>CM067371.1:102299284-102646784 GCA_034401795.1 Chaetoderma sp. LZ-2023a
CCAGAGCAGTCAACCATCGGGTCTCAAGACCCCATCCCCAACAGGGAAACTGCCACAGCCCAGCTTCTCTCCAACTCCAGGTCCAAGTAATGCACCGGAGGTGCGTCCTATTAAATTTGCAAATAGACCCCAACAACCCACCATGTTGGAGAGAAACATTTTTTGGAAATTTCGTCATGAAATCGAAAACAAAATTGACTGGCGACTACCTGTTCTCACGAACAAAGTACTCATCTTTGGAGCTTCGAACCTGAGTCGCATTAATGTTGAGCCCCACCCTGAAACGCAAGTTGCCTGCTACCCAGGAGCTAAATTGTGTCATGCTAGAGGACTAATTCAAAAGTACACTGGATCATTTAAACCAGAGAAAATAGTGATTAACATTGGCATTAATGATATGAATGAACCCATCTCTAGTTCAAAACATAGATTAATGCTGCTTCTCAGTGCGATTAAGTCCAAATTCCCAAAGACTGCGATTTACTTCGCAAAACTTAACTATTCAAGTCGGTTGACAGCTCAGCAGAAGTTGGCGATTCAGTCCATCAATTCGACGGCTGAATCATCAAAATCTGTGACTGTCATTCCTGCACTTAGACTCTCCGAATTTAATGTTGTTAAGGATAACATTCATTGGACTGAGAAGACAGCTAACTCGATGTATTCTGCCTGGCTTAAATTCCTAAATTTAAACTAGACAAGGGCCAGGGTAACATCCGCCCGGAAACAGGACTGGGCAGTAATATTGTCAATCTAACTGGCTCCCCATTAGGTGAAGCAGAGCAGTTACTGCTCAATTTTGGTCTTACATTTGTCCCAACACCAAAACCTAAAACAGGTTTGGATGCTCTTTTAGATAATGGCTGTATGGAAACATCTGAATTTAGTCACCGTATTAAGTTAGCAGACTTCTTTCGTAACTCTAATAGTAACATTCCACCATTCATTGAAAAAACTGGCTGGGCACCAAACGTAAAAATCCTGGACCCAGCGATCGGTGAAAGCATAGAACTCTTTTCAGAACGTGTTAAAAATTCTACATTCCCTAATGATCAACCAAATTTACCCTATGAGGAACGCCAGGCCTTAATTAAATTGTCTAAAAACAGCGAAATTGTCATCAAACCTGCCGATAAAGGGTCGGCGACTGTAATAATGCTTAAAGATAACTATAAACGTGAAGCACAACGACAACTTAGTAACCCAAAGCATTACCAGAAACTAAGCAAACCACTTTGGCAAAATAATTGCAGCAAATTTAATGAGATTCTTCAAAAATTGCTCGATAGCAAGAAGATCACCGAAAAGCAACATAAGTATCTCTTTGCTAAACTTGAGTCAAAACCACGGACTTTCTATCTTTTGCCAAAAATTCATAAACCCATAGATTCGTGGTTGGAATCAATGTCACCGCCCGGGCGACCTATAATCTCTGATTGTGGCTCAGAATCCTACAGAATCAGTGAATACATCGATTACCATCTACAGCCAATAGCAAATAGACACCCCAGCTTCTTGAAAAACACAGAAGACTTCTTATCACAGGTCTCTGAGACCTGGATACCTCCAAATTCATTCTTGGTCACGCTTGACATCGATGCTATGTATACAAACATTGACATCGAGAAGGGTATACATTCTATCCGTAGAGCATTCGTGAACTACCCAGACACCAACAGGCCAGACAGAGAAGTAATAGCTCTATTAGAGCTGAGTCTGAAAGGCAATGATTTTGAATTCGATGGCGAAATTTACCAACAAATTTGCGGCTGCGCGATGGGCAAGCGCTTTAGCCCATGTTTTGCCAATATTTACGTAGCAGAGTGGGAGGAGGAAGCGTTAGAAAAGTGTCCAAAACATCCCCTCATTTATCGCAGGTACCTTGATGACATTTTCATGATTTGGCAACACACAAAGGCAGAGTTTGATGAATTTTTCGAAATTCTGAACAATCACGATCCGAATATCAAATTAAAAGCAACCATTGACGAGATGTCCGTAGATTTCCTGGATGTAACTGTATATAAAGGTCTAAAGTATGAAACAACTGGCTACTTAGACTACAAAGTGTATTTCAAACCAACCGATTCGCATCAGCTATTGCACAAAAAATCTTTCCATCCACCACATACTTTTAAAGGAATAGTTAAATCACAAATAATCCGTTTTCACAGGAATTCCAGTGATAGGAAAAACTTTGAAGAAGCGTGCTCTACCCTATTCAAAGCCCTCAAACCACGAGGTTACTCCTCACGATTCTTGCGCAAAATCAAATCTGAAACATTAGACGGCTTGGAAACCATCCCAGATAATGCCTCAAATCGTCGGCCTACCAAAATTTCTCACAATCGTCCTATTATAGGTGTAGGCGAATCTCGCAAATGCGGAAAGAAAAGGTGCAAGTTAGATGAATTTCTCCCAAACCAGAATACTTTCACGAGCTTTCAGAACAAAAGCAAGTTCCAACTTCAGTCTAATCTAGATTGTGACTCTGAAAATGTTATTTATCTAATTTCATGCAAATTGTGCCAAAAACAGTATGTCGGCGAAACCAAATGTCCATTAAGATGGCGGGCAACTCGACACCTCTCAGATATTAGGCTAGAGGAAGACACACATGTTTCCGAACATTTTAATCTTCCTGACCATTTAGTCCTTCGTGACTTTGAAATTATGCCGATTGAACAGCCACCCCTTTCAGATACGGCTGAAGAAACTGATAAACAAAGAAAACTTCGAGAATCGTTTTGGATTAAAGAACTCGAAACACAGTGGCCAAGGGGAATAAACTCGGACCCAGGCTTATCTGATCAACGTGACAAAATTCCATTCATTCTTACCTATAATCGGAAAAACGTTGAAATTTCCAAAATTTTGAAAGATGAGTATCAAAACCTACAGGAGAAACTGAAACAACCCTTTAACAAGCGTCCAGTAATTGCGTTCAAGAAAAATCCGAATCTACGTGACATCTTGGTAAAAGCAAAACTCAAATAGCTATCCATAATATCCATCTCAATCATTCAACATTAACCCTTGCATGATGGTCAGCCAAAAACGGTCAATTTAGTGATCTTGGGCAATGTCGATTTGCCGGCGGGGTTTGAGTATTTTTGAAAATTTACCACTGTAATGACTGGCTCGGGAACCGAGACAGTCGTTCCAGTGGTATATTCTCGGGAATGACCTTGTCTGTGCCTGCAAATGTACATTAAATAAGTAAGCGCATATTTGGATTTTACTGAACAAATTTAACCAGTAAAGGGTTAACATTAATGCCATATGGCTTTCCTCAAACAAAATGACAAATCTCAGGCAGTAAGATAAACCAAAATATCTTAAATTTTTGAATTTTTTCAATTATTGAAGATTCTGAGCCAGTGCGTTGACAATATTGACTACTACTACTACTACTACTACTACTACAGCCATAGAATTAAAAATATTATATACATGCATTTTACTGTAGTGCAAACACAGCCAAACCTGTCAATAGCGGACAGTTGTTTTGTGCCACAAGATGGTTGTTCTTTGAGACGCGTGGTCGTAAGACCGCAAGTCATAAGGAATCGCAATTTTGTGACCAAAGTACACCATTTACTATGGGAAATGACCTGTATTAAGATAACTTGCTTTTAGTAATTACTTTCTGGTATAGGACAAACTGTGCCCGCGACAGACAGGTTTTGCTGTTGGTCTCAACGATATTGGTCCTGTATCGATTGATACACGCACCATTCCATAACCCGAATACAGCAACGGCTATGATTGAAGTATTGTAATGTGGTATATTTTAAACCTAATTTGCCTTGAGGGTGGTTACTGTTTATGGCAGCAAAATCTTCCAGTCCGATAAAAGTTTAATAAAATTCAGATATGTGTGCGTCATAGATAAATGTGTAATTTATATACCTTGTTGAAACGCTTAGAAACTAGAACATGGCCTGTGGGGACCTCGGCTTTTAGTACAGGCAAAATTCGATTTGATCTAGAATAAATTGTAATAGAAAAGAAACCTATGGCGATACCATCTATTGGGCATACTGAATAACATTTTTAAAATGTTCTGAACATTATTTGATGGAACAGTGTTTTAGCTCAGCTGGATGACCTTATACAAACTCGATTTGTCTGTCTGTCATTTATCAACAAGTTTCACCATGTGTTGATGGATTAAAAGAGAATTTGGCAGATATGTTCATTTACGCAATATATATATATATATATATATATATATATATATATATATATATATATATATATATATATATATATATATATATATATATATATTTCGAGGCTATGAATCTGAAGAGCCACTCCTGTAAATAACAGAGCTATGCCCCTTGTTAGATTTTCAAGGTATTGAAGACAATGGGGAATATATTTGTGGCACGTTTCGCAATTGTTGATGCATTGAAAACAAATTATGCAGATATGTATACTTCAGTCAATATATATATCTATATATCTGAGCAATAAAAATGAAGACGTCCCACCTTTAAACAAGGACCAAAACTATGGTTCATTAAGGTATTTTAAAGCATTAAAACCAATTTAGCAGAAATATGCCTTCAGACAATATCTATTTGCACTATGAAGAGGAAAATGCCACGACTTCAAACAAGGGCTAAAACTCTGGTTTCTTTAATCCGTTTTAGTATATTGAACCATATGGAGAAAATACACCTGTGGAACGTTTCGTCAATTGTTCATGGTAAATCCAAGATTTGGCAGGCATTCTACTTTATCCATTTGACAATAGTGTCAGAGACAGTTGACCCATTGATCAATGGTACTGTTTCCGATAGTCACTAATGTCAGGGACGCCAATTTCTTGCATTTCATCTCCAAGTCTTTGCCTGTGACCATTGCCCCATTTGTAAATGGCATCTGTAACACGGGACCCATGAGCCAATGGAGCTTTCCGCTGGTGGCCGATAGTGTCAGGAATACACAGACACTGTATTTCCGCAAAGAATTTCTGTCCCATTTGTTTGCCGTGGTTCTTTGACCCATTGATCTTTGACATCAGTTACGCTTTCATCATTGAAAGTCGCTGCTTGTATGCTTACTGTATTCTGCGGCTGTAGTAGTAGAAACACTCTACAGCTGCAATCAGTCGTTCTTCGCTTTTTCCCACTGTGTCTTGTCCTCAGCCGAATTCCTTAACTTCCTCAGGTCCATTCTTGACTTGAGTGTACCGAGTCATGCTTTCTTGAGGTCAACTCGTATGCTCATGCTTAGTAGCGTTATGTAATGGCGTCCTCCCCTGGCTTTGTATTTGCTGGCTCCGCGTAGGGCGAATTCCAAGACTCTCTGCGCTGACATCCTTAGCACATGGCCAAACATGAACCATCTTTGCTGATCGACTTCTACAGACAGCGGTGACGTATGACACATCTTGTATAGTGCATCATTGGAAATTATTCTGGCTGGCCATCGATGTCCAGTGATGGTGCGTAGCTGTCTGCGGTGGAAGGCATCGAGTTTGTCTAGAGATGCCTTTTGGAGTTGCCCAGCTGTTACAGTTATACAGCAACAAGGATATGCAGGTTACAGTGTATAGATGCAGTCTTTTCACCAAGGGCATATTTGATCTACGAATCCATATAATAGCTTCCAGAAGTACAGGAAAGCCATGTTCCACGTGCAGCAATGTCGGCAGTACTGCAAAGCAGTGAGCCCAGGATTGAACGTCATTTTCTTTAGTGCCATGGTTTGCAGATAGGTATATGTGGGTGAAGTCTGTTTTGGATTCATTCATAAAAAGATTCTCAATTTTTAGTTTGCTTGCAGCTATTGGGAGAAGTTCGTCAAGGGGTTTCTTTTCCTCGTCTATGAAGTCCACTTCGTTGGCATATTCCATCTCTAGCGGCATACCCAGTATTGCCACTGGGGTTTGGTCATGTGGAACTTTCCCGCACAGATTGCAATGCAGCAGCAAGGTAACAGGTAAAAAGCACAGGAGATAGACCACCTCCCTGTGGGGAGCCGATTGATGTTTCAAACTCTGCAAACTTCACTGACTTGACTCGTACTCTCAGTTTGTAGAAGTAGTCTCACTAATCATAGCTCATCTTCATTGCAACTGGCCTGGCCTAGTAGATCCAAGATCTTGTTTAATCATGTCGAACGCTCGTGACATGCCAATTCCCATTTTGTGGAAGTCCCAGTGTTTGGACACGACTGCAGACATCAGCATGTGTTGAGCCCATACATGTCTGCACAACTGCGTCCACGTTTAAAGCCACTTTGACATGATCCGGTGAAGTCATCGATCTTGTTTCGGATGCGTCATATAGTAACATTAGATAGGTTTTTCCGTGTGCTGTTGAGGAGCACAATGGGCCACAGATTTGCTGGGGGACCCAGTGGCTTCTTGGGCTTGGGTAGCGCGATAAGGAAGTCGTGGCCTACAGCGTCGATGAGAAGGTGGTGCATAAAAGCTGAATTTATTAGGTGCGTTATCAGTTTTGAGATAATAGCACTTGCATATTTGAATAGTTCAATGCTCATCCCAGCAGGTCCATCTTTAGGGATTTAAGTGACTTTTCAACTGCTGGTGTTTTAATTGGTGTTAGTAATGACCTGGGGTCTCTTGAGAACGTGCGGGGGGCTCATAACCGTGAACCATTCTTGAATTGCTTCGGCTTTGCCCTGGTCAGTCCCGATAAAGTGTCCTTCAGAGTTGTGTACAGTGAGTGGTGGTGTGTCAGTAACTCTCAGGGCTCGAGCTGCCCGAAACATTTTGTGACGGTCATCCGTGGCAGTGATTTCATCTGCTAGGGAGTCGGCTTGTTGAACAGCAAGATCTTTTAAGCATTCGCTAATGTGGGGGCAGAATGTTATTGCGCTCCCGGCATAGTTTGATAGATGTGCAGCCATAATGCTTTCTGCTCTTCTGACAGTTTTACTACTAGAGGGTCGTCAGTATACCTATTTCGGTTGATTTAAGAACACATATGGTATAGGTAGCGGATGATTCCATAGATTTCAGTATTTTGGTCAGGGCTTCGTTTGGATCTGAGCTGACGTAGATGTTAGCTATCTGCTCCTCGCTGCTTGTCCCATTTGCCAATAGTGTAAATGACACTTGATTTGGTTTGCTTGGCGTAAGTGTCAGAGATGATTGTCTCATTTGTCAGCAGTGCCAAAAACCCTTGCCCCATTTGCCCATGGCATCCGTTACCCTAGCCACATTTACCAATGCTGCTTGATCCATTAGAAAACTATGTCTGTAACATATGCCTCATTGATCAATAATGTCAGGAAACCCTGCTCTTGTTTGTCAGTGGCATCAGCTGTCCTTACCCCATTTGTAAATTGTGCAAAGGTTATTTGACTCATTGCTCAATTAGACTGATGGTCATGGTGTTCCATTGGTCAGTAGCATCAGTTACGCTTGCCCCATTGACAAATTGTGCTTGTCCCATTGGTTAACAGTGTGTCAGCTGCTAGTCATTAGTGGTAAGGATGATTGCTTCACTGATATATAATGATAAGAACCATTGCACTATTGATATATGGCCTCAGTTATGCTTTCCCGATTGACCAATGGCGCTTGTTGTGCATTAATCGGCACAAATATGTGTGGAAGCTGGTTTTGTCCGGCATAGTCACTAAAGGGTGACGTCTATTCCATGTATGACTGATACAGCTATTTCTGTTAAATATGCCATCTAATGGTATGCTTCAGCATCTGGAATAGTCAGCTCTTCAACATAGTTATTTGTAATTCAGTTAGCGTATTATTCTCCATCAAACGTGCCAAATTATACCACGTGTGTACCTGATGTTCCCCACACAGAGACTACGGTATTTGACAACTGCTTATGTTGGTGATAACATCTTCTGGTGGATATCCTTCTTGATAGTTGAACTTAACTCCTGATATAACTAACTCCTGATGTAACTAACTCCTGAAATCTGTAGTGCCACAATGTTTCGATCGATGCTGTCACTGAGTTTTGTTTCATAGTATCAAATCAATGCTTTAACTACTGCATCAATAAAATCTCCGCTTTGGAGGAATCCACGTTAGGAATAGTACTCGATGCTGTTTCGCAGCCTAGAATAGCATGAACAAAAAGCATGTTTTCACAAACTCTTTCCCCCAAGAATCGTCATCACACTCTTGATGTTGAAATATTTTGCAACCTATCCTTTCTTTCTGGCTCTGGTCTCCAGTAGAAGTAGCTCCAGTATAAGTTGTGATGTACATCTTTGGCATGATGAAACGTAAGAACAAGGAGGGAGTCATTGAGCACATTGATAAATGTGGAAATGTATCATCGGACACACATCTTTAGACTGAATGAAACATTTAATGTCACTCTTGTTGAAGTTTGCTGCAGCCTCAAGTATTCGAATCTTCTCTACCTCACTGTCTTGCTGTTTTGGCTCCTTGAAAAAGGTTAATGAGAATTGTCGCAGGGGTTCATCAGCGTGACAACGTTTTCAATGCTGTTTATGTCGATGATTATACTGCTGCCCCCACATTGTTCTCGGAGCATTGTTTTCATATACTTAAACGAATGTGGTTCAACTCTGGGCCTAACGCACATGCCACTTTATGCAATAAGGTCATCATTCTACTCGAACTGTGCCATGCCACCCTGAAAAGGAGCTTCATTTTCCGAATCATTTGGTCTTCAAGGTCTCTGTTGTTTGAAACTATTGCCCTTGTCACCAGACAATAATCATTGTGGTATTTGCTTCTTATTTATGAAGTTTATGCTTCAAATCCTAGGATATACAGCAGCATCTGCATGGATGCCGTCAACAAACACCAAGCTAGACTTCACGTTTCACACCATTGGTCACAATCACGATCGTCACAAATCTTTTTACAGATGTGTAAGAAGTCCATTGTTCGGACAGGTACGGATTCAGCTGAGCGCGGATCACATCTATCATAACACGATTCAATGGCCTCTGACTTATAATTAGTAGTTGCTACCGATTTCGAGTTAGTGTGCTTCTGACGACGACACCCCATGTACTTGTTGTCTGTGACTGACATGAATAGCTAACCTACATACAATCTAGCCCGGAAAGAGCTACAATCTAGAGCTTTACTAGGGTTTTATTCCATGATGGTATCATGATATAAGTGACAGTCAACTTTCATACATCTCTCCCCGTCGGCCCCACCCTCGCCACACCTATCGCCTCCCCCTCTCCCCCCCCCCCCATCTCTCTCTCTCCCTCTGCCTCTCTCCCATAGTCAGTTAGATTTGAAGGCATGTTGGGTTATTTCTGAACTGTACTGTATCTCTGCTACTATGATATTCACCCCGTAGCTGAATTCCTGTGTATGAGTGTATGCATGCACGGCCAATGGGCCCACTAATCTCGATCCCCTCCGCTACTATATATATATATATATATATAGATATATATATCTCATGGGGTGCTTATGTAGTTTTCAGATCTGGATTGATTTTTCTCTACCCGCAATGGCGATTCAAACAGACCCTAGTTAACACATACAGTATAAATACAATATAAAGTTCAATAATTCTTTTTCTATTTTTCGGTAGACTAAACGCTTATGTTTACTTTCAATATGACATTTACCAATTTACAAAAGAAAAACTGAAAGATTTTAACATTTTTTAATGTTTTCGCTGAAATTTGCAGCTACCCTGTTATCACGAAAAGCGGAATATAACCTGATCTGGCTTTATAACTATAAATTAAATTCTGTGCATGTATCAGACCCGTTTATGGTATTATTTTCGGTAACAGACTATCTTTTGCTCAAATCATAAAAATGAACCAATTTACCGCCTCACTAGAGATGAAATTAAGCGATTGCATCACCCTCTGAAACACATGACGCAATACTGAGATTGCATCTGTCGACCAGGTAGGAGATATTTATAAGCAGTACGTTTATTTTAGGGTTTATTTTAATTTTATGCATGTTTTATTTCAGTGAATATTTGCTAGTTACAAAAGTGACAAAATTTGTTGATAAAATTCCTACTCTAATATTCTTGCGACTATTGCTGGTTAACGACAGTAACGGCATGGCGCAACCTTATTTCCAAAGTGCACTTCAATTTTTGTGTTATGCATGGCATGACGACCTTTATTTTACATTTTATTAATGTATTGATGATTGTCATGATTAATTTGGACTATAGCAGTAAATATGTCCAACAGCTGTTCTAAATGCACATATTTGGTCCAATCAACTATAGGATGTTTTATGAATGGTTTTGTCGAATTTTGTATGGAGTGTTGTTGGGAGTTGTTACTGTTTAGAATAGTGCCAGCTTGCAGCCGACATTTCTTTCAAAACCTGCTATCTTTCTGACTTGGGTAATTTAGCTCCTTTATTAAAATATTGCAGGAGCTGTCTTGTTTTCACAGGATTTTTGGGATGTATGCCTGATATATATGTCGATTTGACATCTCTCTCTCTCTCTCTCTCTCTCTCTCTCTCTCTCTCTCTCTCTCTCTCTCCCTCCCTCCCTCCCTCCCTCCCTCCCTCCCCTCTCTCCCCCTCTCTCTCCCTCTCTCTCTCTCCCTCTCTGCCTCTCTCTCTCTCCTCCCCCTCCCTCCCCCTCCCTCTCTCTCCCTCCCTCCCTCTCCCCTCTCTCTCCCTTCCTCCCTCCCTCCCCCTCCCTCCCTCCCTCCCTCCCCCTCTCTCTCCCTCTCTCTCTCCCTCCCTCCCTCTCTCTCTCTCTATCTCTCCCTCCACCCTCCCTCCCTCCCTCCCTCCATCCCTCCCTCCCTCCCTCTCCCTCCCTCCATCCCTCCCTCCCTCACTCCCCTCCCCCCTCTTTCTCTCCCCTCTCTCTCTCCCCCTCTCTCTCTCTCTCTCTCTACATCTATCTCTCTCTCTCTCTCTCTCTCTCTCTCTCTCTCTCTCCCTCCCTCCCTCCCTCCCTCTCCCTCTCTCTCTCTCTCTCTCTCCCACCCTCTCTCTCTCTCTCTCTCTCTCTCTCTCTCTCTCCATCTATCTCTCTCTCTCTCTATCTCTTTCCCTCCCTCCCTCCCTCCCTCTCCCTCTCTATCTCCCCCTCTCCCTATCCCCCTCTCTCTCTCTCTCTCCTCTCTCTTCTCTCTCTCTCTCTCTCTCTCTCTCTCTCTCTCTCTCCCTAAGAAACTGCTTTTATTATATTAAAATAGGTTATTTTGTCACCCCCCAACTGTTCATTATGACAGACATTGCGATATCCATTATAAATTGCGTTGGAATGGGCCATGTGAAACTTGACAGGATAATTATATACTACCCAGAGATGTCCTTAGTGTTTAAAGTCAATTTTTACGTACGTACCTGAGAATCTTGTCACTGCAATTCCTCCTATACGGGTTGAGAGAGAATTGTTTGAAACGTGACGTAATTATTTTACACCGCGTGAAGACGTGCCTAATGTTAAAGGTGTATGCATCGGACATGCATGACTTATTTGCATTCACTTTTAGTTTTAAAATGACATTGCAAAAACCCATGTTGGGGATGTACTCTTGTTGTGGCGGGGTAGGGTGAGTGGGTACGTCAGTTTTCAGCTTGATTTCTCTTGTTAAAATTGAGCTATTTTATTTGATTGGTTTCGACACCGAAAATGCGCTAATATAGATTTTAAAGCTTCCTAAATAGTCGTTTGAAACTTTATAATCCGGTTGATTGATTAGGGATGTGGAAATAATAGATTCTACTGTTTCTGGGTGTAAGTTTGTCTATTTTGACACAGATTTCTTTATTTCTGAGCATTTAAGTTACCAGACAAAATATTCATATTGGGACTTTGATTTTACGTTTCTTACAAAAATCGTTGTCCAGTGAAAATTCATATTCATTGCTCAAATATTAATACTGTTGTTTCAGGCGAAAGATGCAGCTCAATCACATAAATTATTTCATGAAATATGACAATTATTCCATGTAATATGGCTATTATTCAGAGTAATTCTATGAAATATGACGATTGTTCTGTGTCATGTGGGCATTATTCAGTTATTCCACGAAATATTACAATTAGTACATTACAATAGCCATTAATCCGTCGATGAAATGTGAAAAATTATTCCGTATAATATGGCCAATATCCAGTTATTCCATGTAATTGGACTATCACTCCGTATAATATTGCCATTATTCCGACTTATTCCATGAAGTATGTCAATTATTCGTGCAATGTGGGCATTAGTTTGAGTTATCAGATGGAATACCTTTCTAGAACGTAATTCCACTTGAATTGCTGTCCAGACCGTAATTCTGATTGCATCGTATTGCTAGAACAAAATTCAGTTAGAATCACATCCGGACTATAATTCGGATGAACTCTCATGCTAGAACGTTGAATCACCAGACCGTAATTCGGATTGTGTCTTATTTCTAGAACGTAATTCAGTTTGATTCAATGTCCAGACCATAATTCGGATTGAATATTATTGCTAAAACACAATTCAGTTTGAATCACGGTCTAGACAGTAATTCGGATGACATCACATAATAGAATGTAATTCAGCTTAAAGCACGGTCCAGACTATAATTGGCATGACGTCACAAGCTAGAACATAATCCAGGTTGAATCATGGTCCAGACCGTAATTCGGATACTATCACATGCAAGAACATAATTCAGCTTTAAATCAAAGTCCAGACCGTAATTCGGATGCCATCACATGCAAGAACATAATTCAGCTTTGAATCACAGTCCAGACCATAATTCGGATGCCATCACATGTTATGACATAATTCGGTTTGAATCACGGTCCAGATCATAATTCGGATGACATCACATGTTAGAATATAATTCAGTTTTGAATCACGGTCCCGATCGTAAATCGGTTGACATCATATGTTAGAACATAATTCAGTTTTGAATCACAGTCCAGACTGTAATTTTTTTGACATCATATGCAAGAACATAAATCAGTTTTGAATGGCAGTCCAGACCGTAATTCGGATGACATCACATGTTAGGACATAATCCAGGTTAAATCATGGTCCAGACCGTAATACGAATGACACCACATGCAAGAACATAATTCAGTTTTGAATCACAGTCCAGACCGTAATTCGGATGACATCACATGTTAGGACATAATTCAGGTTGAATCACAGTCCAGACCGTAATTCGGATGCCATCACATGCAAGAACATAATTCAGCTTTGAATCACAGTCCAGACCGTAATTCGAATGGCATCACATGTTAGAAGATAATTCAGTTTGAATCATGGTCCAATTCGGATAACATCACATGTTAGAAGATAATTCAGTTTGAATCACGGTCTAATTCGGATGACATCACATGTTAGGACATAATTCAGGTTGAATCATGGTCCAGACCGTAACTCGGATGACGTCACATGCTAGAACATAATTCAGTTTGAATCACGGTCTAGCCCTTAATTCGGATGACATCACATGCTAGAATGTAATTCAGTTTGAATCACGGTCCAGGTCGTAATTCGGATGATGATTGACATGGTAGAACATAATTCGGCTTGAATCACAGTCCAGAGCGTAATTCGGATGGCATCACATGTTAGAACATAATTCAGTTTGAATCACAGTCCAGACCGTAATTCGGATAAGATCACATGTTAGAACATAATTCAGTTTCAATCACGGTCCAGACCGTAATTCGGATAAGATCACATGTTAGAACATAATTCAGTTTCAATCACGGTCCAGACCGTAATTCGGATGAAGACTGAATTTCCTTCTAGACCGTTATTCAGTTTGAATCACAGTCCATACCATAATTCGTTTTGCATCTTTACTGCTTGAACGTAGTTAGTTATTTAGTCTATGGATCGGCCTGACAATCTATATATGCGCCATCCTTCTAGAATTTTATTCAGTTTGGATTACAGTCCAGACTGTAATTCGGATTGCATCTTATTGCTAGAACGTAGTTCGTTATTCAGTTTATATGTAGGCCTGCATACTATTTGTGTATACACACGCGAGCATTAGACCTTCCACGTCTGGCTTAATCTGCAGCGTCTAATATTTACCCTATAATGCCTGCTCCCGTCCAATTTCGAACTACGAACTACGAATTTCGGTCTTACTTATAAGAGGTACATATATTACCGTATTCACGCCCTCTGCACCTCTTAGGCCCGATTTATAGAATAGATTAGATTTTATTCCACAATAGGCACTTGGCACTTGAGTGTGCGCAATCACATAGTTATGACGGACACTAAAATACAATGCAGTTTCACAGTACAATTTGCAATAAAATCATATATAATTACACAGGCTATTAATTACAATAAACGAAATATTTTCCCTGCTGGTCTGCAAATGATGACAGTCTTGAAAACGGTAACATTCTGGTTTGTGATTGGTATTAAATGACCATTTGCGCGTCCGGAAGCGTGTTTATTAGAATTTATAAGTCCACTATATAAATCAACCAGTCTTCATTGGCGCGGCGAAACAGAAAGTTCGACTTATAAAACGGGCCTTAATGACGTAGATAGCAGGCCCCTTGTATTACGTACATGGTAGAAACTGTTTATAATGGATCCACTTTAGAGGGACACAGGGCGCTAGCTCTTTAAGATAGGGGGTCAGAAGACCACGTATCCTAAGAAATACGCGATCTTGTGGACACCAAAACATTCACTGCGAAAAGAATTCTTTATTAAGCTACTTAATTAACTCTCTTTTATGCTCCATAATGTGCCCGTTACGGTTATAAACAGGCAATATTAGGCATTGATTATCACCACGTTCAAACTCATGGATAAACGGTTTTGTTTTATCAGCAAATTTGTACGGTCGGACACTAGAATATTATGTCAACATGACTTACCCTTTTATCAATCCATTCGTCTGCCCGTCTTCCTTTCTTCCAAGCCACCCATTCATTCATCCATCCATCCATCCATCCATCCACCCATCCATCCATCCACCCACCCCACCCACCCACCCACCCACCCACCGCATTCACCCATCCATCCACCCACCCACCGACCCACCAACCACCCACCCACACCCCTACGCACCCACCACCTATTCATTCATTCATTCATTCATTCATTCATTCATTCATTCATTCATTCATTCATTCATTCATTTATGTATTTATTTCCTCCAATCCACCAAACACGTTCATCGACTTCCAATCTAAACATTGGTGGGTCGGAGTGACGTAAGGCCTGTGAATCAGTAGCAACTTTAATTGTCGACGTGGTAAAGAAATCACCGTAGGGTGACGCCCTTTCGCACCTGCCTACCGTATGACTGTTTTCAACAAATATTTGGGATTTGAATATAATTTCAAACATTAAAATGCAAAAGGAAGTAACAAAGAATTATCACAAAAATATAATCTTTGCAGATTCGTAATCTTGAATATCCATACTTTCTGACACATAGTGTTATTAATTTTAGAGCTTTTGTTAAGGGTTATAAATTCATGCTCAAAGTAGAAAGATGCTCACATTTTCCTAGAATATTTGTCGATTTACCATATACTCCTATGGGAGGGAATATCATCTACATATAACATAAAAAGAAAGTAACTTCTAACTTATGTAGATTATTATAATCTACATCAATTAATAGCTAATAAAATGTCCTTTCTGGGCATATGTGTTATTTTACAAACAAGATATAAATAGAATAGGAAAATAAGGATTCTATGAACATCTCTTTGTTATGTAGTAAATTTCTGACCAAGATAGGCGAGAAACCCTGCGCATGCGTCCTTGACCTCCGCCCTCATTGTTGGTCATGCATGCGTGTCCTCTCGCACGTGTATCTCAAAACCTACTGCTTAGCACTAGGAAGGAACTTACCGTGCAAAAGGACCGAATTTGCTCAAATTTTAACACAAGAAAGGGTGAGAACATAAACTAGGCTTCCACAACTTTTGGCGTGATCTAAAGATATGCGGAAAGTCTGAAAAAAATCTGAAAAATCCAAAAATGGGAGGCGGGGCATCCAGCCATCCATCCATCACTCCATCCATCAATCAATCAATCATGAAAGCAAGCAAGCAATCAATCAATTAATCAATCCAAAGAGCAAATCGATCGCTCGATCGATCGATCGCTCAGTCGGTCGGTCGGTCGGTCGGTCGGTCGGTCGGTCGGTCGGTCGGTCGGTCGGTCGGTCGGTCGGTCGGTCGGTCGGTCGATCGATCCATCCATCTATCCATCCATCCATCAATCCAAAGAGCAAATCCATCCATCCATCTATCCATCTATCCATTCATCAAAGAGCAACTCGATGAATCGATGCATCATAAATGTATCGATCCATCAATCACTAGCACCTATCACATCCTGCTTTGCGAGATATGAGTGAAGGCATGAGCTTGTGATAGGCAGCTGGGAATAAGACCCAGGAACCTCGTGTTTTCAATCTCTAAGAAGTTATATTACCAGCTAATACCAGGTTTTGGACATGTATTGCAAAGATATACTAACATAATGCTTGCTATTATTAGTCTCACTATTCTTAGTAGTATTACCAAAATTAAGGGCTTAGAGCATGCTATTGCATGGAGTTTTGCGCTGTATAAATGTACATATTATTATTATTTTAATTAATTATCATAATTACTGCTTTTGTAATGGAGGCAGTGCACTCGCTGAAAAATTGTAAACATAAGCAATGTATATATGTAAATATCAAATTGCATTTTATTGTAAAATTATTATGTAAAATTGCAACGTACCGCCTTTTATGGGGAAAGAATCGAATCTAAGTCAGTTTGACTCGTGACTCAATCCCATAGTTATTAATTAACAATAAAATGTGTGCAAAACAAAGGCATGATGCTGGTGCCGTCCCGTCGGTTGGTCTCGGTCTCGGTCGGAAACATTGTGATATATACATCAAAGATGCTATGTTGTCCGGTGATAATACTGGGTTGCTGAGGAACTTGACATATGGCATTTGAAAGACTAATATACGCAATTATTTTTGAAATGATGTTTTGTAGTGCGCGAATTCATTTATCTGCGAACAACTGTGTAATGGCTCTGAAGGGGTTTCTTCATATGAATCTTTCCTAAATAGCTGTTTTGAAACAAACTGTATAAACGACATTCTAAAGTAAATTTATTTAACACAAATAACCGTATGAATCTTTTTAATCTCCTCAAACCTTTCGTTCCAAGTTATGAGGAGGTTAACAGTTCAGATTTACCTAAATACACAGGAGTGGAGCCATTTTGAATGTGCGGGGTTGGTGGTGACTGGATCTCATTTCTCGTTTCTCTTTCGTTTCGTTTCGTGTAAGAGACGAGAAGAGAAGACCTTGTGTAAGCATAGTGGGAGTTGAGAGGAAGGGTTGGGGTGGGTAAATGGGGGTAAATGACGACGGTATGGAATAACCATGAATATGGTCTGTTAATTCAATTATTCGTATTGTTTAATCTATTATATTAATGGCTAACTGCTATCCGACAATGAAAGAGTTTGAAGGAGCAGTTCTTTTCTTTCCTATTCTTTTTTAATCTGTTTACATCGTTTTTCCTCCCATCTCTCTCTCTCTCTCTCTCTCTCTCTCTCTCTCTCTCTCTCTCTCTCTCTCACCTCTTAATTTGTTTCTCTCTCACCTCGTTTTCGTGTTCGCAATCAATGGCTGCTTATAATAATTCTGTAGGGAGAGGGCAACTTGTGCCCGACCCCATTGTGCAATTGTTACAATAAAATATGTTTAAATCAAATCTGTTTGGACGTCTGTGAATATGTGTGTGCAGAGCTGCATTTTTAAAAACGACAAAAAGTACTGGGCCGATTTGGTTTTGAAGTGGGATTTCCAGTCTTTTTCCCCTAATCCCAATAAAAGACCAGAACATGATGGGATCAAATTCTGTCTCTATTGCTGTTATTGTTGTGGTGTGCATGCCCTTCACTCCTTTGTATGGTGCCAAAGACGGATTTGTCTGATGGATGCCACAGTAATATATAGGCCTATCATTAAAAAAAAAAACCCATTAGCTACTTCCGATAACGACGTACCCATCTTATCCTACTTCAACATCTGCACAGTATTGAAGCAATTGTACCTTCTAATAAAATTACTATTGCCGGACTATTGGGTTGTCGGACTAGTGGGATTGTGAATTTTCTGCTGTGTCGGACTGTTGGGCTGTTGGACTACTGGGTATAATTGTCGGAGTATTGGGCTGTCGGATTATTGGGCTGTCGGATAAGTGGGCAACATTGTTGGACTATTGGGCTGTTGGACTATTGGGTTGTCGGACTAGTGCGTAAAAATTGTTGGACTATTGGGTTGTCGGACTATTGGGTTAACGGACTAGTGGGGCGTCCCCATTTTATTCAATTCTAGGCCAATAAAATGGACTACTACTACTACTACTACTACTACTACTACTACTACTACTACTACTACTACTACTACTACTACTACTACTATTACTTCTGCTGCTGCTGCTGCTGCTACTGCTACTGCCACTACCACTACTACCACCACCACCAGCACCACAACCACCACCACCCCTCCCACCCCACACCCGCCACCACCGACTACCTGTCTGATCTGTGTTTGTAATTGGCGCCTTTATGGTCTGGATTGCTGTCATCAAAGAGGCATGCACATTTTCTAAATACTTCTATCAGCCTTTCACATTCCAGCGCGCTTACTATTTTGGAACACATGTACAGAATAATAGGGGAATCGCTACATGAATTAATGGAATTCTAGCTTTAATTGCTAGATAGATGGACGACGGGACAGATGGATGGACGGATGAATGGATACATAAACCTGTAATAGGAGACCTCCCGAGGGAGAATCAAAATGCGGTCTCTTAAGCCAGGTACTGTCTCAATTTAAACGATTAACTCTATTGTTTAATTGGATTTGCAATATATGTAATTTTGTGGCAAATTACGGAATTTATTATTCATACGTCGTGAAATTCATTCACCTCACGACCGGTTTCACACTTTGTGGTGCTAGATGCAGGATTGGAACCAATAACCTTTGGATTACCAGTCGACGTTGTTATCATAGGACACGAGTACATGTCGTATGATTTAGAATTTAGTAAAATTGGATTCTTAACCCTTTAACACTCATATCAGATAAAAAAAGGCTTCTGCAGGGGTCTTGAGAAATGTCCATTTACAGAACAAGAGATTACTTTTGAAAATTTAGCACTAAAATGACCGTTTCCACTAAAAGGAATAACGAATAACGAATAACGAATAAAGAATAAAGAATAACGAATAAAGAATAACGAATAACGAATAAAGAATAATGAATAATGAATAACGAATAACACAGAATAACAGCCATTTTTATGGAATAACTCGGAATAACAGACATACTATATGGAATAACATATTATGACAGCCATATTAAATGGAATAACATGGAATAACAGCCATTTTATATGGAATAACACGGAATAACAGCCATTTTAAATGGAATAACACGGAATAACAGCCATTTTATATGGAATAACTCGGAATAACAACCATTTTTTAAGGAATAACATGGAATAACAACCATTTTAAATGGAATAACATGGAATAGCGGCCATATTGAATGGAATAACGAATAACGAATAACGAATAAAGAATAACGAATAATGAATAAAGAAAAACGAATAACGAATAAAGAAGAACAAATTAAGAATAATGAATAATGAATAACGAATAACACAGAATAACAGCCATTTTTATGGAATAACTCGGAATAACAGACATATTATATGGAATAACATATTATGACAGCCATATTAAATGGAATAACATGGAATAACAGCCGTTTTACATGGAATAACACGGAATAACAGCCATTTTAAATGGAATAACACGGAATAACAGCCATTTTATATGGATTAACTCGGAATAACGGCCATAGTAAAAGGAATAACAGCCATTTTATAAGGAATAACATGGAATAACAAACATTTTAAATGGAATAACATGGAATAACGGCCATATTAAATGGAATAACATGGAATAACAGCCATTTTATAAGGAATAACACGGAAAAACAGCCATTTTATATGGAATACCACAGAATAACGGCCATATTAAACGGAATAACATGGAATAACAACCATTTTATATGGAATAACACGGAATAACAGCCATTTTAAATGGAATAACACGGAATAACAGCCATTTTATATGGATTAACTCGGAATAACGGCCATAGTAAAGGGAATAACAGCCATTTTATAAGGAATAACATGGAATAACAACCATTTTATATGGAATAACATATTATGACAGCCATTTTATATTGAATAACACGGAATAACAGCCATAGTAAATGGAATAACAGCCATTTTATAAGGAATAACACGGAAAATCAGCCATTTTATATGGAATAACACAGAATAACGGCCATATTAAATGGAATAACATGGAATAGCAGTCATTTTATATGGAATAACACGGAATAACAGCCATTTTAAATGGAATACCACAGAATAACAGTCATATTAAATGGAATAACGAATAATGAATAAAGAATAACGAATAACACAGAATAACAGCCATTTTTATGGAATAACTCGGAATAACAGACATATTATATGGAATAACATATTATGACAGCCATTTTAAATGGAATAACATGGAATAACAGCCATTTTATATGGAATAACACGGAATAACAGCCATTTTAAATGGAATAACATGGCATAACGGCCATATTAAATGGAATAATGAATAACGAATAAAGAATAACGAATAAAGAATAAAGAATAAAGAATAAAGAATAACGAATAACGAATAAAGAATAACGAATAACGAATAACACAGAATAACAGCCATTTTTATGGAATAACTCGGAATAACAGACATATTATATAGAATAACATATTATGACAGCCATATTAAATGGAATAACACGGAATAACAGCCATTTTAAATGGAATAACACGGAATAACAACCATTTTATATGGAATAACTCGGAATAACAGCCATAATAAAGGGAATAACATGGAATAACAGACATTTTATAAGGAATAACACAGAATAACAGCCATTTTATATGGGATAACACAGAATAACAGCCATTTTATAAGGAACAACATGGGATAGCAACCATTTTATAAGGAATAACACGGAATAACAGCCATAGTAAATGGAATAACATGGAATAACAGACATTTTATAAGGAATAACACAGAATAACAGCCATTTTATATGGAATAACACAGAATAACAGCCATTTTATAAGGTATAACATGGGATAACAACCATTTTATAAGGAATAACACGGAATAACAGCCATAGTAAATGGAATAACATGGAATAACAGACATTTTATAAGGAATAACACGGAATAACAGCCATTTTATATGGAATAACACGGAATAACGGCCATATAAAATGGAAAAACATGGAATAACAGCCATTTTATATGGAATAACACGGAAGAACAGCCATTTTAAATGGAATAACACAGAATAACAGCCATTTTATATGGAATAACTCGGAATAACGGCCATAGTAAAGGGAATAACAGCCATTTTATAAGGAATAACATGGAATAGCAGCCATTTTATAAGGAATAACATGGAATAACAGCCATATTATATGGAATATCATATTATGACAACCATTTTATGTGGAATAACACGGAATAACAGCCATATTATATGGAATAACAATGAATACCAACCATTTTATATGGAATGACTCGGAATAACGACCATATTAAATGGAATAACATGGAATAACAGCCATTTTATACGGAATACCACGGAATAACTGCCATAGTAAATGGAATAACATGTAATAAAAAACATTTGATATGGAATAACACGGAATAACAGCCATGTCTACTAAGGCCTAAGAAAGTCTGGCTAAGACATAGGTAATGCCTAGCAAAGCATGGCTAACGCATATGTACGGCTTGGTACATCCTGGCTAAGGTCCAACACAGCCTGACTAAGTCATAGCAAAGCCTAGCTAAGTCCATCAAAGCCTGTAATGTATTACAAAGTCTAGCCAATGCCTAGGAAAGGCTTAGAAAAGCCTGGCTAAGGCCTAGGCAATGTTTTGCAAAGCTTGGTTAATGCACAGGTAAGGCCTAGATACAGATTGGCAAAGCCCGGCTAAGACCTATGCATGGCCTAGCAAATCCATGTTACGGTCTCGGTAAGCTCTAGGTAAGGATTAGCAAAGCCTGCCTACGGCCTAGGTAATGTCTTACAAAGATTGGCTAACGCCCAGGCAAGGCTTAACAAAGCCTGGCTAAGACCTAAGTACGGCCTGACTAAGGACTAACAAAGCCTAACTAAGGTGTGGCTTAAGTCTAGCAAAGTCTAGCTAAGGCCTAGGTAAAATCTATCAAATCCTGGCTTATGCCTAGGTAAGGTCTGAGAATGCCTGATCAATGCCTACATAAGGCATTGTTAAGGCTTACCAAAGCCTGACTAAAGCCTATGTATTGTCTTGCAAAGCCTGGCTAAGGCACAGGTAAGGCCTAGCAAAGCTTAGCTAGGGCCTAGGTAAGTTTTGGCAAACCATGACTATGTCCTAGGTATACTCTATCAAAGCCTGAATAAGGCCTGAATAAGGCCTAGCAACGCCATGTTACGACCTAGGTAAGTTCTAGGTAAGGCATAGTAAAGGCTAGCTAAGACCTAGGCAAGGCCTTTGTAAAGCGTAGCAAAGCCTAGCTACGGCCTAGGTAATGTCTTGCAAAACTTGGATAAAGCACAGGTAAGGCCTAACAAAGCTTAGTTAAGGCCAAGATACGGCCTAACAACGCCTGGTTACGGCCTAGGTAATGTCTAGCAAACCATGGCTACGGTCTAGGTAAAGTCTATCAAAGCCTGACTGACTAAGGCCAAAATAAGGCCTGGCTAAGTACTAGGTAAGGCCTAGCAAAGCTTAGCCATGGCATAGCAACGGCCTAGCAAAGCCATGTTACGACCTAGGTAACTTCTAAGTAGGGGTTAACAAAGACTGGCTATTGCCTATGCAAGGCCTTTGTAAGGCTTAGTAAAGCCTGGATACGGCCTAGGTAATGTCTTGCAAAGCTTGGCTAAAGCCTAGGTAAGGTCTAGCGTGGATAAGGCCTAGATAAGGATTGGCAAAGCCAGGCCAATACCTAGGTAAGGCCTAACGAAGCCTGGCTAAGGCCTAACAAAGCCTGGCTAAGGCCTAGGTACGGCCTGAGTAATGCCTAGTAAAGTCTAGCTAAGGCGTAGCTTAGGTTTAGCAAAGCCTACTTAAGGCGTAGATAAGGTCTATCAAAGCCTGTCTTATGCCTGGGTAAGGTCTAGGAAAATCTGGCCAATGCCTGCATAAGGCATAGTTAAGGCGTGCCAAAGTCTGGCTAAGGCCTAGGTAATGTCTTGCAAAGCATGGCTAAGGCCTAGGTAAAGTCTATCAAAGCCTGACTATGGCTTGAATAAGGCCTGGCTACGGCCTGGCTAATGCTAATATAAAGCCTAGCAAAGCCTAGCTAAGGCATTGCAACGGCCTAGTAAAGCCATGTTACGACCTCGGTAAGTTATAGGTAAGGCTTAGCAAAGGCTGGCTAAGGCCAAGGTAAGTCCTTTGTAGCCTGGCTACGGTCTAGATAGTGTCTCGCAGGTAAGACTTAACAAAGCTTGACTAAGGCCAATGTAGAGCCTAGTTAAAATCTAGCATAGTCTGGCTAATGTCTTAGCAATGTCTAGCAAAGCATGGCTAATGCCTAGGTAAAGTCTATCAAAGCCTCGCTAAGGCCTAGTAAATTCTGGCAAAGGCCTCGGTGAGGCTACGTAATGTCTAGATAAGGCCTGGTTAAGGCCTAGGTAAGGTCTTGCAAAGTTTATCTAGGGACTAGCAAAGCGTGGAAAAGGCCTATGTAAGGCTTAGTAAAACCTGATTAATGATTAACACAGCCTGAATAAGGCCTAGGTAAGGCCTGACTAAGGCCTAGAAATGCCTGGCTAAGTCCATAAATGCCTAGGTAAGGCTTAGCAAGGCCTGGCTATGGCCTAGGTACTGTCCTACAAAGATTGGCTAAAGCACATGCAAGACCTAGCAAAGCGTGGCTTAGGTCTAGTTAAGGCTTGGCAAGACATTACCTAGGCCTAGATAAGGCATGACTAAGGCCTAGCAAAGCCTAGCTAAGGCATGGATTAAGTCTAGCAATGCCTAGCTAAGACATAGGTAAAGTCTATCAAAGCCTGGCGTATGCCTAGTTATGGTCTGGGAAAGTGTGGCCAATGCTTGCGTAAGGCATAGTTAAAGCTTACCAAAGGCTGGCCAGGGCCTAAGTAATGTCTTGCAAAGCTTGGCCAAGGTGTAGGTAATGCCTATCAAGCTTGCTTAAGGCCTAGGTAATACTTAGCAAACCTAGCTAACGCCCAGATAAGGCATAACAAAGGCTAGCTACGGCCTAGGCAATGCCGAGCAAGCCATGACTAAGGGCTAGGTAAAGTCTACCAAGACTAAGGCCTGAATAAGGCCTGGCTACGACCTGTCTAAGACCTAGAAAAAACTAGCTAAGGCATGGCAACAGCCTAGCAAAGCCATGTTACGACATAGGTAACGTCTAGTTAGGAATCAGCAAAGCCTTCTGCGGTCTAGGCAAGGCCTTTGTAAGGTTTAACAAAGCCTACTTATGGCCTAGCTAGTGTCTTACAAAGCTTGGCCTACGACTAGATAAGGCCTAACAAATCCTGACTACGGTAGGTCCTAGGTAAAACCTAACAAAGTCTGGCCAAGCTTAGGTAGTCTACCAAAGCCTCGCTAAGGCCTAGCAAAGTCTGACTAAGGCCTAGCTAAGACCAATGTGAGGCTTACTAAATCCTGGCTAACACTTAGGTAATGTCTAGATAAGGTCTACCAAAGCCTTGGCTAAGGCCTAGGTAAGGTGTTGCAAACTTTGGCCAAGGACTAAGTAAGGGTTGGCAACGTGTACCTAAGGCCTAGGTAAGGCTTAACAAAACTTGGCTAAGGCCTAAGTAAGGCCTAAGTATGGTCTAGGCAAGCGTGGCTAATGCTTAGGCCATGTTTAACAAAGCTTGGCTCGGGCTTAGGTAAGAATTTGTAAAGCCTTAGTAATGCCTGGTTAAGACAGGTAAGGCCTATTTAAGGCCTAGAAAAGCGTGGTTACGGCATATGTAAGCCCTAGTAAAGCATGGATAAGTCCTAACAAAGCCGGGCTAAGGCAAGTAAGGCCCAGGAAATACTGACTAAGGCCTAGTTAGGCTTAGCAAAGCATGGCTAAGACCCAGGCAAGGCATAGGTAAATCTTAGCAAAGCCTGGCTAAGGCATATGTGTGGTCTAGCAAAGTCTGGCTAAGGCCCGGTTAATGCCTGACAAACGCCTGTCTAATGCCTTGCTAAGGCCTTCTAAAGCCTATGAAGGTATTGCATGGACCTAGCAATAACAGACTAAGACCCAGGTAAGGTCTTGTAAAGCCTGGCTAGGGCCTATGTAAGCTTTCTATGGTCTGCCTAAGCCCTGGCGAAGGTCAGGCTAAGGCCTGTCTAAAGCTTTTGTAAGGTCTTGCATACACTTAGCAATAACAGGCTAAGGCGAAGAAAAGGTCTTGCAAAGCCTTCTAAGGCCTAGGTAAGGCCACGCAAACTCTGGCTAAGGCCTAGTTAAGACCTATGTACGGTCTTACAAAACCTTCCTAGGCCTAGTTAGTGCATAGCAAATCCTGGCGAAGGCCTAGTTAAAGCTTGGTAAAGGCTGTCTAAGGCCCATGTATGGCCTAGGTAAATCTTAGCGAAGCCTGGAAAATGCCTATGTAAAGCCATGCAAAACGTGGCTACGGCATGGCAAAGGCCTAGTAAAGTCTGGCTAAGATCTAGATAAGGTCTACGTAAGGCTTATGAAAGCCAGGCAAATGCCTAGGCAATGCCTATTTAAGGCTTAACAAAGCCTGCCTATGCCTTAATTGGGCCTTAGGCAAGCTTAGCAAGATATTACCTAGGCCATAGCCAGGCTTTTCCTAGGTGTTAGTCAGGCTTTGCTAAGCGTTACTTGGGCATTACCTGGACCTTAACCAGGCTTTACTAGGCCTTACCTAGACCTTAGCTAAGCCGTACACTACATTACATAGGCTTTAGCTAGGATTTGCTATGCCTTACCTAGGCCGTATCTAGGCCTTAACCAGACTTTATTGGTCCTTACCTAGGCCTTAGACCGGCTGTGCTAGTATTTACATGGGTCGCATCCAAGGTTTGCAAGACCTTACCTTGCCCTTAGCATGTTATTGCTATGTCTATGCAAGACCATACATAGGCTTTAGAAGGCCTTAGCCAGACCTTCGCCAGGCCTTATGCAGGCTGTAGTCAGCCGTTAACCAGGCTGTAGCCAGACTTTGCTAGGCCATACATAGGTCTTAACTAAGCTTTGCTAAGATTTACCTAGGGCATACATGGACCTAATGCCAGGCTTTACCAAGCTTTATCTTGGCCTTCGTCAGGATTTGCTACGACGTAACTAAGTCTTACATGGGCTTTGCAGGCCCTTAAATATGCCTTAGCCAGTTCTTAGACATGCCTTCGCCAGGACTTAGAAGGCTTTGCTAAGATTTACCTAGGCATTACCTAGGCATTAGTCAGGCGTTTTTAAGCCTTAACTAGGTCTTAGGCAGATTTTGTTTAGCCGTAAAAAGGCCTTAGCCAGACTTTGCCAAACTTTACTTAGGCATTAACTAGGCCTAAGCAATGGTTTGCTAGGCCTTATCATTGCTTTACTAGGCCTTACATATGCCTTAAACACGCTTTGCTAGGCTTTAAATAGGCCGTACCTGAGTCTTAACCAGGCTTTACTAAGGCTTTACCAAGTCTTACCTAATCCCGAGCCAGGCTTTGCAAAACATTACCTAAGCATTATCCAGGCTTGTGTAGGCCCCACTTAGGCCTTACCTAGGCCTTAGCCAGGTTTTGCTAAGTCTTACCTAGGCCTTAGGTACACTTTGCTAACCCTTACCTTGGACAAACTTTGTAACACCTTACCTAGGCCGTAGCCATGCTTTGGTAGACCTTATCTAGACATTAGTTAAATCTTAGCCAGGCTTTAGTAAGCCTCGCATTGGTCTTACCTAGACCTTAGCCATACCTTGCTAGGCCTTAGCTAGGCCTAAGCGAGGCGTTGATAGACTATCTAAGCCTTAGCCATGCTTTGCTACAGATTGCATAGGGTATAGAAGACTTTGCCAGGTCTTAACTAGGTCCTACCTTGGCCTTAGTCAGGAGTTGTTAGGCATTAGCTAGTCGTTAGCCAAGCTTTGCAAGACACTAAATAGGCCTTAACCAGGCTTTACTAAGCCTTACAAAGGCCTTGCCTAGGCCACAGAAGGCGTTGCTAATTCCTAACTAGACCATAGCTAGGTCGTAACATGGCTTTGCTAGGCCGTTGCCACGCCTTAGTTAGGCTTTGCTAGGCCTTACATATGCCTTAGCCAGGCCGTAGCCATGTCGTATTGAGGCCTTGGTCAGGCTTTGATAAACTTTACCTAGGCCTTAGCCATGGTTTGCTAGACATTGCCTAGGCCGTAGCCAGGTTAGCCAGGTTTGCTAAGCATTACCTAAGCCGTAAGTAAGCTGATAGGCATTACCCGCGCCGTGGCCAAGTTTTGCAGGACATTACTTAGGCCCTAGCGAGGCTTTGGTAAGCTTTAACTATGTCTTACGCAGGCATTTGCCAGACTTTCTTAGACCGTACCTAGGCATAAGTCAGGCTTTGATAGACTTTACCACGGTCTTAGCTAGGCTTTGCTAGGCCTTAGTCAGGCCGTATCTAGGCCTAGGTAATGACTTTCCAAGCCTTAGTTAGGCTTTAGCCACGCTTTGCTCAGTCTTACCTGGGTTCTAGCCAATCTTGGCAAGACAGTAACTAGGCCTTAGCCAGGCTTTGCTACGCCTTATCTAGGCATTTATGGACTTAGCTAGGCTTTGCTAGACCTTAGCCAGGCCTTACCTAGGCCTTGGCCAGGCTGTGTTAATCCTAATCCAGGCTTTACTAAGCCTTACACAGGCCTTAGCCACGCTTTGTAATTCTTTGACCAAACTTTGCAAGACCGTAGGCAGGCCTTATCTAGACATTACATAAACTTACCTTGGCCTTAGTAGGACTTTGCTAGGCCTTAGCGAGGCTTTGATAAACTTTACCTAGGGCTTAGCCATGCTTTGCTAGGCATTGCCTAGGCATTAGCAAGACTTTTCTAGGTTTTCACTGGGCTCTAACTTGGACGTAGTCAGGCTTTGTTAGGCCTTACCTATGCGTTATCCAAGCGTTACTAGACCTTACCTGCGCCTTATCCAAGCTTTGCAAGACATTAGCTAGGCCGTAGCTAGGCTTTGCTATGCCTTACCTAGAACTTACCTAGGTCGTAACCGGGATTTGCTAGGCCGTTGCCATGCCTTAGCTGGGCTTTGCTAGGCCTTATATATGCCTTAGCTTAGGCCGTAGCCAGACCTTTTTCATGCCATAGTCAGGCCTTAACAGACTTTGCCTAGGCCTTAGCCATGGTTTGCTAGATATTGCCTAGGTCGTAGCCAGGCTTCGGTAAGCCTTAACTATGCCTTACGCAGGCATTCGCCAGACTTTCTCAGACCTTACCTAGACATAAGCCAGGCTTTGATACACTTTATCTAGGCCTTAACTAGGCTTTGCTAGACTTACGCTACTCGTTAGCTAGGCTTTGCTAGCCTTAGTCAGGCTGTACCTAAGCCTTAGCCATGCTTTGTTACACCTTAGCCAGGCTTTGCCAAACCTTACCTAGGTCTTAGCCATGCTTTGCGAGGCCTTACCTAGGCTTTAGCCAAGCTTTGCAAGACATTACCTAGACAGTAGCCAGGCTTTGCTAAGCCTTACAAAGGCCTTGTTTAGGCCTTAGCCAGCCTTTGCTATGCCTTACCTAGAACTTACCGAGTTCATAACATGGCTTTGCTAGGCCGTTGCCATGACTTAGCTAGGCTGTGTTAGCCTTACCTAGGTCTTACCTAGGCCTTAGCCAGGCCGTAATCCGGCCTTAGTCATGATTTGCTAGACTTTACCTAGGCCGTAGCTATGCTTTGTCAAGCTTTACAAAGGTCTTGCCTAGGTCTTAGCTAGCCTTTGCTAAGCCTTACCTAGAAGTTACCTATGTCGTAACATGGCTTTACTAGGCCGGTGCCATGCCTTAGCTAGGCTTTTGTAGGCCTTCGCCAGGCCATAGCCAGACCTTATTCAGGCGTTGATGGACTTTACCTAGGCGTTAGCCATGGTTTGCTAGACAATGCATAGGCATTAGCCAGGATTTGGTAAGCCTTAACTATGCCTAACGCAGGCATTGGCCAGACTTTCTTAGACCTTACCTAGACATAAGCCAGGCTTTGATAGACTTTACCTAGGCCTTAACTAGGCGTTGCTAGACTTAAGATACGCCTTAGCTGGGCTTTGTTAGGCCTTAGTCAGGCCGTACCTAAACCTTAGCCAGGCTTTGTTAGGCCTTAGCCAGGCTTTGCCCAGTATTACCTAGCCCTTAGAATGCTTTGGTAGGCTTTTCCAAGGCTTTAGCCAAGCTGTGCAAGACATTATCTATGCCGCAGCCAGGCTTTGCTAAGTCTTACAAAGGCATTGCCTAGGCCTTAGCCAGCCTTTGCTAAGCCTTACCTAGAACTTACAGAGGTCGTAACATGGCCGTTGCCATGCCTTAGCTAGGCTTTGTTAGGTTTTATCTGGGCCTTAGCCATGCTTTGATAGACATTGCCTAGGCCATAGCCAGGCTTTGTTAGGACTTACCTAGGCCTTAACCACGCTTTGCTAGGTCATACCTGCGTCTTATTAAAGCTTTGCAAGACATTACCTAGGCCGTAGCTAGGCTTTGCTAAGCTTTACAAGGGAGTGCCTAGGCCTTGAGTAGCCTTTGCTAAGCCGTACCTAGAACTTACTTATGTCGCAACAGGGCTTTGCTAGGCCGTTGCCATACCTTAGCTAGACTTTACCTGTGCCTTAGCCATGATTTGCTAAGCCCTACTTGTGCCTTAGCCAAGTTTTGATTTGCAAGACAATACATAGGGGTTAGTCTGGCTTTGGTACGCCTTATCTATGCCTTACGCAGGCATTGGCCAGACTTTCTCAGACCTTACCTATGCATAACACATGATTTGCTAGACTTTACCTAGGCCTTAGCTAGGCTTCGTTAGACTTAAGCCACGCCTTAGCTCGGCTTTGCGAGACCTTAGCCAGGCCGTACATAGGCCTTGTTACGCCGTACATAGGTATTGGCCAGGCTTTGTCAAGCCTTACCTAGGCGTTAGCCATGCTTTGCTAGGCATCACCTAGGCTTTAGCCAAGCTTTGCAAGACATTACCTAGGCCGTAACCAGACTTTGCTAAGCCTTACAAAGGCCTTAGCCAGCCTTTGCTAAGCCTTACCTAAAACTTACCAAGGTCGTAACATGGCTTTGCTAGGCCGTTGCCATGCCTTAGCTAGGCTTTGTTAGGCCTTACCTAGGCGTTAGCCAGGCCGTAGCCAGGCCTTAGTCAGGCTTTGATAGACTTTACCTAGGCCTTAGCCATGCTTTGCTAAACATTGCCTACACCGTAGCCAGGCTTTGTTAGGCCTTAACTAGGCCTTAGCCATGCTTTGCTAAAACTTACCTAGGTCTTAACCAAGCATTACTAGGCCATACCTGCGCCTTATCCAAGCTTTGCATCACATTACCTAGGCCGTAGAGAGGCTTTGTTAAGCTTTACAAAGGTCTTGTCTGGGCCTTAGCTACCATCTCAGACCTTACCTTGGCATAAGCCAGGATTTGATAGATTTACCTAGGCCTTAGCTAAGCTTTGCTAGACTTAAGGTCTTGGAAAGCCTGGCTAAGGCTTACGTATGGCATAGTTAAGCATACCTAAGGTTGATCAAAGTCTGGCTAAGACGTTGCTAAGGCTTAGAAAAACATGACTAAGTCCTAGTTAAGGCTTAACAACACCTGGCTAATTCCATGGTAATGCCTCGGTAAATCTGAGCAAAGCCTTCCAAGTCCTGGCTAAGGCCTGTCTAAGGACTGGCTAAGGCCTATGTAAGGTTTAGCAAACCCTTGCTAAGGTCTCGTTAAGGCCTAGGTACGGTTGAGCAAAGTCTGGATAAGGCCTTGTTAAGGCTTAACAAAACCTGACTACGTCCTAGTTAACGCTTAACAACGTGAATGCTAAGGTAATGCATAGGTTAATCTTAGCTAAGCCTTCTAAGTCCTGGCTAAGGACTGTCTAAGACCTATGTAAGGTCTTGCAAAGCCTGGCTAAGGCCTAGTTAAGGCATAGAAAGTCATGACGAAAACCTAGTTAAAGATTCGTAAAGCCTGGCTACGGCCCAGGTATGGCCTAGGTAAATCGTAGCAAAGCCTCGCTAAGGCTATGTATAACCTAGCAAAGCCTTGCTACGGTCTGGTTAACGCCTGCCTAAGGCCTGGCGAGGGCCCGGCTAAGGCATGTCTAAAGCCTATGTAAGGTCTTGCAAAGCCTGGCTAAGGCCTAGTAAAGGCGTAGCAAATCCTTACGAAGATCTAGTTAAAATTTAGTAAAGCCTGGCTAAGGCACAGGTATGGCCTAGGTAACTCTTAGCAAAGCCTGGCCAATGCCTATGTAAAGACAGGAAAAGCCTGGCTAATGCATGGAAAAGGCCTAGCAAGGCTTGGCTAAGACCTAAATAAGATCTACATAAAAGCCAGGCAAAGGCCTAGGTAAGGTCTATATACAGCTTAGCAAAGCCTGGCTAGGCCTTACCTGGGCCTTAGGCAAGCTTAGCAAGATATTACCTAGGCCTTAGCCAGGCTTTGATAAAACTTACATAGGGTGTAGCTCGGCCATGACCAGACGTTAATAGTCCTTACCTAGGCCATAGCCAGGTTGGGCTAGTATGTAACTGGGTCGCATCCAGTCTTTGCCAGACCATTTCTAGGCCTTAGTCAGGCTTTGGTAAGACTTACCAGGGCCTTACCTAGCCTTTAGCTAGACTTTGCTAAGCGCTAACTAGGCGTTAGTCAGGCTTGACTAAACCTTACTTAGCCCTTACATAGGCATTACCTAGACCTTAGTCAGGCTGTGATAGACGTTACCTAAACCGTAGCCAGGCTTTGCTAGACATTGCCTATGCCTTCGCGAGGCTTTGCTAGGTATTAGTTATGCCATACATATGCCTTAGCCAGATTTGTAAGCCTTACCTAGACCTTAGTCATGCTTTACTAAGCAACACAAGCAATGGTCATCCATGTTCTTAACGTTCACCACAGCACGATTTCTTCTTATCAAAGGAGAGGGCACGATTTATAAACCATTCCGTAATGCTTCGTATCTGGCGATGTCGAGGTATTATGCATCAACTTGGTCTACTCGTGAGTGTAAATCTCAATCCTTGCAACACCTTGGCTTTTGTATCTATCACAGGCACTCCAATGACGCTTGTCTTAAGGGGCGCCTGTTGCTAAAACCAGAACAGTGGGTCTTTGGTCACTTCAGTCTGGGACTCTGTCCTGCTTGAAGATGTCCTCCAGTAGATTGCCAAATTCGGCGTTTGAGCTTGTATGGAGCCGTTGTGAGCTTCTCAATAGCTGTTGTTTCCCAGTGTCCCTATATGAATGTTCAGACACTATCCATGTCAACTGGGCGGGGCCGGAGTGGGGTGTGGCCGACCCCAGTAGTACGAACAACTACATGGTAGGGTTGCACGATTTTTGGATTATTCGATTAATCGCGATTATATGATTCAAAATGATCGTGGACGATTATAAAATGAAATAATCGTATAATCGCCATGTTGAAATTTTTGTTAAGACACCTTTACGCTTGTGAAACCCTGCTCGCGTTACCAATCATGGAAACTAACATTCGGCTATCAGCCGAATGTGTGAATGATTAAATAAACTAAATAAATAACTGATTTGTTTGTGTTGACTCATGATTAGTTTTAGATGAATAAAGATTGTTCACTTGGTCGCTATTTTCCATTGTTGTTGTAATCACACACGCTTATCCCGCGTTCCCCATTCTCTGAATAGCTATGCGCTGACGGTTTTCCCAAAAAAGTTCTAAAACTGATACCACGGAAATTCAACGCATTTTCTCCCGAATGAATTCTCACCGCCTACGCCTATGTTTAATGTATACCTCAAAACATCACCGGGGAAGTGAAATTATTTGATTTAAGCGCCTAAATATTGCGTATCCTTTAATAAAGGTCGTTTATTATCAAAATTAATCCACAATTTGATATAAAATGGCGTCGCGAAAAAAAAATACAAATCACGTGATTCGCCTTCAATTGAAGAGTTTATTTTAGAGCGAGTACTCTGATATAAATATTCTGGAATTGGGGACTCGGAATTTCTATATATTATCATTGCGCGATAGGAACTGAGTCTTATACTGATCTGAATAACGGGTACCCGTTTGAAAAACTCCCGTTAGCGTATAATATCTCGCGAGAACACGCCGACTCCCATCGCAAGAGCCGCTGGCTCGCCGACTTAAGACGCCGGCTATATTGGCGTTCGTAATAATTCAAGTTAGATCATTTAATGTTGATCGGCGTTACAAAATTGATGCGCATTTTCTCCAGTACTTGTTTGGTACATAAATTTAGTCTTAAAATATATTTATAAGGAAGCTATTTAACCACGCCAAGACTGTTTTAAGCGCATTTTGACTACAAAAGTGTGGAATAAACTTTATTATATCTTGTACATACATGGCCTACTATTAGTATTAATCTAATGGGTGGTCGAGATTTACAAATCCGAGGCCTGTATTGACTTCTAGAAGGGCCGGAAATGTATCAGGGCAGAGATCGATCTGAAGTGGACACACCCTGTGACACGATTATTATTATTATTATTATTATTATTATTATTATTATTATTATTATACACGCTATTCTTACAAATTTTCATATACAATCTGCTGAGTTAAGGGGTGGGCTTCTAATATAGAGTTTTGCCCTTTTGAAACTGCTAAGAAATCATTGGAGCTCATATGTCAAAGTTAGGGGGCGGGCTTCTATTAGAGCATAGGCTACACTGACGCGAAATACGGTACCTTCCGTTTTCCGTCTAGAAAACCGTGATACATTCCTTTGTTCGCAATCAGCAACTGGCGTATTCTGTCCATGTATGTATACCCATGTGCCTAACCCATAATCTTACAATCTGCAGTAGCATAATAACGTCCTCTAAGCAGCATTGACGTAGTTAATAAAGTTCATGATTAATCATATGATCGCGATTATTTTATTTTAAATGATCGCGATTATGAAAAGTGAATAATCGTGCAACACTACTACATGGCCAGTGCGATACATCCCAAAATATAGCTGAGGGATGGTAAAGCCCTTGGGGCTGCTCTGGTCGGATTTTCTGTTTGGAATCTGGTGGGTGAGAATTGCCTCACGGCCATGTATCATCACAGGGAGGGATTACTTTTAGCTGGTCATTATTCTACTACTAGGCCTTAAACATATCATGCAAGGTGAACGGACATCAAAATATGGAATGCGTCTACTAATGTGCATAATCAACATATCTTGGTTGTTGAAATTGTATTAATGCACTATCCAGTAGAACCTAAGATATTGAAGCAAAATTGAAATGTCCGCTAAGATGAACAGATGGAGCGACTGACAGACGGATGAACCGATGAGTTTGCGCAAACAATACAAGTCTCCTTCAACAGACAATTAATGTTTCAATAATATACTCCAATTAAATATCTGGTTATCAACGAAAAACGGGAATATACAAGGATTTACACCTGTCAAAGAAGTGGGAATCTAAGCTATAGAAGAAATGCTAAAATATTCACGGATTTAGACATGCCCAGCAAGATGAACGGGCGGGCGTGCGCACGAGCAGGTAGACCGATACAGTATATGAGGCTTCTTCAAAGAATTAGAATCACCCTGGGTCTAAAGTTGTATCAATAAGCTATGGCTACTACTACTACTACTACTACTACTACTACTACTACTACTACTACTACTACTACTACTACTACTACTACCACAACCACAACTACCACCACCTCCACCGCCAACACAACCGTTGCCGTCGCCGCCCTCGCCCGCTGTCACTGCCACCACTACCACCACCACCACCACTACTACTATTACTACTACTACTTTTTTTTTTTTTTGAAAATCCGACGCTGACGCAGTCGGATACACTGCTCGGAGGAACTCCTTTAAAAAGGCTTGCAAACCCCCATAAAAAATCGGTTGAAATAGCAGGCTTTATTAATAGAATAACAATACAAGCCTAACATGTCAAAACAGTGCAAGCTAAACTACTCTATTATCATATACCACAACCGTGGCATAACTACATAGAAAACATAATTAATAAAGAGCTGATAACATAACATAATTCAACAACGACATTGCTATTTGCACACCGTGTAGTAGTAGGCCCAAATGGCGAGCATAGCTAACCAACAAGTGGTAAAGTCACTCATCAATAATTAGCAGTAAGCTACTGCTAATCATTGATGCCATTGAGCCGATTCATGACCGGCAGGCTAAGTAGATCATATGTAGTTTAACGTAGCACACCGTATAGTAGTAGGGCCAAATGGCGAGTGCAGCTCGCCAACAAGTGGCGAGGTGACTCGTCAATAAGTAACAAAAAGTCACTCATTGACGCCAGTTAGCCGATTATTAAATACCCAACGGACGTAGTAGCCTTTATATAATATAATGCACAAAGCAAACGTATACAAACTATGACTACTTAGATGGCGCTCTGGGTTCGCATTCTAAATTTACTTCATTGTAAGTTTTTGCAAATTACCCTGGAACAAATACACCTACATTAAATATTTACAACAGGAAGCTAATTGTAAGATATCACACTCTGATAACTTGAAAATCGGATCACCTCCAGAATATTGACATAATGCTCATTTGATATTTAAATATTCTGATCCCAAGGTTAGGATATTCGTCAAGATTAGAGTCTCCTAAGGCATTACAATTTTAAAATAAAGGCAATTAAATTAAATTAAAATAGCATTTATCAATATACAGCAAGCAGCGAGTGTGCTAGCTTATACAAGTTCCGCTTCACATATTTTTAGATATCCGTATTCAATTGATACTAGGCCAGTTTTGCACCATACGTCTTTAAATCTACTTTCTCTCCCATGTTCTACTAGCCTGTAAAATTCACAATGAATGCAGTTTATCAACAATGATCGAAATATAGCTTGTATGGCTCTCTGATGGTTGTTGCCGGTTTTATCTCTGGCCTCTGAACACCGATGCTTCCAGATGGCCCACACTCCTACAGATAACAGGGCTATTAACAATTCTTTCTCCTTGCTATTAATGATTCGTCCGATAGTTGAGCAATCTTTGGACAAAATTGTTTCAGCCACTAAATTCACATATGTGGTTCCAAATTTAGCAAGGAGCATATTGATATATACCCAAAAGCATGTAGTTATGCGACACTGAGTAAATAGATGGTCTAACGTTTCCTCCTCAATATTACATAATAAGCACCGGTCTGTACTTGATATTTTACACATATAAGTAAGATGACCGACCCATAGCCTTCGATGGAGTAATCGCCATGCCAGGTCCCGTGCATTTCCTGGTGGACAAGGTAGATGTATTGCTTTCCAGGCATTTTTCCAGTTCTTTGGCGTGCATCCTAAATTGTTCCAATGCCTAACCACAATAGGACTCTGTCTCCGATTTTGCATTAGAATTCTATACCAGTCTCTAGATCCCATGTTGTATTTTATATGTTCTGACATAAATACTAATGTTGGTTGCAACATATCAATGTTGCTACGTGCTTTCGGCAATTTGAACCATACAGCAGGTATTGCATTCTTTATTCTAACAAATAAGCGCTGAGCATCAATATGTCTCATTGATGTTATTCTTGCTACATCTTGCATCGCAATCCATTTACGAGATTTCGGATTTACCAAGTCACGTAAATATTGAATACCATTTTTGGCCATAGAGGGCAAATATAATACATCATCATTATCACGAATCAACTCGTTGCCCCAAAGACGTTGCTCTAAGGCATCTTCCCAACAATTGGGTTGTGGCATTGATTGATCGTGTAAGTATTTTTAAGGCTTCGAGCTGTTCTTTATATACATTTGGAATCTTTTGATGATTAGGTGGCAATTTATTGCACATAAATAAACATTCTACTGGAAATGGGTCGACGTACCTTTGGAGAAGTGCCCTTGAAACACTTGACCAAGATGAGTTTGAAGTAAGTAACTTATTCAAGAATTTCAATTTTAAAGAAGCACACTTTGCTGAAACATTAACCAAATCCAGGCCTCCGGCATGCTTTTCATTGGTGAGGATTGACTGTGATACTAAATGGGCTTTGTCCTCCCATAAGAAGGACAAAAGTAACGTGTTGATCTTTGACTCTACTGATTTGGGCATATGAACTACAGAAGCGGTATACTCCAGTCCAGATAAAATTAAATTATTAAGGACAAATGTCCTGCCAAAGACAGTTAGGCGACGTCGTTTCCAATTTAGTAATGCACACTTTAGCTTGGATATCCTTTCTTCCAAGTTTAGTAATACATTTTGTTCTCTACTAAAGTAAATACCCAAAATTTTTATGACATCATTTGAGCAGTTAATATCCATCACATTATCAGTTCTGCCCTTCCAATCGCCCAAAAACAATCCCTTAGATTTATCTTTATTGACTTTAAGTCCTGATGCCTTTTGAAAATCTGTTAATACTCCATTTAAAATTCTAAAATCCGTATCTTTACCCGCAAACACAGTCGTATCATCTGCATATTGAGAAACCTTTAGTGGCCTTTCTACGCCACGTATACATATTCCTTGAAAGTCATTGCGTTGCCTCAATGTGGCCCCCAACGATTCCATAGCTATGACGAATAGAAGCGGGGACAGTGAGCAATCCTGTCTGACACCGCGTTCCAACACTACAGGTTTGGATAGCTGATTGTTAACTAAATAGCAACTTGTTATATCAGTATATAAAATATTGACCCATTTAATAAATCTTGAACCAAAGCCAATATGGTCTAAAGACTTAAACAAGAAATCCCATTCTAGTCTGTCAAACGCCTTCTCGTTATCAAGTGCTATTATTGCTGCTGGGATACAATCCTTTTCAACTAATTGAATAAGGTCCCGTATAAGCAAAGTGTTGTTTAATATTGATCTTCCTGGCACAGAGCAGGTTTGATCATCATGAATGACTTGTGTTTAGTACATCAATTGATACACAAATCCATCGTCCATTTGGATCTGATGACGACGATATAACGTCAACATAGTTGAGACAGCGGGGCAGGATAAGAATGGCCACTCCCGCCCTATTATCACAGTGATAAAGAAAAAAAAAATCTGCCCTTTTGAAATATCTTTGAGAGATTCATACACTTCAGCTTTTTGAATTTTGGTCTCTTGTAGAAATGCAATATCAACTCTCTCATTTGCTAATTCTTCAAGCAAGTGGCGCTGCTTGAATTCGGTATTTAATCCTCTGCAATTGATGGTGCAGATAATCATAATTTGTAAAATGATGTTTACAACCGCCATCATTAGATTAACTAGATTTGGGTTTTTAGCTCGTTTCTTAGACCATTTACCTAATTTTCCTGCGAATTCAATATTTCCTAGTTCTACCACAGACAAATATTCATATTTGGAATATCAGAATCATGGCGCAGTAGACGATATTTCACGCCTCTCGCCGTTACATATGGCACTAACACTTCACCCCCTTCTGATCGGTACATTACCATTTCATCTTTCATCTGTGAACTCTGTGTTTGAATGGACATATCTGATTCTGCAACTGACATTGTATCATCATCCAAATCATTTACTTCAATCTCAGATTCTGAGCTATTGTCTTCTTTATGACACTTATTGCTACTTAAGTAACATTTGGCAGGAGCATCATTTACCATATCTTCAAGCTGACTTAAATCAAGTGGGCTTAGCGGAAAATCGACTGAACTTTCTGTCTTCTGAGTCCTAAACTTATCCTGTCCTAATTTTAATTCATCTCCTAAGGAATTTTAAACTGGCTCTTCTGTAAGATCTTCATTTTCCTGCGTGTCTTTTACAGCAACGTTTGGCTCCACTGCATTTTGAGTATTTTCTTGACTTAAGGTTATACCCTCCTCTAATACATGAATTTCATCAACTGTAGTTACTTTAACAGGATTTGATGATTTGTTTGTGTCATTTACAGTGGCATGAACCAAAACAACAGCTTCCGTAGCGGTTGCTTCAGAAGCATTTGACTCAGTTGCATCCCTTAATGGGCGATTATCTCCTGATACTGAGGGCTTGTTTTGATTTTTTGGACAGCGCCATTTAAAATGGTCAACTGAACTACAGAGCAAACATTTGTTTCGATTGGGACAATCTGTTGCCAAATGGTCAGTACTTAGGCAGATCCAGCATTCTTTAATTTGCCCTCTATACCATAAGGGCAGGACAAAGCTGCCATCAAGCATCAATCTGCTTGGTAAAGGGCTATCCACTTTATCAAACCAAATACGTCTTACACCGTTTTCTAGCGTTCTGTCAAAGGGATACGTTTCCCGTTCAATCTTTTGCACTTTGCCATACTTCTTGAGTTCACTCATGATTCTGTCATCTGGAATTTCTAGTGGAACTTTAATCTTCACTAGCAACCTATCTGATTCGATTTCCTGTACGTTACAAATTTCACCTTTTACAATAAGAACATCTTCCAGAAGCTTTTCCTTGACCCCCTCATTTGACACTGTTACATTCCATACAGTTTTAGTAACATTGATAAGCCCCTGCAAAGTAGCAGGTCCCGCGCCAACGACGTCTTTTAACCCATGATACACGTCGATAGCCGTGACACCCCACCCCTTACTTGTTATTTTAAGGCTTAGGCTACGCTTATAGGTTGCCATGGTGGTTTATCAAAGGAGGAACCCCATACTACTACAATATATAATAAATATATAATTATATAACACCAGGACATCAGAGAAAGAGCTAAACACTAAATAAATAGTGTCCCCTTTTGAAACCCTGACGTCTACCAACAAATATACGAATAGAGAGTACAGTCGTATATTTGTTAGTTTGAACCACTTTCTAATTGGTTCACTAACACCTAGCTGATTAAAGTATACTAACAAATATAAGAATAGATAGTACAGTCATATATTTGTTAGTCTGTTCGAGTTGACGGGGACAGCCAAATGACTATAACGATGTATATAGTTAAAGAACTAGGCTTGTGCTTACAAATGACAAAGGAATTAAATCCACTCACTCAAGCGATCTTGCCAAATATAATGCGCTGGCCTACGAACTATAGAAATAGCAGACTGGCGCGGGGAGAAATGTATCGCATTGACTCCAGTAAGAGGAGCCCTATTAAATGGCGGAAACCGCCAGCTAAGAGGAATGCCTTTAGAAAATGGAGACACAAAATGCGCTCCAACCAAGACAAGAATTTACAAATTAAACATAAAGTTTGAAAGTAAATACTAATACGAAACATATGTATAAAACTTATCTACAAAATCGCGCTAGAAACTAGCAAATTCGGGCAGCAATTGCAGAGATAAATAAACGCGTGCGTTCACTTCGACTACTACTACTACTACTACTACTACTACTACTACTACTACTACTACTACTACTACTACTACTGTCACTACCAATGTCGCTGCTGTTGTTGCTGTGTCATTAAAACGCGGCTCGTCTACGGTAGTAATAGATCCGGTGGTATTAAAATTATCTCGAGCGCTCGACATGATTATGTCGAGCACTTGAGATAATGTGTCGAGCGCTCGTGATAATTATCTCAAGCGCTCGAGATAATATCTTGAGCCCTTTACATAATTATCTCGAGCGTTTGACATACTTATCTCGAGTGCTCGAGATATTAAGTCGCGCGCTCGAGATATTAAGTCGAGCGCTCGAGATAATATTTTTTTTAGAGACATAGTCCTTCAGGGCTTATGGAAGACCTGAAGGGCTATGTATGAGAAAGAAATTATCTGGAGCGCTCAACATGCTATCTCGTGCGCTCGACATAATTATCTCGAGCTCTCGACATATTATCTCGAGCGCTCGACATACTATCTCGAGCGCTCGACATAATTATCCGGAGCTCTCGACATATTATCTCGAGTGCTCGACATAATAACCTCGAGCTCTCGACATATTATCTCGAGAGCTCCAAATAATTATCTCGAGCGCCCGACATAACTATGTTGAGCGCTCGACATAATTTATAATCACCCGTAGGTGAGCTGCAGTTTAATGACAGCTGTTATTCAAGATTCTTTATGATGGCATTGATGATGATGATGATGATGATGATGATGTAACGATGATGATGATGATGATGATGATGATGATTAGAGGTGATACTGATGAATACGATGGTAGTTGACGATATTTGTATGAGAAGACAATTTCCCCCGCCCGACTTGTAGCCTTCATATTTGGCATAAGATTCATAACGACATTAAAAGCCTTTAAAAGAAAGATTATTCATTTGAATATGACCATGAATAGTTCCGTAATCATGCTGTAATGCTGCGAGAAATTAATCATTATATGTTATACCGATGAACGAACGAACTAAGGAACAAAGTGAATGAAGGAATAAATCAATTTAATGAAGGACATGCTGTTATACAATTCGATTTTGATAACGGCCCCATTACCAACGGACTCGCATGTATCAAATTTGATATTGGTGTTCTGCGCAATTATTGCGCACAAATATCGAATTTGTTATTGGTCGATGTGTCAATGACCAATGTGTATACCACTATCGATTTGGATATTAGGGTTATGTTGTTAATGGCTCTCACTCACACCAGAATGCCTGAAAAATATAGTTGTTAAAATTCTATTCATTTACAGACTTAAACAATGCTAAATTAAATGAATCTTAACATATGATGATCTTATTTTGAATGAAGTAATAAAACAATTTAATTGTGAAACTGTAATCCACCATCATATAATGAGATTTATTTCGTTTTATTACACCCAGGCACACAATTTAAGCCCCTAAAATTATGCGACATTAATCATCTTATTTTCAAGCATTCTAGTCTGAACGTGCACTTTAGCCAATGTCGATATCAAACTCAACATTCGCCACTGCGCTATTGGTCAGTGGCACAAATTCGATATTAACACGTTCCACAGCAAAATATTTTTCTCAAAGGCGTATATCCATACCCATACCAAAATGCTTGAAAATAAAATCATTTACATTGCATACATTTAGAAGCTTAAATTATCTACCTTAATGTCAGGAAACTAAATGAATCTTAACATAAGCCTATTTCCTTTCATGTAAATCAGCATTTTTAGCTGTGAATTTGTAATAGACACACGAATCCTTATTTAATATTCATAACTAACAAAAACTATATTAATTTATAACAAATGAAGTCATCATATTCTAAGTTTTATTTCGTGTTATTACATTGACGTGCACATTCTAAGCATATAGCAATATACCATTTTAGCAATTTGATTTTCAAGCATTCTGCGCATCTAATGTCGTCCTGAAGCAATAAGATTAGAAGGACATGTTTATAGAAGTTCCGTGACGATTGTCTTTTTCCATGCCGCCATCTTACTTTAATATTTGTAGTCTGTAATCTTCTGTTGGCTTCTAAGGTAAGCCCATCTTTTTCGATAGCACATCTAGTCGTTCAATACTAATTGTGTATTGTCTATGTTAGAAGAGAAACAGGCTAAGGTAAGAGCCGACCCGACCCGACCCGACGTGACTCGACCTGGCCCTGCCCATCCCATCCAACACCCCGTGAGTTTGGATCTATGTGACTTATCTAGGCATTGCGTAGGCTTGGCTAGACCTTAGCTTGGCTGTGGATAAACCTAACCTAGGCATTCGCTACGGCTTGGGTAGGTTCTCCAGGCATTAGGTATAACTCGGATACGTCTTAGGTAGGCATTGGGCAGTCTCGTCTGGTCCTTATGTAGGCCTTTGGTAGGACCTAGCTAGGCCTTGTGTATTCTCTGCTAGGCCTTAGATGGGCATTGGCTAGGCTTTATTAGGCCTTTCTTAGGCCTTGGGTAGGATTGGTTAGACGCTATAGGTTTTGTTAGATCTTAACTATACGTTGAGTAGACTTGGTTAGGACTTTTTTAGGCCGTAGTTAGTCCTTGGGTAGAGTTCCTTAGACCATAGCGACGCATCATGAAAGCCTTAGATTGACATTGGGTAGTCTAAAATGCTTGTGTAGATCTTGGCTAGGCCATAGATTGGTCTTGCCTAGGCATTAGCTAGGTCTTGGGTATGTCCTCAATGCCTTTCATAGGCCTTGGGTAGGCGTGGCTAGACCGTAGCTAGGCCTTCGGTAGGACTTAGTTAGGCATTAGCTTGACCTTGGGTAGATTCGCTAGTCCTTACATAGGTCCCGTGTAGGCCTAATCTAGGTATTAGACATGCATTGCGCAGGCTTGGTTAGACCTTTTGGAGGCCTTTATAGTCCTTAGTTAGGTTTCCCTAGTCTTTAACTATGTCTCAGGTAAGCCTTAGATAGACATTGGTAGTCTCTTCTGGTCAGACTCTAAGTGGGGGGGGGGGGGCTAAGGTATGCCTTAGGTAGACCTTTGCTAGACCTTGTGTAGTCTCCCATTGGTCTTAGCCAGGCAAGACCATATGTATGCCTTAGCTAGGCTTGGCTACGTCTTAGCCAGGGCGTGTGTGGGTATTAGATAGGTAATAGGTAGGTATTGTGTAGGCTTGGCTATGCCTTAGACAGACATTGGCTAGGCCTTGCAAGCTATGTCTTGTGTAGGTTTCCTTAGGCCTTAAATAAGTCTTCGATGGGTAATACGTAGACGTTAGCTAGACCGTAGCACAGTATTAGCAAGGCTTTGGCTAGACGTTAGCTACGGCTTGTGTAGGTCTTAGCTAGGCCATAGTTTGGCCTTGCCTAAGCATCAGCTAGGCCTTGGGTAGGTTCTCTATTCCTTTGATAGGCCATGGGTAGGCTTGGCTAGACCTTAGCTAGCAATTTGTTAGGCTTTAGATAGGCATTAGCTTGGCCTTGGCTAGGTTATCTAGTCCATACTTAGGCCTCGGGTTGGCCTTGCCTAGGCATTAGATAGGCCATGGATAGATTCTCTAGCCATTTCCTGGCCTTGGTTAAGGCATCGTGTAAGCTTTTGCTAGGCGCTGGAAATTCTCTTCTGTGCCTTAGCTTTGCCTTGGGTATGTCTTAGCTATGCATTTGGTATGCTTGGCTACGCCTTTGGTAGGCCTTAGCTAGTCAGTGGGTAGGCTTCCCTAGTCGTTAGCTATGCCTCGGGTAAGCATTAGATGGCCATTCGGTAGTCTCTTCTGGTACTTAGCTAGGCATTGGGTATGACTTAGCTAGAACTTGTGTAGGCTTCGCTCGGCATTGACGACTATGCACTGCGTAGTCGCTGCTGGGCCTTAAGTATAACTCTGTGAAGTTTTAACAAAGCGCTTGTAGTCTCTCATGGTCCTTAGCTAAACCTTGTTTAGCTAGGCATGCATTAGGTAGGCCTTAGCTAGGCAGTATCCATGTGTTGTGTAGGTTATCCAGGTCTTAGCTAGGTATTTGGCCTTATGTAGGCCTTAGGTAGGATTTTAGCTATGCCTTGGGTGTGCTTGACTATGCCTTAGCTAGGCATTGGGTAGCTCCTTGGTAGGCTTCGCTAGGCTTTAGCCAGGCCTTAGGTAGGCGTTAAGTAGGCCGTATATCGGACTTTAGCTATGCTTTGGTAAGCCTTTGCTAGCATTAGCCATGCCTTCTGTAGGCTGCACTGGGTTTTGGGTAGACCTTAACATTGTCTTAGCTATGCCTTGGGTAGCCAAGCCTAGCAATTCCTAGCCATGGCTTATGGAAGCCACCCAAAGACTAGGTACGGTCTAACAAAGGCCTAGCCATGCCTACCCAAGTCATACTTATAGCCTAAAGAAGCAAACCCAAGCCCTAGCTATGGCATAGTCAAGCGCTGCTATGATCTAGATAAGGCCTAGAGGACATGCCAAAGGCCTAGCTATTACCTGTCTAAGACTGTCACAGGCCCTAGCTAAGGCGTAGACAAAGCATATCGAAGACGAACAAAGGCCTAGCTAAAGGCTACCAAAGGCATGGCCACGCCTACCAAAGCCTAGATGTGACCTGGTGAAGCCTAGCTATTGGGTAGCCAAGACCTAGTCAAGGTCTAGCGAAGCCTACACAACGCCTAGCTAAGTCTACCAAAGCCTATCTAAGGACCAAAGGAGACTACCCAATGGCTATCTAAGGCTTACTCGAGGCATAGCTAAGGACTAAGAAAGTCATCCAAAAGGCCTAGCCATGCCTACCCAATGGATAGATAAGCTCGATCCAATGCAAAGCTAAGGCCGGGAAGAGACTACTTAATGGCTAGCAAAGGCGTAGACAATGCATAACCAAGGCCTAGAAAACCTACCAATGCCTAAGTAATGTCGCGCTAAGTCCTACCCATGACCTTGGAAATCGCAGGAGAACATACCCAAGGCCTATCTAATGCCTAGGTAATGCCTACTAGAAGCCTACGTAAGGACTACAGAACATGTCCACGGCCATGCTAATGCCTATCTAGGGTTTAACCAAAGGACTAGATAAGGTCTAGCCAAGGTTACCCAATGCCTTGCCAATACCTGCACACGCTGCAGCTAAGGCCTATCAAGGCCTAGCTAAGGCGTAGTCGAGCATAGCTAGGGCCTATATAAGGCATACAGAACATGCCAAAGCCTGGTTCCTGCAATAGCTAAGACCTAATCAAGGCATAGCTAAGGTTTTGCCAAGCCTACCCATGGCCTATAGAGGACATTGAGAAACTACCAAAGGTCTAGCTAATACCTAGGTAAGGGCAATCTATGGCCTAGTCAAGACCTAAACAAGCCGCAGCAAAGGCCTACTTAAGGTCTAGCTAAGGCCTACCCTGTATAGCCAATGCCTAACTAATTCCTATCTAAGGCATAGCTAACCCATAGCCAATCCTACTCAGGTCATACACCTGGCCTAGAGAAGCATACCCACGGTCTACCTAAGGCGTAGTCAAGCGTAGCTAGTACCTATGTAATGCCTAGAGAATATGTTAACGCCCTAGCTAATGCCTAGCTAAGAACAAACCAAGGCCTAGCCACGGTCTAGCAGACCCTACGCAATGCCTAGGATAGGCATTGAGAACTTACCCAAGGCCTAGCTAATGCCTATGCAAGGCCAATCTATGGCCCAGCCAAGACCAACATAAGTGGCAGCTAAGGCATACCCAAGGGCAGCTAATGCCTAGCCTGCATAACCAAGGCATAGCTAAGACCTATCCAAGACATAGACAATGCGTAGCTAAGCCTAGCAATTCCTAGCTAATGCATAGGGTGATACTTACGGGTGATACTAAAACCCGGATCCAGATCTGTTATTCAGTGTTATTCCATTTAAAATGGCTGTTATTCCATGTTATTCCATATAAAATGGCTGTTATTCCATGTTATTCCATTTACTATGGCTGTTATTCCGTGTTATTCCATATAAAAGGGCTGTTAATCTGTGTTATTCATTATTCTTTATTCATTATTCGTTATTCTTTATTCGTTATTCATTATTCTTTATTCGTTATTCCATTTAATATGGCCGTTATTCCATGTTATTCCATTTAAAATGGCTGTAATTCCATGTTATTCCTTATAAAATGGCCGTTATTCCATGTTATTCCATTTACTATGGATGTTATTCTGTTTTATTCCATATAAAATGGCTGTCATAATATGTTATTCCATATAATATGTCTGTTATTTTGAGTTATTCCATATAAAATGGCTGTTATCCTGTGTTATTCCTTATTCTTTATTCGTTATTCTTTATTCGGTATTCATTATTCTTTGTTCGTTATTCGTTATTCTTTATTCGTTATTCCATTTAATATGGCCGTTATTCCATGTTATTCCTTGTAAAATGGCTGTTATTCCATGTTATTCCTTATAAAATGGCTGTTATTCCCATGACTATGGCCGTTAGTTCGAGTTATTCCATATAAAATGGCTGTTATTCCATGTTATTCCATTTAATATGGCCGTTATTCTGTGTTATTCCATATAAAACGGCTGTTATTCTGTGTTATTCCTTATAAAATGGCTGTTATTCCATTTACTATGGCTGTTATTCCGTGTTATTCCATAAAAGATGGCCGTTATTCTGTGTTATTCGTTATTCATTATTTGTTATTCTTTATTCGTTATTCCTTTTAGTGGAACCCTAGAATGACTGGCTCGATAAATAATTTTCAAAAATAGTCTTCTCTTGGTCTGCAAAATTGACATTTTCTATGAGAAAATCGAAAATTTTAAAAACAAATTCGAGGGTTAAAGGGTTAAGGCAGGTAGTCAGATAATATCTGTGATCTTGATAGTTTTACGCCTACCTGTACAGCGAGTAAGAAGCATCCAATGATAGGCGGCGAGTCAGTGACCCTATAGAGCAATTTATTATTTCCGGAGGCAGCATTGTCATTGATGCTCGCGGCGTTCTCTTCACTAGATGCCTCACCAGATCTAGTGGTGTCATTCTCGTGCTTGATATTAGAATGCACTGAAATCTGATTGTTGCCACGTGTCTGTCTGAAGACGTCCATCTCTTCTATACAGTCATCGACATACTTTTTGCCCGCTGCCATCTTTAATGTAACTTTAGCATAGAGATAATAGAGTTTTGATATATCTGCGTTCTACCACCTGATCCGTATATAGTTAACGGGCTAAAGGCCAAGTTTTGTTTAAATTGTTACGGCCTTCCAGCTGAGGGAAAGTAACACGTTCATACCGCACGGTGGTCGAGTTGCTTAAATTCATGAGTACTGAAATTCGTGAATTTGTTTTTATCGCTCTCGTTCTATGATGTAACGTTACATGGAACGCATCGACACAGTAGCCACGTTTTGGTTGACAGTTCTGAAGCTTTTGACAAAGTTTTCAGCAAAATACGGTCAAAACAAGAAACTTTTCATACAATTACTGATGGTAGTGATAAAAATTGCAAGCTTCCTTAGTGCACTTTCTTAGATTACTTACTTGCGCTTATTTAGCACCTAAAATGAGCAATTTTTACAATCCAAAGTTACCACCTGCTTTGGTTACATTTTGTCGCCCCGTCGGATTAGCCTGATTGACGTGAGCACGTCTAAATTTTATTGGAGAGGCTCTGGAGGAAGGGGTGTGTGCTTATTAATCATTTACCAAATGTCAAAATTAACATAAAGTGCACACATGGTTTTTTTAACGATAGAATTTTTTTTAATTCTTTCCTTTATGCCTGCTGAACATGTTTTAAAGACCCTAGCATTAGCTCATTTCTTCAGCCCATTAATATTTGTGAATTTCATGTGATGTCACTACCTAACAAACGTGGCATCCATTTGGGGTTTTTTCTTCTCTTCAAATGTATCAACTGCTTTTATAGTTTATACATTCATTTGTAGGACCAATTTATCGGGTAAAACGGGCAAAATTAGCAGTTGAAACATTAAACAAACTAATACAGTGATATTTAAGGATTTACAAGCATGTACCAGACAGCTGAAGATGGATAATCACCAATTCACGAAATTAGGTACCGCTATTTCACACATAACCTGGCGAGGTGGATCAGTTCAAATGCTTTGGATTTGTTTTAAAATTAAAATTTTGTACTGAAATTTTTTGGTTTGTATTCGGAAGTGTTATTTCACATTGTGTTAAATTCTTGCGCAGATCTGTTTAAGAGTTTTCTTTCACGAGTGCATTACTTGCTTAGATTCACGAACTTCGGTACCCATAGATTATACCTTACGACAGCTCGAGCGTTAACAATTAACAATATGGTTGCGCATACGCTCCTTTATTTCTTTCGTGCCACTTCCTCGTCGTCGCCGCGAATACAGTCAATAACAGCCGCGGTCGAGAACAGCCGCCAGTATATCCAGAACAGCCGCCGGTATAGCGATAACAGCCGCCGCTGTATGTAAAGTAGCCCGATAGACAATTAATGATAGAATTAATGATCTGTATCTAGTTATTTTATCATGACGTGACGTTATGTTTTCAATTATATTAATTGATATTAGATAATCTATTACCGGCAATAATATTTGTTTGTTTATTTTTCAGTCGCCACCTAAAATGTAAAAGCAATGCCAATCTGTTAAGGCCGAGGAAGTTGTTAAGAGATTGTTGTAATAATAATAATAATAATAATAATAATAATAATAATAATAATAATAATAATATTATTATTATTAATTAGGCCTACCTGGTACAGCTTTATTTTGTACGTAGCAGCGCCAAACAATGCTGGTTCTTCGCTTGCCCACTTTTAGGACATAGCGATAACCTAAGGAGTCTATTAAGAGGTCCTATAATAAAAAACCATACTAATAATTAATTAATTAACGGTATGACTATGCTTATGTATGTATATGTACCTGATAGATATTCAGGCTGTTTTAGTTAGTATTTCTAGTTTGTTAGTTTATTAGTTTGTTAATTCTTGTGTTAGTCTACTGTGTACATACAATATAATTGTAATATGAAAAATCCCCATACGTCACAATATGGTGACCTGGGTGTAAATAAACTTGAACTTGAACTATGTGGCACATTCAGGCTGAAAGTGTTTGTCGCAGCTGCTGCAGCAGTATACGCATCTAAGTATAGTTACCTTTCCTTTATTAGTACGGCCTTCCACGATTTGGTACGATACCCCTTGTTCTTCGGGTGGGTGAGGAACAACGGGCGGTGGTGCCTGGCCCGCGGACCGCTGCAACAGGCGCTAACTGATAATAATAAATAATAATAATAATAATAATATTATTAATAATAATAATAATAATAATAATAATAATAATAATAATAATAATAATAATAATCTGCCCTGTAGGTGGGCCTTAGAATACACCTTCCGTATCCTCTGGGTGTCGTACGAGGGGACTAAAGGAGGTAAGGGTGAGGTAACCCTGACAGAAACCTCGAGTGCTGGAGACGGAGGTTCCAGGCCGCACGGCGCACTCTAATAAACCATGGATCCACGCACTTAACGCTTATGATCATGTCGATAGTCACTTACAGGACTGGCGGTATGATCAGCGAACGAAAAGAAGAAGAAAGATAATAATAATAATAATAATAATAATAATAATAATAATAATAATAATAATAATAATAATAATAATAATAATAATAATAATAATTCAGGGTATAAGTGTACAGTAACAGTAACATATTCGCGCCGCGCCAACATGCAACTGGATTTACCGCCTCATCTATGTGCAGGTCCACAGCAACAGCCTCCACATCTACCACTGGCTCTAACTGCGTAATAATAATAATAATAATAATAATAATAATAATAATAATAATAATAATAATAATTCAGGGTGCAAGTATACAGTAACAATAATATATTCGCGCCGCGCCAACATGCAACTGGATTCACCTCCTCATCTACGTGCAGGTCCGCAGCAACAGCCTCCACACTATCAGGCTCTGCTGGGCCGACAGGCTCTGGCACATCCACTGCTGCTTGTGGAACATCTGTTGGGCGGAAAGATAAGGGGGACAAATATGGATGGTTAATTCCAATTAATAATGTGCCCGGAGTAATCTCCCTTATTATTGGTACATCGAAACGCGACATTTTTAGTAGGTAAGTAGAACGTGTTCTTCTTTTAGAGATGCATTGTATGTACATCATGTATCTGATTATGTCATGTGATGCGGTCTACAAGTGTTTATTATTGCAGTCAATTTGTGTAATAATAAGCAATGATATGAGATGCCTATTATGAATGTTATTGTAATGAATTGGTGGTGAAGTCGAAACCATGTATGCCTACTACGCCACATCATGACACAGGCATTAGATAGCAAATTATGCGGGATGCCTTGATATATGGTTATGAGGAGGAGAGGAGAGAGATAGAGAGAGATTAATCTTACCTGCGTCAACTGGCAGACAATTTGTGCACGCCCATTCAATGAAACCACGCCGACAAGCCGCGCGATACTCGGTTTGGCTGATGCCCGTCCCACATGTACGACGCTGCTACCGCTCACAAACATCGCAGTGCAGCGCCTGCTGCCTCCCTCCAACGTCCAGAGAAGAAACAATGCACGGAAATGCGATGAGTAAACCACAAACGGAGATGATATAAACTTATAAAACACTTGGCAAGAAATTTAGTGACGCATACATTTTCTGAGATAATAAAGTCACTCTTACTTGTAGCAAATATTGCGACAGTAAGAAAGAGTTTGAACATTAATTTATCAGAGATGGTTATATAGCCGCAAACTTTACTCAAGATGGCTTGCATAAGCGCTTGTGATTTCAGGAGCAACATAGATCACGCATAATTATGCTTTTAAAATTTCCAAAATACGGGCAAAGATCATGATTAATTTTTCGGCCAATGTGGTGATTATTCGCACCATTTACAAAGGTCGCCCATAATTAAATAATTCCCAACAAAGTGAAAGTAGTGCTATAATTCTTCAAATATTTTAAAATCTTGTTGCTGCCTACATAAAGAATAATGCTTTCTTAGGCAGCAATGGCTTCCAGTCAAATTAATTTCAAACTATACAACATAATATCTTTTATATCATAAAGCATGTAAACTTTCATCATCGTCGTCGTCATCAAAATCTATGTAGTTATGTTTTTTATATTTAACAGGTGCTGTCTCGCATGTTCTTTTAGAGTGTTTCATCTTAAATATGGATCTGACTGATTAATGCTTTATTAGGCAGCAATGGCTTCCAGTCAAATTAATTTCAAAATATTCAACATAACTTTTATATCATACAGACTTTAAACTTTCAGGGATTGATCGTCATCATCGTCGTCGTCGTTGTTGTACATCAATATCTATGGTAGTTATGTCTTTATAAAACCAGGTCCTGTCTGACATGTTTTAGGGTGCTTCACCTTAGATATGGGGTGAACATGCATTAGTCATAATTCATGACAATTAATCAAACATACGCTCGTTTTTAGAACCACCATCAACACGCGCATTCATTTTGAACCACCGCAATGCGTGCTTTAAATGCCGTTGTCATTTATTGGGAGAAAGGTTCAAAATTAAAATTTTTGGCGTAAAGAAAACAAGGGGATTATTTAATTGTTTAGCACCCGCAGCGCTGTTCCAACTAGGAGATTTAATTGCAGGAAATCACTACAATGGGCTGAATATCCTAGACAAATACAATAAAGACTGCTCTAGCCAACCAGCTATCAGATACGTCTTCAGCAAATCTAAAGGCACGTGCACTTACTGGCCACGCGCTAACATTAGATTGCTGATCAGTCTGTATTAATCTTTCACACTATACAGACACAAACTTGTAAGATTCAAATTCTCTTCCAAGTTTTTCACAATTATTTTCCTCATTTTAGATTCCATACAGTACAATCGCGTACATTCCAAATCTATCATTTTTTTACGAAATCGATTCAATCCTTTAATGGAATTTTCTAAACATCGTAAATTCAAATTTTTCCGCATAATATTGCTTTAATTTTGATTAAAAGATTTGTCTTAAATTTAGGCTTTTTCTAAAATACGCCAGTGAATTATTTTGGACATTTCCGCATATGAAATTAATACGAATCATGATAGTGGACAGACTTTATTTAAATAATTGACTCGTACGTTTCTAACATATTATATTTCAAACATCCAAATTACAAAAATTATCTTTTATACACATGTGATACCGAATTTTCATCAGCCACCAAGTCCGATCTTTAGTAACTCTCTCAGCAACTCTGAAAAATAAATTAGGAATGATAAGTTAGAAATAGGACCGATAAGTTAGAAATAGGAAGCTAAGTTAGAATAAAATTAACATTTATAATTAAATTTGTTCGCTGGAATTTATCATAGAAAACGTCAATTTGCCGAAGAGAATATTTTTTCATGAAATCTTATCAAGGGACTGAGTGGCGCGATAATCAATTAAGCCACTTATTTCCAATGATAAATTTTCAAAAAATAATCTTTCGTCTTCTAAATGGAGATGGTCATTTAATATTTGAGTGTATAGGGAGACATACATAGCAGCTAACAATAGTAAGGCCAATAGCATTAGTAGAAATAGGCCCTATAACCTGGCGGCTGTTTTCGATCGACCGGCGGCTGTTTTCGACGGCGACGACGTCGTCGCTATTGCTGAAAGGAGAAATTCAATAGCTATTTGAAACACTGGCACTACATAAAGATGGTATGCACTATTTATATATATCTTGACTTATGCTTTATATTTTGACTCAATTTTTCGTTAGAACGGCTATATCTTGATTCTACTCCATCTCATAGCCATAGGTAACATTTTAATACCGCTGATATTAGCTTTCGGCTTGCCACGAAATCCTGTTAAAATAAATGAAGTTATCTATGATGTTTTCAATGTCTACTACACGTTAATAAGTACGGCTATGCTTCTATGATGCTCTTTTGACCATACGAAGAAAGATGTAGAACTAAACAGTGATAAACTTGAGTTACCAGTTTTCGTAACGGCTAAGAATACGGATACCGGTGGCTGCGAAACGTAGCCCCACGCCACAAGTTTACGCTAAACCTGGGGCTACGGTGTGAACTGTACACAAAACTGGAATTAAATTAGATTTTCCTCTCACTTCTCAAGTTTATCACTTACATCGTCCACATTTCACACACATCTACGTTATATAGCCCGTTAATCGAAAGAGATACACTTTATTGCTAAATATTAAATATATTTTGATACGTAACATTGGCAGAAACATTTACGGCCGAGTGTATCTCTGCACTCCATTCAGTGCCCCATCCATCTTGTCCTATTTAGCGCTATGAATCATGTGAAATACACTGTGTTAATCAGGTGAGGTCAAACCTACCATATATGGGCAAGTGGGTGGTGCGGCCTGATTGTACATTACTTGTCGTCTGTTTGTGCATGTAGTAAATTTGCGCGAGAATCAGTCTGCTCCACTCACTTGCTAATTAATATATGGTAGGTTTGACCGCGTCTTGCAAATACGGCAATGCATCTCATGATTCATAGTGGTAACTAGAAGGAAAATGGTCGGCGCATTGGAACTGGTGCAGGATTCTCTCGGGATATGTTTGGTGTGAATGTATTGGGCCGTGTATCAAAAGGTCACCACCGATCTTGGAGTTATTGGCTTAACAAGGAAAGATGCGAGTAACTGTAGCTGTTATTGGAAAACAAAACGTTCGCTATGTTATCTTGTCAGACAGTCAAGGGATTGGCCGATATAACATTTTAATTGAAAGTAACGATGACAATGTTAACCAATCAGAGGTCGCGAAAAACTATTATAATATTCATGATGTCTGACACTAAAACTTAAAAGAAACCATTGTAGTATTTTTGTAATTTAGCAGAAGTTATGAATTTTTTTATTGCAGATTACATATATGTACATTTTTTTATTTTGACTACTAAAAGTCTAACGGCCTATGAGGGCAGTCCATTTATGAGATTGAGCTGCCCTCTATGTATTTCACCTGCCCCGGGCATGAGGGCAGTCATTAAGTTACACCACTGCGGTATCCTAGTTGTATCTCCATAGGCTTACGACATTATGTCTACCTACTAGCTACAGATCCTACCAATTTAGTGGTTATTTTTCCAGAAATTTTTTCGATATTTCTCCTAAAATTGGACAAATATGTGCCATAAAATATATAACGTGCGTGCGTGCGTGCGTGTGTGTGTATGTGCGGAACCGTGGGTGTTTGTGTGGCACTGTGGTCTGTGATTGTGTCTCAGTGTTGGTGGGTGGGTGGGTGGACAAGATGGATGGGGAACTGAATGGAGTGCAGAAATACAGCAGTGTGCGGCTGTGTAGGTTAACCGTAGTCATCCTAGGGACGGGATTCAATTGATTTAACATATATAATAAGAAGAAAAGTATGTCAAAAATAAAGTAATAATTAACACATTTCCACGAATCGCCTATTAACATTTCTGCTGAATTATACATGATTACACCTCAGCAGCGAAATTTCCCCATCAAGTCTGGGTTTCGCGACTAACGGTGGTAGGGCGCAGTGAATGCACTGTCATTGCTGAACTGCTCTCATCATTATTATTATTATTGGCACTGTCCGAAACATCCGAAGTGATGGTGACAGAAACATGGGCCTTCATGATGTCCCTCACAGTTAGCGCTAGTTCTAGGATATCCATCCGTGTAGCAGCGGCGGTACTAGTAATTGCCAATTTTGCTGATGTGGTGGTGATGGGAGCTGACGTGGTGATTCCGGTTGTAGCTGGCGTGGTGGTGGCTGCAGTTGTCCTTGTGATGGCGGTTTGCGGTACCATTGGCTGAAGTCGTGGTACGGAAACGGATACTGCAGGAGACGACATCTGTCGGAACTTAGCGTACTTTAACAGACAACTAGCAGTAATGTTAGGTACGGGATAAATGTCCTGTGTATGGGCGATTCGTTTCTTTCCCGCGTATGGACGTTCCGGCATGGTTCCCTTCCTGACTGCTGGGTCAGAAAGGCGAGGAGGCGGATGCTGAATAACGCAGGTCGGAGTTACGCTGATTGTCACAGGCTGAGATGGTCCCGGTCCTTCGTCTATGGTAAGTTCAGGCGGAGATGGAGACTGTGGATAGTTAGAAATGTCTATCTCCGCAGGTGTCGTAATCACCACTGAGATTGGCTGACTGGATACTATGGTCTGTGATTCTACGGTGACGGGAGTGGTAACCGTAGCTGACTGGCTAGTAACTGGTGCGGGAGCTGTCGCATGGGCTTTTACGGGATATTTCTGCTTCCTACTTTGCTTCAGGACCAGCGTGGATGAAGTGATTGGTACCGGCGTAACAATTTCGGATGCAACTGCGGGAAGAATTGCACGTCTGGCTGTCGGTACGTTACTTGCTGTAGCCGCGTGAAGACGATGTCCAACGGGATATCTACGCATGGTGTTTTTCGTGCGGGCCATTTTCTCGGTTGATAGAACCTTGACCGGGAGCCGAGATTCGAAGTGTGTGGCTAGAACGGCACAATCATCATTCTCTTCCCCAGGAACTAACGTTACTTCCATCACACAATGATGATGCCGCAGCTTGTGGGTGATCCCGTAGCGAGTAGCGGTGTAGCGGTACTGGCACGTCACACAAAAGGCTGATTGAAAGAGATGATCCTTATTAATATGGATGGTGCGGTCGGATTTCCTAGTGAAAGTTCTGGTACATGGCTCTCCGCTAGTCAACAATGAGTTACACGGGAACCGCTTCAGAACTGGCACCGATTCTTCTTCTTCAGAGGAATCCGATAACGCGAGATCTTCAAGGAGTGACATCTCGTTGCCGCATGGTAGTTTTAACTTTCCAGGCCAAATATAATAAAATAATAATAAGAAGAAAAACAGCAGAATTTAGTTTGCGACACGAAAGAAGCCTAATGCTATGTTCTTCCATGGTGTCGAGTTTTGACGGGAAGACAAAGTTTCAGAGCGCGCTTCCTCCGTTTATACTCTTTGGTGACGTCACAGGCGGCGGATGACCACGCCTAAAAAGTTTTACAGGTGATTCGGTCATTCTTATGTGAATATTTCCTTGCTTTTCGCCTGGACGTCTTTAGGAGTAATTCCTCCCATACGAGGGGAGTAGTTGTAACTATAGGAAGAATGGATCGTTAAACTTGTCTTTATTTCGCACATTTAACAGCCTCCGATCAACATAGAAACATGGTACTACTTTGTCCTGGCGGCGCCTCACCTTTTAATTAGCATGAGGCAGTTTTCCAGGTTGGATGCTTATAAACTTGCCTATTAGAATTTTAGGCTGGAGCGCCTGATGGGGTGCGTGGGAGCCAGGTGACGTCAGTGGTAATCTCCCAGACTCACCCTCACCACTCCTCCATCACGCTGTGGTAGTTGTGTTGTTGGGCGGCTCTTTTGTTTTAAAGCGTTTGATCCAACTCACTGGAAATAGTAGTAAATGTCACGTGGCTTTAAAACGCACATGGTTGATCGGAACCGTGTATGCTGTCTATGGCGACGGTCAAAATGCTGTTGCTGAGATGTAGTCTGTTGCAGAGGCGAAAGATAAAAATATATATGTTACATCAAGATCTTTCTAATGTCCCGTATTTGCGCGAGTTCTTTAACATGCGTCTTAGTAAGTGTCTGTAATAGGTAGTTCTCAGTCCATGTTGATTATAGACTGTAATGCACAGGAGAGAATTTGTGAAATTCTCTGTGATTTTACTGCAGGATTTTTGATGCCGCTTTACCGGCCCGTGCGCTAATGATTTGTAGCATGGTAGAGCAGTTGTGCTCTTAATCAAAAATTTAACAGTAAAGTTGCAAGTAATTTTTATGAATGGTTTAAACAGTTCTATTCATGCGGTAGATCAAAGTTACTGATCCCATCAAGATAGCTGTGTTTTCCGAGCTTGAGGGCTGGCCAAGCATTCTCCTCGATGGGTAGAACTACCTCCGCCCCGGCTTAGACCAAACATGTCTGTACCATTTTTAGTAATGGCTAAATTACAGTACAACTCGCAAACATGTGTGCCACAATTTTTATGATTACAATGCCGTCGTTCGGAGATTGTGAATACAGTCAACCTGAGTGTCTGTGTTTTTGTCATGTTGGTGATTTGAATCTGTTATGCATGACTGGTTCTCTGTGGATGGTACTTGCGCTGTGGTGAGGATAACGTGTGTATGGCTGCCGGGTGCGAGAAGTGGGAGGGAGAGGCGGCATGAATGTCAACTTTATCGAACCCTGAGGGTATTTCACTCTGTAATGGCCGAGTCCGTGGGTGGGACAGAGTTATTTTAGAGTGAAGATGATCTGTTGAATGCTGTCGTAACTTTGATCAAACCATTGTCGAATTCAACTTTTCTGTAGCAAAATCCTACTCATGACTGACGACAAAAGAGAGGGATGTCCTTGCTGTGGATGGGGGGGGGGGAGGCAATGTAGGCACGGACATATTGGAAGCCATGTATGTTGGTGTTGGTGTCAAAGCTGATTTCTGTGGATGATGGTTCATCACTGAACGTTGTTGCGTGAAAGCCGCAGTTGAGCCGGGAGAAGGATATGGGCACCGAAGTGCACTTACACCCTTTGGCCTTCCCGGTGTGCTTCACTGTCCCCGTCATGCCGGACGGAGGCCCAGTTTCCCACACAGGATGCAGCCTAGGCTAGGTGCCTTTTTGTATATGCCTGAGCTAAAGACCTGTCCAAATCAGGGAAACAGAATCTGGAACAGAGTCAAGATGCACACTGACGACTCCCGAGCCGAGCGAACACAGTAGCGGGCGCCAATAGGGTAATCTTGGCAAGGGACCGTAGCCCCGCATAGACTGTACCATGGAGGTGATGTCTGCTAGACGTATCGCAACTAAGGCCTTTGCGTAGATCGTTCTTTGACGTCATTTTAGCTGAGAGGCCCTGTGTAGATCCGAGAGTCTGCTGAACAGGCTGCTTCCCTGCCCACCGTGGGGGATAAAAAAAGTGGGTATATGCGGTGCGGGATGCCACCTCCTCTGTTACAGAAGTCTCTCTCATCGGGATCATCCACTCCACGGGTACATGGGCGCCAAACTGCTCCACTCGTCCAGCAAGTGACAGGTTACACCGTCTCACACACATACCTTCCTGCTTCCCAAAGAATCACTTTTCATGACCTCTGATCACAGGAGACATGACTCGCAATATGAACGCTTGCCATGGCCTGACTGTACATTGAGCCATCTTGACCACTCATAACCAGTAACGGGTTGATGAACTGACATGATCAAGATGACCGGCCGGCAACCCAGTCAATAGCGATCACCATCTGAGCTCACACTCAGGGGCAACTGACGGTCTGATCCGTATCTATCTGCCAACAGTATACGAACTTTGACCATTTTCCCCGGCCTTGCCTGCAGGGCGTCTCTGATTATCCAGCTCAGTTAATACAGTGATTTTTCCCTGGGTGAGGTTTGTCGCCTCCTACCACGCATGTCCACTTACTGAAATTGGATGAACCAAGAATCTCAGCAGCCCGAACAATACGCCGACTAGACGGTACCACAGTAGGATGTTAATTCATCCTTCGTTAGACACGGAGGCCTTCAGTATCTCCTCTGCCCTATATTACATATTTTACGTGCCCCCAGGCCCTCGCAGGCCCACTGCTGCCTGTTCAGAGCCCCCTTCGAGGAGCCTATCCCTCTTGGCCTCACTGTAATTCGGTACCCTTAGGAGTTTGACTGTTTCTCTGGTTGCGGTGTGCTGTGGTCTGGAGCAGGTGTTGTGGAGGGAGGTCGGTTAGGACACCGCTCCCTCCAATGCCCTGGCTGACTGCATCCATAACAGATGTCCGGTGGCGGTGCGGTGCTGGTACTGTTTGTTGTCCTAAACTGTGTGGTAGCGAGGTTTGTGCTGAGCGTGGTGACTAAGTTAGTGAGTGCTGAGATCTGCTTGTTGATCTCTTCTATCTGCTCTCTCATGTTGCCATTGTTGTTGTTGTTTCGCTGGGTTCCATGCCCTGGGGCTCCATTGTACCCACCTCTGCGGGCATGGCCCCTTCCTCCAGGCGCTAGAGCTGGGCGGTATTGATATTTACATGACGGTATCAGTACCATGAAAAAATACCGCGGTAGCATGGTATACCGTCATCTGAGCTTGAGGCATGCCACAAAATTAGAACCATTTTTTTCCATTTCCTTTTCACTTCCATCTCCAATCAACGGTAAATATAGGTAACATAAATAAATCGGCTTCCTGATTTAGAGAAGAAAAACATGGCTATTGCGACTGTAGTTTCACGATTTTATTAGGTCACTATTTTTATTGACGTAATATCATTCACGGGAATATCGGTCAAAGGGTGTGGTCGACTCGCTGACTTTAAACCGCTGTTTGAGGCATTGGGGTGAACTATTTTCAATCTGGAGTGTTCTTGCTATTAATGCGTGCGACGAGCAAACGGTAGATTTTATTTTGGCAGTCGCGCGCTTTGATAAACAGAGTCCAGACAAAATCCGTGAGTATTTAAACGGGGCGAGTGTTGTACTCTTTTATTTCTGTTGGAGTCGTATATTCTGTTACTCGTGAAAACAGGCCTATACACATACATATAACACGACATTGAATATAGCCGATTCCAAAGCTTCTGATAATTACCGAGTACCCGATGTGCAGACTCGTTACTCACCATGCTTCACGTGAACAATGCGTGTAAAAAGCTATTTCCGCGAACTTCCGACGTGTAGCCAGTCAAAAAATGAATTACAAAAACTAAATCATTAAAATTTTTAGGTGTCGTTATTTAAACTGGATTTAATCCTTAAAGGAAATTTCGTAAAACAAGCCAGAAAAAAAAAAAAATTATGACTTCAACGCTGCTTGTTGTTAATAAATTAGCACGTGATCAAAACGGCGCGAGCAAATACTACGTTTTAGTAAATTTTCATTGATAAATTCAGCGTAGTAATGTATTTTCCCACGGTCTAGTTCATGACCAACCAATCAGATACGTCTTTGCGAGATTGCTGTTGTGTTTGAATAGCACGCAGTTTGTATGTTATTTTGTTATTCTAGAGTGTTTGTTCGGTGACAAAATGCTTGGAGTAATAAATTACAAATAAGAGAAACGGGAATAGGGAATATATTATAGTGTAATTACTACCGGTTGACGGCCAGAGAATGTTAGATGTTTTAAATAAAGCAATTTTACCGTGAGACTTTCAAGACATACGTTTGACATACAATTCTGCCTGTCATTATTTTGTAATTGACGTCTTGATGTTTGTTTTTACAACGACCCTTTGACCTCAACTCGGCTAATAGTTAGGGATGCCTGTATTTTTGGCACTATTAGCACTTATTTACCCTTGGTCAAGTCAGATTTTATGAATATATTTCTCAAATATTACTCAAACATTATGGACGGTATTCACGGTATTTGGAAATGGCAACGGTCACGGTATCGGTTCACGGTATACCGCGGTCCTCACGGTACTACCGTCAGACCGCCCAGCTCTACCAGGCGCTTGATTCGGACTGGTCTTCTGCGTAGCTGATACTAGTGGTGGTGTCTGCATGGCGGGTGTTGCTGATCTGGGGGGAACACCGGCGGGCGAGGTGACAGCTGCACCGTCTATCTCATTGATAGGATGGAGTTGGCATCGGTTATGTTTTACCGCTCCAGGAAGTTCTCGATATGGACTGCGGTTGCCGTTAATTGGGCCAAACTCCCGTGGTCGCGGAGAAATAATTTTTCCTTTAGAGCGGGTTCACTGCTTAATGCATCGATGAACATATCAAGATGCAAGTGGAGTATGCCATTCACATTGGTACTCGGATATGCGTGGGTAACTAGCCTTCTGATTAGGCTAGCTAACTTGGCAAGAGTTTCTCCCGCGCATCGTCGTAAATTCATTGGTTGAAGACGACTGGTTTCACCAAGAGCTGTGTCGCCAAATCGCTCTGTAAGTGCTCGTTCCAACTGCATGTAAGTAGGAGTACGATCCGTCCCCAGATCTGCAAGAACTTGCAGGGCTTTCCCAGAAAGTTTTGCTGCAAGATATTCACCCATCTGTCTGTCGTCTCAGCGGTTAGTCCGACTTATTATTTTGAACTGGATTTTATAATTGGTCCAGTCATTCTCCCCGATAAATTCCGGGGGGTGGGGGGGGGGGGTGGAGTATGACTCGACCAAAACCGCGGGAAGAGTGTAGGGGTTGAAATCCGAGTGGTGCGGATATCTGAGAGTTGGCGGATTGTACTGATGTTGGTGGTGTTGGTGTATCCCGTCGATGCTGATGCCGAGGAGCGAGGATATGCATACTCCAATTAACTGAGTCCATCCCAGTGGTTGAGCCATAGAACAGCATGGGTCTATGAACGGAAGGCGGATTGCGGTGGTGAGTGTGCGGTCCTTCCTCCCATGGTGGGGGCTGTTGTTCCTCATATGGTGGTGGTGCAAGTGACTGACCATTATGATATGTGGCATTACTAATATACCGGCGAAAAGGTGGTGCCGATTCCTCCCAATGACTCTGCGGTGTTCCCCTAGAAAATAATGTTTCGCTAGAAGGGGCCGGTGCAGGAGGTTGTCTATGTGGTGGATTATCACCCGGCCATATTGTCTCCGTAGATGACATGGGCAAACGATAGTAGTCTGAAGGGCTGTATATATGCCCGTAGTCGGGTCTTTATCCGAGTCATCCACGATTCGGCCCTGGTGGTGTTGGCCTGTCGCGGATGGCCGAGATGGTTCTGAATTCCAGTCCCGCCTGTGAGGCATCCCGAAAGGTGCCATCGCTAACAGGCGAAAACAGATGATAGTGCGGAGTTGTTGACTCCGCCAAATTTCTAGCATAGTCGGTGAGCATATGTGCTGAAAATCCGTCGTATGAGGCTACCTCTTGATCGAGGGAGTCCTCACTGGACGGAGATGGTATTGAACTAAGCTCACTATATGGTGTGGGCATGAGTTCACTGCGCGGCTCGCCGCGCGGTGTCGGGCCGTTCCAATGTCTCATGTTGCCTCGCCGCGCCGCAAGTGCATGATGAGTGACAATGGTGGTTAGCATCCGGTCTCGGGGTGACGGACCCTGAATGAGACTGCCCTGCGGGAAATAAAACCTGGCTCCTAAGGCAGGTGGAACTCAATCATTCCAGTGGGGTCGTGCGACCATTGCCGCGAACATTAAACACAATGGTCTCATCCCAAGAGTATGTGTCACCAGTATGCCTGTCCATAGCAATTTCGTAATCTATGGACTTACAAGATTTGATTTGGTGACCTAAAATATAAGTCTATACAATGTGTTTACCTAAAATATGCTAGATAAAACTACAATAAGAGCATACGAAAATACAAGACATAGAGGCAGGTAGATGAACTTTTAAACATGGGGCTCCCGGAGGTACCATACAGACTCGTAGGTCCGCAGAGGGATCCCCACAAGGGAGGCTCCTGTACACGAGACATAGCCATTTAACTTAATATAAGATATTATACCTCTAAGCTGAAAGGAAGAAGACTATCTCAGATGAAAAGTGATGGATGTGTCTCACGCGGGCACTACTCCTAGTGCAAGTTAGGGTGAGGAGTATTATCCTGGCATGGACCGTCATCGCTGAATCCTTGTGAGAGGCAAGTGCCTCGCACGGGCCTCCGTCTCGGGAAGGTGCTGCCATGGCTTAAAGTGGGAGAGGAGTAGCAGGCAAAAATGGGCCCACTTTAATATTCCAAACAAAAATGCTGTAGTAAAAAAAAGACCATAACTAGTGAGATTATGACTATAGGGGTGCGTACTGTTTTACGTGAAGATGGGATGGAAGATTCCCGATGGATTCCTTCATCACTGTCTTATGTGATTCCTAATATGCTGAGTTAGTAGTTTCTGCTTTATTTCTGCGGGCCTTCTGCTTTGCTTAATCCACTGTTTAGTTGTTTTCAGAACAAGAATTATGTTAGGCCGCATCTGGCCGATAACTACCTAGCTATTAGACATGGCTGTCATGGAGAACAGATGCCCAAGGACATCAACACTGCAGACAGCGTTCATACATGTTACTTAGCGGGATCTCCGAACTGGGTGAGAATCTGGACATTCCGCCTTGCAACCACATGAAACATTACAGGACATGGTTTACATTTCACGGAAGCATTGTTAGGCCATATCTCCTATCGTTGTGGTGGGGGGGGGGGGGTAAGAGGGACGGATGCACACGATGAATGTCCTTCCCGTAAGGGCGTGGAAGATCTAAATATCATGCCCAGACATTTAAACAGAATTTGGTGAGCATACGTATCTCGCCCGTCACCGGGTCCTATGGAACTAACCGTTTAACCTGACGTTAGGTTTATACACAAGTTGCCAGTTTTGCACTGTGGTGTGGGAGGATTGTCAGTAAATACAATAATAATTAGGACATGTGTTTTCGCAGTGCTTTCCTACATTGGCTTAAAGTACTATCGACTAAGTATCCGAAGATACATGGGAATGTTTATGTGATACCGCATCGTAGCCATCACCGCTCGGAAACCCCAATAGTTTCCCAGAGTCGGACCAGCCCATGGTGTGGATAGGGACGTCCAAACAATTTAACACAAGGCTAAGAGGAATATGAAGAGAGACACAATCTTGGAGTTATGAGTCTTACCGGAGTGCGGGGCTAAATTATCACACTACCGGAGGAGAAGAGTATTTTACAATGAAGAAAGTGTCTCTAATCATTCTAAACCTATCCTATCGAGCTGAATAGAACAGGTTTTTAGTCGGTAGCATGCCGAGATAAACAGAGTTATAGCACGGACAGCTACCTCAGTGAAAAATTGTTTGTGGCGGGAGAAAGTGCTGCATATATAAATGTTGCTGTATAGTGTTTCCTACATGCACTACATTCCTATATTTTCTATTCTAAAACAAGTTAACGGATGGCCACTGGCCATATACATACATAATCTAACCAGAACAAGCAATACGATGTCAAACGATTACGGTAGATATTTTAGTACAGGTCAACGAAACTATTATAGTGCGTTTAGCAACACATCGTGGAAAATGAAAATAACTATTTAACAAATACAGAAATTATAACTATTGGTCCTAAGACCGTTATGGTTCCTTTTAGTCATCGGAGCCGTTAGTATGGATACGAGATAATTAACAAAACCTATATAGAGAAATAATTAAACGTTGAAGTATAGTTACTTGCATACTTGATAGTCATTCCCAAGTTAGGCTACCGTGTCACTGAAATTGACACGTAGATCTGTAGTCGACGTGAGATGATGCGCTCTCCGGAAGCTGGAAAGTTCTCACAGGCTGGTTTCCGCAGCTGTTTTCCGTAAACAAGATTCCCGTAAGAATGTCCATGGTGGGGGTGGGGGTGGGGGTGGGGTGGTGTGGGGGGGGGGGGGGTCATCGCACATCACTGTAAGTCTATTCAGAATGTCTAACGAGCAGTCAACAAAAGATACGATAGTACTACGTGGTGAAGAAAGTTCCCGTACACCGTTGGTACGGATGGAAAGTGTAAACAACCCGATCACTAGCAGGGGTTGTCAGATGCGGGTGAAGATACAAAACACAGCGTCACGGTGCTGGGTACATCAACCAGCTCTGAAGACGCACCGGGCAGAGTTCACTTGCTACGGTCGAAAGTCAAAAGAACCCACACGATTGGTGCGGTGGCGTTTGAAATACCACTTTTAGGCATGGCCGGCAGATCCAGCGAGTTATCCACCAAAGAATATCCTGCCTCTACATCTGTAGATTCACATTACCAGGCCGCAAAGGCCTCACCGCAAGTTTGTGTTCAGATTGTAGATGTTGTATTCGTGAACGTTCTCATCAAAAGTTTCCAAACTACTCCCGTAAAAGGGGAGTTACAAAATTGTTTTAAGGCGGTGGGTTGGTAACTGTACACTATGGGATAAAAACCCGACTCATAGCGAAGAAAGACGCATGTCGCGCTTGATAATAGTTGGTACAGCTCCAACCTGTTCGGCCCCTGGCCGAGGATGCTCTCGATCTCTGGATCGCTTCTCCTTTTATACTCTCCGTGACGTCACAGGCGCAGGCTTCGTCCAATCATCGCTCGATCAACAGCCAATCAGAGCGTCGCTAATAATAGCGTCGTCGAACGTTCTAGAACATTCTAGAAGCTTTGTGTCCACGTGATTATGGCGTCAGGGCAGTATTTTGAAGATAATCAAGAAGAGTTTTTCCTGGATAACTCAGCCATTTCTCAACCGATTTCAAAATGGTTTACAGATTTAGAATGCCCGTTTAGAATTCTGGTCTTGATTAATGCCAGATTTAACGGGAACATACAATCAAATAAGAATTACAGAGTACCAGTACGAGCTTGGTACACTAAAAGTGCCATTCTATCTAGGTCACAACTACGCATTCCATAGAAACAGCATAATGCGTTTTAACGAATTTAGTCGTTTCTCGACACGCTCTCTTTCCCATAGTCCTGTATACGCTTATAGCGCTACCCAGAGGGGCGTGTTCAGGAAACGAATCCTAGATCCAATTATCAGTTAGCGCCTGTTGCAGCGGTTTGGGAGTATCTGGTGGCCAGTGACCTGCCACCATCTGAGGAACCAGAGGAGCTGAACGAGTCGCAGCTCGAGGGCCAGGCACCACCGCCCGTTGTTCCTCACCCACCCGAAGAACAAGGGATATCGTACCAAATCGTGGAAGGCGGTACTAATAAAGGAACGGTAACTATACTTAGATGCTTATACTGCTGCAGCAGCTGCGACAAACACTTTCAGCCTGAATGTGCCACATAGTTCAAGTTCAAGTTTATTTACACCCAGGTCACCATATTGTGACGTATGGGGATTTTTCATATTACAATTATATTGTATGTACACAGTAGACTAACACAAGAATTAACAAACTAATAAACTAACAAACTAGAAATACTAACTAAAATAGCCTGAATATCTATCATGTACATAGACATACATAAGCATAGTCATACCATTAATTAATTATTAGTGGGTTTTTTTTATTATAGGACCTCTTAATAGACTCCTTAGGTTATCGCTATATCCTAAAAGTGGACAAGCCCCCATGTAATGGAATTAGCTGACGTTGGCGTGGATTAGATTACTGTACGATGTGAAACACCAATGCGTTTTATCCAAAAGACAAAAGCTCATTAATGATTATGACGTCATTAATCAAATGATTAGCGGATATTTTATTTTGCCAAATTGCTTAACCCAAAATGGAAACGATAGAATAGATGCCTAAGGGTATCTAAATGATTTCCATTATCAATGGTTAACCCTCTTATTCGAAGGAACGCTTATGGGAACGATTTGAGGTGAATTCCATCACTTCCTTATCTTGGCTCGACGTATGGAAGAGTAATCTGCATTAGCATTTGAACTTTAACCTATTGATTCAACATATGGTGGTAGTTATGAGGAAATAAACAAGGACAGATTTGAAAAATAGTATTCATTCATTCTTGCCTACTTTCTGATCTGTTGTAAAATTATAGCAGTATTGTACAGTTGACATGAATGTTACAATTGATATATTATATGAATATAAAATGATTCTGTTGAAGCAGGATTTCAAAATTATAACTACTGAAACCCTCAGTGTCTTACGTTGAATATTCATAAACTAATTTGACCCAAAACAAGAACTCTAATCCTTGAAGTCATATCTAGATCGAAACGACCATTATCGATCCAACGGATTGATCCTGGTTGATCCAATAATAATAATAATAATAATAATAATAATAATAATAATAATAATAATAATAATAAGCTTTATTTTATTAAGGTAAACCAATCAGTTACAAATAGCTGGTGTTCCCCGGGGCCTTCAATCTATTCTACTATTATTCACATATTTACATATAATACATGGTTTTCTATATACAATATGTACATATAATATACTGTACATATTTACATTGTATGTCTTAGACAACCCCCGTCTGCCAACACTCAAGATCGGATCCAAACCGGTACAATCCAAAAACACCCTGAAAAAAGAGAGAGAAAAGATGCCTGAACTCCGCAAGCAGCTCCTCCTGTGCAAAAACCTTTAAGTTTATAGTCCAATTTTCTCAAAATGTTTTAAGCTATACCAATTCGGATCCAATCCCGAGTGCTAGCAGACAGGACTCATCCAAGACAAAACATAAAGATTTAGATATGAGTACCTACACCATATCAATAGCATATAAATGTACATGTAGTGATTATTTACCTAATTTGTCAGCCATATATTGGGATTTGAAAGCAGTCAAGGAAGGGGCAGTTCGTAGTGATACTTTTAATGAATTCCATAATTTTGATCCTTTCACAGCGAAGCCAGATGAGTGCAAGGCACCTTTCGCCAATGGAATATTGACTTGAAAATTGTTTAAAGATCTCAGATTTCGCTTATGAAAATCAGCACATTTTACAAATAGTTTTGTTAAATATTCAGGATTTTCATCTCTGATAGCTTTATATACAGTGCATCCAGTTTTGTAATTTATTCTTTCCTGTATCGGAATCGAGCTAAGTTTTTCAAATAATGTTCTTGACGGTGTACTAAACTTTTCACTGAGAATGATTCGTGCGGCTCGTTTTTGCAATTTTAGAAGTCTGTCTAATTGAGTTTCTTTGCAAATATTACCCCATACTACCAGGCAGAAATCAAAATGGGGTGAAACATAGGAATTGAAAAATTTTAATCTATAATCGATGGGTAGGTCCTTCGCATATTTTCTAAGTATTCCTAACAGACGAGATATCTTTTTTACAACATTGTTCACATGCTCTATGAATGTTAGCTTATCATCAATATGGACTCCTAGAAGCTTTTCAGAGCTACTGCCAGTTAGATTAATACCATCATACTGTATTGTCACATCTTTGAAACGTCTGTACCAGGTAGGCCTAATTAATAATAATAATAATAATAATAATAATAATAATAATAATAATAATAATAATAATAATATTATTATTATTATTATTATTATTACAACAATCTCTTAACAACTTCCTCGGCCTTAACAGATTTGCATTGCTTTTACATTTTAGGTGGCGACTGAAAACCCCAAAAACAAATATTATTGCCGGTAATAGATTATCTAATATCAATTAATATAATTGAAAACATAACGTCACGTCATGATAAAATAACTAGATACAGATCATTAATTCTATCATTAATTGTCTATCTGGCTACTTTACATACAGCGGCGGCTGTTATCGCTATACCGGCGGCTGTTCTGGATATACCGGCGGCTGTTCTGGACCGCGGCTGTTATTGACTGTATTCGCGGCGACGACGAGGAAGTGGCACGAAAGAAATAAAGGAGCGTATGCGCAACCATATTGTTAATTGTTAACGCTCGAGCTATCGTAAGGTATAATCTATGGGTACCGAAGTTCGTGAATCTAAGCAAGTAATGCACTCGTGAAAGAAAACTCTTAAACAGATCTGCGCAAGAATTTAACACAATGTGAAATAACACTTCCGAATACAAACAAAAAAATGTGTACACAATTTTAATTTTTAAACAAATCCAAAGCATTTGAACTGACCCACCTCGCCAGGTTATGTGTGAAATAGCGGTACCGAATTTCGTGAATTGGTGATAATGCATCTTCAGCTGTCTGGTACATGCTTATAAATCCTTAAATATCACTGTATTAGTTTGTTGAATGTTTCAACTGCTAATTTTGCCCGTTTTAACCGATAAATTGGTCCTACAAATGAATGTATAAACGATAAAAGCAGTTGATACATTTGAAGAGAAGAAAAAACACCAAATGGATGCCACGTTTGTTAGGTAGTGACGTCACATGAAATTCACAAATATTAATGGGCTGAAGAAATGAGCTAATGCTAGGGTCTTTAAAACATGTTCAGCAGACCTAAAGGAAAGAATAAAAAAAAAATTCTATCGTTAAAAAAACCATGTGTGCACTTTATGTTAATTTTGACATTTGGTAAATGATTAATAAGCACCCACCCCTTCCTCCAGAGCCTCTCCAATAAAATTTAGACGTGCTCCCGTCAATCGGGCTAATCCTACGGGGCGAAAACATTTAACCAAAGCAGGTGATAACTTTGGATTGTAAAAATTGCTCATTTTAGGTGCTAAATAAGCGCAAGTAAGTAATCTAAGAAAGTGCACTAAGGAAGCTTGCAATTTTTATCACTACCATCAGTAATTGTATGAAAGGTTTCTTGTTTTGACCGTATTTGGCTGAAAACTTTGTCAAAAGCTTCAGAACTGTCAATCAAAACGTGGCTACTGTGTAGATGCGTTCCATGTAACGTTACATCATAGAACGAGAGCGATAAAAACAAATTCACGAATTTCAGTACTCATGAATTTAAGCAACTCGACCACCGTGCGGTATGAAAGTGTTACTTTCCCTCCGCTGGAAGGCCGTAATAATTTAAACAAAACCTGGCTTTTAGCCCGTTAACTTTCTACGGATCAGGTGGTAGAACGCAGATATATCAAAACTCTATGATCTCTATGCTAAAGTTACATTAAAGATGGCAGCGGACAAAGGGCATGTCGATGACTGTATAGAAGAGATGGGCCTCTTCAGACAGACACTTGGCAACAATCAGATTTCAGTCCATTCTAATATCAAACACGAGAATGACGCCACTAGATCTGGTGAGGCATCTAGTGAAGAGAACGCCGCGAGCATCAATGACAATGCTGCCTCCAGAAATAAGAAATTGCTCTATAGGGTCACTGACTCGCCGCCTATCATTGGATGCTTCTTACTCGCTGTACAGGTAGGCGTAAAACTATCAAGATCACGGATATTATCTGACCACCTGCCTTAACCCTTTAACCCTCGAATTTGTTTTTAAAATTTTCAGTTTTCTCAGAGAATGACCATTTTGTAGACCAAGAGAAGACTATTTTTGAAATTTTACCACTGGAATGACTGGCTCGGTTATCGAGCCAGTCATTCTAGTGCTAAATTTTCAAAAGTAATCTCTTGTTCTGTAAATGGACATTTCTCAAGACCTCTGCAGAAGCCTTTTTTTTTAATCTGATATGAGTGTTAAAGGGTTAAGATTCCAATTTGACTAAATTCTAAATCATATGACATGTACTCGTGTCCTGTGATAACAACGTCGACTGGTAATCCAAAGGTTATGGGTTCCAATCCTGCATCTAGCACCACAAAGTGTGAAACCGGTCGTGAGGTGAATGAATTTCAGGACGTATGAATAATAAATTCCGTAATTTGCCACAAAATTACATATATTGCAAATCCAATTAAACAATAGAATTGATCGTTTAAATTGAGACAGTACCTGGCTTAAGAGACCGCATTTTGATTCTCTCTTGGGAGGTCTCCTATTACAGGTTTATGTATCCATTCATCCGTCCATCCATCTGTCCCGTCGTCCATCTATCTAGCAATTAAAGCTAGAATTCCATTAAAGGTATATTACACTGGGGGATTTTATGCATCTGACGTAAAGTACTAATTTTCCGCATTAATTTGAGACCAAGAGCACAATTTTATGCCAACAAATAAAAAAGATATCCTCAATTTAAATTGCTAAAGTAACCAGTAGATAGAGGCGCCATTTTGGACAAGCGGCTGACGTCACCGACACGCCTACTCTGTTTGCCTGATGGAGGATAGCCGTAACCAGGGGAGGTAAATCTTGCATCTCGTGGATAATTAGTGTACTGGCTAAACAACTGACACTTTGCCACAGTGTTTGGAGGAAATTAAATTGCAATTAGTGTCCCGATGATCGCGCCAGTCATTGTAGTGCTAAATTGTCAAAAATTGTTTTCCTATGCGCAATTTCTATTTTTTTAAAACATTGAAGGGTTATGCCAGGAGCGTGTTTGCAATCAACCAGCTACAACAAATTCTTGAAAAATATGTTAGTTGAATAAATGTTGAATGTAATTTCTCTGAAAGCTGTTGCTATTGCAACTTCTGCTTCCAGTCAAATTCCAGTTTCAAAATATTCAACAGGCAGTAAATATGGGTCAACATTTACAAATTTGGGATCAATTAGTTAACCCTTTCAAGGACAGAAAAGCAGAAAGCTTAAAATTTACCCTGCATAGGCCTATTGTGTGAAAATAATTAGTTTGGAAGCTACTGCAACATAATTCCAGGAAAATTTAATTCAGAATATTCAACACTCTGCATGGTTATTTTAAAAAAGGGAGTAAACGTTGTAAATGATTAATAACGCTGGATTTCAATGGTGTGAAAGCACTAAACTACTAATTATGTCTAGCGTACACGTGTCATTATTTACTAGCTGTCACCTACTATCGTCTATGAAGTAAGCCGCTAAGCGGTTGCCTATAATTGACCGACCGGGCAATCAGCGACATCGTTTCATTTTGGTTTGCAAATCCTGTTTTACAATTGATGCAAGCAAATACGACGTTAATTGTCGAGTTTGATTCCGTTATATTAAAATTAAGTACCGCGCCTTTTGTTTTGAAATGCATGACACATTATTTTAAAATTATGCAGACTATATGTTCTAAACTTGTGTCTTCAAAATTTAAATGTGGGAGATATCCATCCAGTGCCGATGTTATGAAGCCATCTTTCAGTTAGCCCCTTTTCATGCGGATGCTTCTGTGGATCGGTATCCGAAAATGTGAATTTCCGTACCCTTTCCATTATCGTTTCTATTACTGCAAGCCCATGCTTGACATGCGGACATGATGCAATTTAACCATTTCACGCCAGCACTGGCCTCTGCAATCGTCCAGTTGAGGACGCAGGTCAAAAGAAGGCTATTTTGAGAATTTACAACTAAAACGACTGTCTCAGTAACCGAACCAGCCATTCGAGTGGTCAATTTTCAAAAATAGTCTTCGCTTGGCCTGCAAATGGCCATTCAATAAGGAAATATTCTGATTTTCCTGACAGAATTTGGTCATTAAAGGGTTAATTAATATTCGGCCGTCATAACGTGAAGTAAACAGGTAAATGTAAAAGCGCTGGCGATATTTTGCTGGTGTGTCGTTGACGTCATAATCTCGCGGTTTCTCGTTCTCGTTGCGAGAAAATGGATGCGCGCAGGAGTCACGTTTTCGAGCGTTTTGGGCATATTCATTTTATTATTTCTCGGCAATGGAACAGTGTATATTATATTTTTTTGCGGCAGCTATTTCGGATTATAGTATATTTCTAGTTGACTTATTCCCGATTCTCACTGGAATTTCCCTTTAATTCATGTAGCGATTCCCCTATTATTCTGTACATGTGTTCCAAAATAAAAGCTAAATTCATAGTAAGCGCGCTGGAATGTGAAAGGCTGATAGAAGTATTTAGAAAATGTGCATGCCTCTTTGATGCCAGCAATCCAGACCATAAAGACGCCAATTACAAACACAGATCAGACAGGTAGCCGGTGGTGGCGGGGGTGGGAGGGGTGGTGGTGGTGGTAGTAGTGGTAGTAGTGGCAGTGGCAGTAGCAGCAGCAGCAGCAGCAGCAGCAGCAGAAGTAGTAGTAGTAGTAGTAGTCCATTTGATTGGCCTAGAATTGAATAAAATGGGGACGTCCCACTAGTCCGTCAACCCAATAGTCCGACAACCCAATAGTCCTACAGCCCAATAGTCCATCAATGTTACCCACTTATCCGACAGCCCAATATTCCGACAGCCCAATACTCCGATAATTATACCCAGTAGTCCAACAGCCCGACACAGCAGAAAATTTACAATCCCACTAGTCCGACAACCCAATAGTCCGGCAATAGTAATTTTATTAGAAGGTACAATTGCTTCAAAACTGTGCAGATGTTGAAGTAGGATAAGATGGGTACGTCGTTATCGGAAGTAGCTGATGTTTTTTTTTTATTATAGGCCTATATATTACTGTGGCATCGATCAGACAAATCCGTCTTTGGCACTATACAAAGGAGTGCAGGGCATGCACACCACAACAATAACAGCACACACACGCACGCACGCACGCACGCACGCACGCACGCACGCACGCGCGCGCACGCACGCACGTACGTACCTACGAAGAGAAAAACGATGTAAACAGATTAAAAAAGAATAGGAAAGAAAAGAACAGCTCCTTCAAACACTTTCATTGTCGGATAGCAGTTAGCCATTAATATAATAGATTAAACAATACGAATAATTGAATTAACAGACCATATTCATGGTTATTCCATACCGTCGTCATTTACCCCCATTTACCCACCCCAACCCTTCTTCTCAACTCCCACTATGCTTTCACTAGGTCTTCTCTTCTCGTTTCTTACACGAAACAAAACGAAAGAGAAACGAGAAATGAGACCCAGTCACCACCAACCCCGCCAACCGCGCACATTCAAAATGGCTCCACTCCTGTGTATTTAGGTAAATCTGAACTGTTAACCTCCTCATAACTTGGAACGAAAGGTTTGAGGAGATTAAACAGATTCACACGGTTATTTGTGTTAAATAAATTTACTTTAGAATGTCGTTTATACAGTTTGTTTCAAAACAGCTATTTAAGAAAGATTCATATGAAGAAACACCTTCAGAGCCATTACACAGTTATTCGCAGATAAATGAATTCGCGCACTACAAAACATCATTTCAAAATAATTGCGTATATTAGTCTTTCAAATGTCATATGTCAACTTCCTCAGCAACCCCGTATTATCACCGGACAACATAGCATCTTTGATGTATATATCACAATGTTTCCGACCGAGACCGACCGACGGGACGGCACTTGCATCATGCTTTTGTTTTACACACATATTATTGTCAATTAATAACTATGGGATTGAGTCACGAGTCAAACTGAATTAGATTCGACTCTTTCCCCACAAAACTATAAAAGTCGGTATGTTGCAATTTTACATAATAATTTTACAATAAAATGCAATTTGATATTTACATATATACATTAACATTGCTTATGTTTACAATTTTTCAGCGAGTGCACTGCCTCCATTACAAAAGCAGTAATTATGATAATTAATTAAAAAAATAATAATATGTACATTTATATAGCGCAAAACTCCATGCAGTAGCATGCTCTAAAGCGCTTAATTATGGTAATACTACTAAGAATAGTGAGACTAATAATAGCAAGCATTCATTTCTGTTAGTATATGTTTGCAATATATGTCCAAAACCTGGTATTAGCTGGTAATATAACTTCTCAGAGATTGATAACACGAGGTTCCTGGGTCTTATTCCCAGCTGCCTATCACAAGCTCATGCCTTCACTCATATCTCGCAAAGCAGGATGTGATAGGTGGTAGTGATTGATGGATCGATACATCGATGATGCATCGATCCATCGATGGATCGACCGATCGATCGATTGATTTGCTCTTTGATGAATGGATGGATGGATGGATGGATGGATTTGCTCTTTGGATTGATGGATGGATGGATGGATGGATCGACAGACTGACCGACCGACCGACCGACCGACCGACCGACCGACCGACCGACCGACCGACCGACCGACCGACCGACCGACCGACCGACCGACCGACCGACCGACTGACCGACCGATCGACGGATCGAGCAATCGATTTGCGCTTTGGATTGATTAATTGCTTGCTTGCTTGCTTGATTGATTGATTGATTGATTGATTGATTGATTGATGGATGGATGGATGGATGGATGGATGGATGGATGGATGGATGGATGGATGGATGCCCCGCCTCCCATTTTTGGATTTTCCAGATTTTTTTCAGACTTTCCGCATATCTTTAGATCACGCCAAAAATTGTGGAAGCCTAGTTTATGTTCTCACTCTTTCTTTTGTTAAAATTTGAGCAAATTCGGTCCTTTTGCACGGTAAGTTCCTTCCTAGTGCTAAGCAGTAGGTTTTGAGATACACGTGCGAGAGGACACGCATGCATGACCAACAATGACTGCGGAAGTCAAGTACGCATGGCCAGGGTTTCTCGCCTATCTTGGTCAGAAATTTACTACATAACAAAGAGATGTTCATAGAATCCTTATTTTCCTATTCTATTTATATCTTGTTTGTAAAATAACACATATGCCCAGAAAGGACATTTTATTAGCTATTAATTGATGTAGATTAAAATAATGTACATAAGTCAGAAGTTACTTCCTTTTTATATTATATGTAGATGATATTCCCTCCCATAGGAGTATATGGTAAATCGACAAATATTTTAAGAAAATGTGAGCATCTTTCTACTTTAAGCATGAATTTATAACCCTTAACAAAGGCTCTAAAATTAATAACACTATGTGTCAGAAAGTATGGATATTCAAGATTACGAATCTGCAAAGATTATATTTTTGTGATAATTCTTTGTTACCTCCTTTTGCATTTTAATGTTTGGAATTATATTCAAATCCCAAATATTTGTGGAAAACAGTCATGCGGTAGGCAGGTGCGAAAAGGCGCCACACTGTGGTGATTTCTTTACCACATCGACAATTAAAGTTGCTACTGATTCACAGGCCTTACGTCACCCCGACCCACCAATGTTTAGATTGGAAGTCGATGAACGTGTTTGGTGGATTGGTGGAAATAAAAACATAAATATGCAAATGAATGAATGAATAGATGGGTGGGTGGTGGGTGGGTGGATGGATGGATGGATGGATGGATGGATGACTGGGGTGGGTGGGTGGGTGGATGGAGGGATGAAGTGGTGGCTTGGAAGAAAGGAAGACGGGCGGGTGAATGGATTGCTAAAAGGGTAAGTCATGTTGACATAATATTCTAGTGTCCAACCTTACAAATTTGCTGATAAGACAAAACCGTTTATCCATGAGTTTGAACGTGGTGATAATCAATGCCTAATATTGCCTGTTTATAACCGTAACGGGTACATTATGGAACATAAAAGAGAGTTAATTAAGGACACCGTGTAGCTTAATAAAAAAAATTCTTTTCGCAGGGAATGTTTTGGTGTCCACAAGATCGCGTATTTCTTAAGGTACGTGGTCTTCTGACCCCCTATCTTAAAGAGCTACCGCCCTGTGGCCCTCTAATGTGGATCCATTATAAACAGTTTCTACCATGTACGTAATACAAGGGGCCTGCTATATACGTCATTAAGGCCCGTTTTATAAGTCGAACTTTCCGTTGCACCGCGCCAATGACGACTGGTTGATTTATATAGTGGACTTATAAATTCTAATAAACACGCTTCCCGACCCGCAAATGGTCATTTAACACCAATCACAAACCCGAATGTTACCGTTTTCAAGACTGTCATCATTTGCAGACCAGCAGGGAAAATATTTCGTTTATTGTAATTAATAGCCTGTGTAATTATCTATGATTTTATTGCAAATTGTACTGTGAAACTGCATTGTATTTTAATGTCCGTCACAAAATGACTATGTGATTGTGCACACTCAAGGCCCAAGTGCCTATTGTGGAATAAAATCTAATGTAATCTATAAATCGGGCCTAAGAGGTGCAGAGGGCGTGAATAGGGTAATATAAGTTAGCTAATACAGAAAATGTCTTTCCAGGTTAGAACACGAATGATTCTTAGTAGGCATGCTCGAATGGAAAAGAAAAGAAAAGAACTAACCATTTTAACCACGATGTAGGAATTTAGTTGCTGAATATTTTGATTCTAATTTGGCTTAAAGGTGCCGATTACAGTGAAGGCACAAACTTATAGTAGAACTGAATTAAAAACACCTCCCGACGCAGGAAATCTGGAAAGGTGTGAAAGTAATGTACGTCGTTACGGTACACTGGGTAGAGCTAGCATAGTTCATTGTTGGGAATGCGTCATCGTGTAGGCCTAATGTAATAACATAACATGCGCGTTATCAATCATCATCATCAATTATCATCATCGATCATTATCTTTAATCATCATTATTATGTATTTGGGTCCGTGTATGTACATAGACAGGAGAGGAGATTGGCAAATTACATATCTACTTGTATTCTTGTAGAACCCGAATACCTATTAATAGGAAATGGATACATAAACCTTGATATATGACTAAGGCCTATAAGACTAAATTATACTGTTCATGAGCTGAAACAATCAAAAGCAATTATCAAGGTATGATTAAAGATTTCCTAATGCAAATGTCGCAGATTCAATTTTGCTGGTGGCTTTCTAATACGACTTGGATACCGTCTATCGGTGGATGGTGGCTGAGGTGGCTCAGCAACCATTTCCTGATCATCTAATTGTTCACCTGCTGGCAAAGGACTAGGCACAGTCACAGGCGAAGTGGTAGGAATTGCTGCTGATGTGCTAGGAATAGGATCCTCAGGGACCTAGTTATACAAATCTGGTGATGGACTGTCATCAAACTCACCAAATGTTGATGGCATAGCCAGTTCAATATCATGATCACCTGCATATTCGCCGGTCTTGGCCAGGTGATCAACATGAATGTGATGAGATTGCGAACCAATATGAATCAAATAATTACGAGATCTTAATTTACTAACTACTTTTCCAATTAACCACTTGTTCTCCTTTCCTACCCTAAAGTTTTTTACACGAACAGTTTAATCTTTTGAAAATTCACGACATTAGGTACGCTTACCGTCATGTTGTTGGATTTTTTGACGTTTTTGATTAGTTTCTATAGTCTTTGAAATGTCTGGTTTAAGCAAAGACAAGCACGTACGTAACTGTCGCTTTAAGAATAGTTCAGCCGGTGTTTGTCCAGAAACTGAATGTGGTGTTGACCTGTACACTAGAAGGAAATTAGCCAAGCGGTGGCTAGGGGCTAAGTCATAACCATTATTTCGTGCATCTAGCACTTGTTTTTCCAGGGCACATTTCAAAATTTGCACAGATCGCTCAGCCACACCAGTTGAGGCTGGATGATATGGTGAAATAAGCATATGTTTTATGCCATTACTTTTCAGGAATTGCTTAAATTCCACTGACATTAGTTGTGGTCCGTTATCAGAAACAAGTCCTTCAGGTAAGCCGAAAGAAGCAAACAAATTTCTCAAGATTTCAATTGTTTTTAGGTGGTTATGGAGGTCATTGGAAAGCCTTCCAACCACTTGGAGTGACTGTCTATTATGACTAGGTACATTTGTTTGTTTCTTTCCACAAAATCTATGTGAACATGTTGCCACACACGTGTTGGCCACCTCCACGGATGAAGTGGAACAGCTGGAGGTAGGTTTTTTTTACTGATTGACACACGGAACATTTATTTACCATGAGTTCAATATCATGGTCTAAGCCAGGGTACCACAGGTAGCTATGTGCGACCGATTTCATTCTGACAATAGCAGGATGTTCGTCGTGCATCTCCAGAATTACACGTTTGTGAAACATTGGTGGTATTATCACCCATAGACCCCAAAGTAAGCATCCTTGGTGAATTTGATGAAGGGCAGGTAACTTATGCCAAATATGAAAACTGGAAAGCTTTTCCCATGAATGACCTTGACCCCAACGGAGATATTAAAATTTTCATTGGAAATTATTTAGACCTCTCAAGGCTCTAGAATCTGAGCAGTTTTTCAAAATTTTTCACCATGAGTTCATTTCATTTTCAAAAATGATCATCAGTGGCAACATCCTACCCATGTATGGGAGTGATCCGATCAAAACGGTAGGTGTAGTACCACTTCAAACATCCATTTGAAATCCCCATACATTTCCTATCGGACTTTTTTCATGCACTCTGGGGTCAAAGGTCTGGCAGCCATTTTGAAGAAAATTAACTTTTCAAAAACAAATGGTCAGTGGTAACATCCTCACCAAATATGGTAGTGATCCGTTCAAAACATATCCTATGGGACTTTTTGCCCACTCAAAGGTGGGTAGCTCGAAAACTATTGGGTGGATCCAAAATAAAAGTAATAGCTATCGATTTCCATATGGGTACTAGAAGTTGACATAGTTTGGATTTGATCGGATGAAAAATGTAGGAGGAGATGCGGTCCAAACCTTTGAAGGAAGAATAAGTTTAATAATAAGTATAACTAGAGAACATTTACTGAAGTAACTGTAAATCTGTGCTGTATGGCCATGAAGAAATAGTATAAGGCCTCTTCTAATAAAGAGTTGAAATATGGTGTGTCTTCTAGCATGATCATTGAAGTTGCTTGACGAAAGGCAGGTAACGTATGCCAAACGTGAAAACTGCGAAAGATTTGCCCATGAATGACCTTGACCCGAAGGGAGATATTTAAATTTTCATCAGAAATTTTTTAGATCTCTCAAGGCTCTAGAATCTGGCCAGGTTTGAAGAGAATCGGAAGAAAACTATAGGAGATAACACTGTTCCAATATTGCTCCCATAGGTTTACTATGGGGATATGTGGCAGCCAAAAGCTAATTTTCTCGAAAACCCTTTGTCAAATCAACCTGAAATTTGAGACCAAATCAAGGTAGTATGAGCGCTAGAAGTTTCCCAAATTTCAAGTCGATCGGACCAAAACTCATTTTGGCGGCCATTTTGGAAAAAAAAATTTGAAATACATTTTTTTTTCACCGCGAGTTCATTTCTGCCAAAAAAAATTTTGGTCATTTTGACCCCAAAAAGTTCGCCTGGCCGTCATTTAAAAAAAAAAATATTTTCGAAAAAATATTTTCAAATTTTTTTATTTTAATTGTCATCCTGAGCTCATTTCTGCAAAAAACGAAAACTGGAATTTTTGCCCAAAATCTTTTCATGGCGGCCATTTTGAAAAAAATATTTTTTTCAAAAATAATCATCAGTGGCAACATCCTACCCAAGTATGGGAGTGCTCCGATCAAAACTCTAGGTGTAGTAGCACTTCAAACATTCATTTGAAATCCCCATACATTTCCTATGGGAGTTTTTGCCATGCATTGTGGGGTCAAAGGTCTGGCGGCCATTTTGAAAAAAAAAAATTTTCAAAAACAAATGGCCAGTTGTAACATCCTCAGCAAGTATGGTAGTGATCCGTTCAAAACTCTGGCTGTAGTAGCACTTCAAAAATCGATTTTGAACATCCCCTTACATTTCCTATGGGAGTTTTTGCCCACTCAAGGGCAGATAACTCAACAACTAGTGGGCGGAGCCAAAATAAAAGTAATAGCCATCGATTGTGGCATGGGCCCTTGAGGTTGACCAAGTTTGGAGTTGATCGGATGAAAACTCTAGGAGGAGATGCGGTCTAAACTTTTTAGGCAGAATAAGTATAATAATAACTAGAGAACATTTACTGAAGTAACTGTAAATCTGCGATGTCTGGCCATGAACAAATAGTATACGTCCTCTTCTAATAAAGAGATGAAATAAGGTGTTTCTTCGTACATGATCTTTGAAGTTTCATGATGCAAGGGAGGTAACGTATGCCAAGCATGAAAACTGGAAAGCTTTACTGGTGAATGACCTTGACCCCAAGGGAGATGTTAAAATTTTCAATGGAATTTTTTTAGATCTCTTAATGTTCTAGAATCTGGCAAGGTTTGAAGAGAATCGGAAGAAAACTATAAGAGATAACACTGTTCCAATATTGCTCCCACAGCTTTACTATGGGGATATCCGGCAACGAAAAGCTGATTTTCTCGAAAACTGTTGCTCGGATCAACTTTAAATTTGATACCAAATCAAGTCAATATGAGAGATAGAAGTTCACCAAATTTCAAGTCGATCGGAGTAAAAGGCATTTTGGCGGCCATTTTGAAAAAAAAAAATTGGAAAAAGATTTTTTTTTTCAACCACGAGTTCATTTCTGCAAAAATAAATTTTGGGTAATTTTGACCCCCAAAAAGTTCGCCTGGCCGTCATTTTTCAAAAAAAATTTCAAAAAAAAATTGTTCAAAATTTTTTATTTTAATTGTCATCCTGAGCTCATTTCTGCAAAAAACGAAAATTGGTATTTTTGCCCAAATTTTTTTCATGGCGGCCATTTTGAAAAAAATATTTTTTCCAAAAATAATCATCAGTGGCAACATCCTACCCAAGTATGGGAGTGCTCCGATCAAAACTCTAGGTGTAGTAGCACTTCAAACATTCATTTGAAATCCCCATACATTTCCTATGGGAGTTTTTGCCATGCATTGTGGGGTCAAAGGTCTGGCGGCCATTTTGAAAAAAAATTATTTTTCAAAAACAAATGGCCAGTTGTAACATCCTCAGCAAGTATGGTAGTGATCCGATCAAAACTCTGGGTGTAGTCCCACTTCAAAGATCAATTTTGAACATCCCCATACATTTCCTATGGGACTTTTTGCCCACTCAAGGGCAGATAACTCAACAACTAGTGGGAGTTGCCAAAATAAAAGTAATAGCCATCGATTGTGGCATGGGCCCTTGAGGTTGACCAAGTTGGGAGTTGATCGGATGAAAACTCTAGGAGGAGATGCGGTCTAAACTTTTTAGGCAGAATAAGTATAATAATAATAATAATAATAATAATAATAATAATAATAATAATAATAATAAGAAAGATCCTGAGTAAAAATAACAATCTGCGATTGCATCGCAGATTAATAATAATAATAATAATAATAATAATAATAATAATAAGAAAGATCCTGAGTAAAAATAACAATCTGCGATTGCATCGCAGATTAATAAGTATAATAAGAAAGATCCTGAGTAAAAATAACAATCTGCGATTGCATCGCAGATTAATAATAATAATAATAATAATATTAAAGATCCTGAGTAAAAATAACAATCTGCGATTGCATCGCAGATTAATAATAATAATAATAAGAAAGATCCTGAGTAAAAATAACAATCTGCGATTGCATCGCAGATTAATAATAATAATAATAATAATAATAATAATAATAATAATAATAATAAGAAAGATCCTGAGTAAAAATAACGATTGCATCGCAGATTAATAATAATAATAATAAGAAAGATCCTGAGTAAAAATAACAATCTGCGATTGCATCGCAGATTAATAAGAAAGATCCTGAGTAAAAATAACAATCTGCGATTGCATCGCAGATTAATAAGAAAGATCCTGAGTAAAAATAACAATCTGCGATTGCATCGCAGATTAATAATAATAATAATAATAATAATAATAAGAAAGATCCTGAGTAAAAATAACAATCTGCGATTGCATCGCAGATTAATAAGCATAATAAGAAAGATCCTGAGTAAAAATAACAATCTGCGATTGCATCGCAGATTAATAATAATAAGTATAATAAGAAAGATCCTGAGTAAAAATAACAATCTGCGATTGCATCGCAGATTAATAATAATAATAATAATAATAATAATAAGAAAGATCCTGAGTAAAAATAACAATCTGCGATTGCATCGCAGATTAATAAGCATAATAAGAAAGATCCTGAGTAAAAATAACAATCTGCGATTGCATCGCAGATTAATAAGAAAGATCCTGAGTAAAAATAAAAATCTGCGATTGCATCGCAGATTAATAATAATAATAAGTATAATAAGAAAGATCCTGAGTAAAAATAACAATCTGCGATTGCATCGCAGATTAATAATTATAATAATAATAATAATAATAATAAGAAAGATCCTGAGTAAAAATAACAATCTGCGATTGCATCGCAGATTAATAATAATAATAAGAAAGATCCTGAGTAAAAATAACAATCTGCGATTGCATCGCAGATTAATAATAATAATAATAATAATAATAATAATAATAATAAGTATAATAAGAAAGATCCTGAGTAAAAATAACAATCTGCGATTGCATCGCAGATTAGTAATAATAAAAATAATAAGTATAATAAGAAAGATCCTGAGTAAAAATAACAATCTGCGATTGTATCGCAGATTAATAATAATAATAATAAGTATAATAAGAAAGATCCTGAGTAAAAATAACAATTTGCGATTGCATCGCAGATTAATAAGTATAATAAGAAAGATCCTGAGTAAAAATAACAATCTGCGATTGCATCGCAGATTAATAATAATAATAATAATAATAATAATAATAATAAGAAAGATCCTGAGTAAAAATAACAATCTGCGATTGCATCGCAGATTAATAAGTATAATAAGAAAGATCCTGAGTAAAAATAACAATCTGCGATTGCATCGCAGATTAATAATAATAATAATAATAATAATAATAATAATAATAAGAAAGATCCTGAGTAAAAATAACAATCTGCGATTGCATCGCAGATTAATAAGTATAATAAGAAAGATCCTGAGTAAAAATAACAATCTGCGATTGCATCGCAGATTAATAATAATAATAATAATAATATTAAAGATCCTGAGTAAAAATAACAATCTGCGATTGCATCGCAGATTAATAATAATAATAATAAGAAAGATCCTGAGTAAAAATAACAATCTGCGATTGCATCGCAGATTAATAATAATAATAATAATAATAATAATAATAATAATAATAAGAAAGATCCTGAGTAAAAATAACGATTGCATCGCAGATTAATAATAATAATAATAAGAAAGATCCTGAGTAAAAATAACAATCTGCGATTGCATCGCAGATTAATAAGAAAGATCCTGAGTAAAAATAACAATCTGCGATTGCATCGCAGATTAATAAGAAAGATCCTGAGTAAAAATAACAATCTGCGATTGCATCGCAGATTAATAATAATAATAATAATAATAATAATAAGAAAGATCCTGAGTAAAAATAACAATCTGCGATTGCATCGCAGATTAATAAGCATAATAAGAAAGATCCTGAGTAAAAATAACAATCTGCGATTGCATCGCAGATTAATAATAATAAGTATAATAAGAAAGATCCTGAGTAAAAATAACAATCTGCGATTGCATCGCAGATTAATAATAATAATAATAATAATAATAATAAGAAAGATCCTGAGTAAAAATAACAATCTGCGATTGCATCGCAGATTAATAAGCATAATAAGAAAGATCCTGAGTAAAAATAACAATCTGCGATTGCATCGCAGATTAATAAGAAAGATCCTGAGTAAAAATAAAAATCTGCGATTGCATCGCAGATTAATAATAATAATAAGTATAATAAGAAAGATCCTGAGTAAAAATAACAATCTGCGATTGCATCGCAGATTAATAATTATAATAATAATAATAATAATAATAAGAAAGATCCTGAGTAAAAATAACAATCTGCGATTGCATCGCAGATTAATAATAATAATAAGAAAGATCCTGAGTAAAAATAACAATCTGCGATTGCATCGCAGATTAATAATAATAATAATAATAATAATAATAATAATAATAAGTATAATAAGAAAGATCCTGAGTAAAAATAACAATCTGCGATTGCATCGCAGATTAGTAATAATAAAAATAATAAGTATAATAAGAAAGATCCTGAGTAAAAATAACAATCTGCGATTGTATCGCAGATTAATAATAATAATAATAAGTATAATAAGAAAGATCCTGAGTAAAAATAACAATTTGCGATTGCATCGCAGATTAATAAGTATAATAAGAAAGATCCTGAGTAAAAATAACAATCTGCGATTGCATCGCAGATTAATAATAATAATAATAATAATAATAATAATAATAAGAAAGATCCTGAGTAAAAATAACAATCTGCGATTGCATCGCAGATTAATAAGTATAATAAGAAAGATCCTGAGTAAAAATAACAATCTGCGATTGCATCGCAGATTAATAATAATAATAATAATAATAATAATAATAATAAGAAAGATCCTGAGTAAAAATAACAATCTGCGATTGCATCGCAGATTAATAAGTATAATAAGAAAGATCCTGAGTAAAAATAACAATCTGCGATTGCATCGCAGATTAATAATAATAATAATAATAATATTAAAGATCCTGAGTAAAAATAACAATCTGCGATTGCATCGCAGATTAATAATAATAATAATAAGAAAGATCCTGAGTAAAAATAACAATCTGCGATTGCATCGCAGATTAATAATAATAATAATAATAATAATAATAATAATAATAATAATAATAATAATAAGAAAGATCCTGAGTAAAAATAACGATTGCATCGCAGATTAATAATAATAATAATAAGAAAGATCCTGAGTAAAAATAACAATCTGCGATTGCATCGCAGATTAATAAGAAAGATCCTGAGTAAAAATAACAATCTGCGATTGCATCGCAGATTAATAAGAAAGATCCTGAGTAAAAATAACAATCTGCGATTGCATCGCAGATTAATAATAATAATAATAATAATAATAATAAGAAAGATCCTGAGTAAAAATAACAATCTGCGATTGCATCGCAGATTAATAAGCATAATAAGAAAGATCCTGAGTAAAAATAACAATCTGCGATTGCATCGCAGATTAATAATAATAAGTATAATAAGAAAGATCCTGAGTAAAAATAACAATCTGCGATTGCATCGCAGATTAATAATAATAATAATAATAATAATAATAAGAAAGATCCTGAGTAAAAATAACAATCTGCGATTGCATCGCAGATTAATAAGCATAATAAGAAAGATCCTGAGTAAAAATAACAATCTGCGATTGCATCGCAGATTAATAAGAAAGATCCTGAGTAAAAATAAAAATCTGCGATTGCATCGCAGATTAATAATAATAATAAGTATAATAAGAAAGATCCTGAGTAAAAATAACAATCTGCGATTGCATCGCAGATTAATAATTATAATAATAATAATAATAATAATAAGAAAGATCCTGAGTAAAAATAACAATCTGCGATTGCATCGCAGATTAATAATAATAATAAGAAAGATCCTGAGTAAAAATAACAATCTGCGATTGCATCGCAGATTAATAATAATAATAATAATAATAATAATAATAATAATAATAATAAGTATAATAAGAAAGATCCTGAGTAAAAATAACAATCTGCGATTGCATCGCAGATTAGTAATAATAAAAATAATAAGTATAATAAGAAAGATCCTGAGTAAAAATAACAATCTGCGATTGTATCGCAGATTAATAATAATAATAATAAGTATAATAAGAAAGATCCTGAGTAAAAATAACAATTTGCGATTGCATCGCAGATTAATAAGTATAATAAGAAAGATCCTGAGTAAAAATAACAATCTGCGATTGCATCGCAGATTAATAATAATAATAATAATAATAATAATAATAATAATAAGAAAGATCCTGAGTAAAAATAACAATCTGCGATTGCATCGCAGATTAATAAGTATAATAAGAAAGATCCTGAGTAAAAATAACAATCTGCGATTGCATCGCAGATTAATAATAATAAGTATAAGAAGAAAGATCCTGAGTAAAAATAACAATCTGCGATTGCATCGCAGATTAATAAGAAAGATCCTGAGTAAAAATAAAAATCTGCGATTGCATCGCAGATTAATAATAATAATAAGTATAATAAGAAAGATCCTGAGTAAAAATAACAATCTGCGATTGCATCGCAGATTAATAAAAATAATAATAATAATAATAATAATAATAAAAATAATAATAAGAAAGATCCTGAGTAAAAATAACAATCTGCGATTGCATCGCAGATTAATAATAATAATAATAATAATAATAATAATAATAAGTATAATAAGAAAGATCCTGAGTAAAAATAACAATCTGCGATTGCATCGCAGATTAGTAATAATAAAAATAATAAGTATAATAAGAAAGATCCTGAGTAAAAATAACAATCTGCAATTGTATCGCAGATTAATAATAATAATAATAAGTATAATAAGAAAGATCCTGAGTAAAAATAACAATTTGCGATTGCATCGCAGATTAATAAGTATAATAAGAAAGATCCTGAGTAAAAATAACAATCTGCGATTGCATCGCAGATTAATAAGAAAGATCCTGAGTAAAAATAACAATCTGCGATTGCATCGCAGATTAATAAAAATAATAATAATAATAATAATAAAAATAATAATAAGAAAGATCCTGAGTAAAAATAACAATCTGCGATTGCATCGCAGATTAATAATAATAATAATAATAATAATAATAATAATAATAATAATAATAATAAGTATAATAAGAAAGATCCTGAGTAAAAATAACAATCTGCGATTGCATCGCAGATTAGTAATAATAAAAATAATAAGTATAATAAGAAAGATCCTGAGTAAAAATAACAATCTGCAATTGTATCGCAGATTAATAATAATAATAATAAGTATAATAAGAAAGATCCTGAGTAAAAATAACAATTTGCGATTGCATCGCAGATTAATAAGTATAATAAGAAAGATCCTGAGTAAAAATAACAATCTGCGATTGCATCGCAGATTAATAATAATAAGTATAATAAGAAAGATCCTGAGTAAAAATAACAATCTGCGATTGCATCGCAGATTAATAAGAAAGATCCTGAGTAAAAATAAAAATCTGCGATTGCATCGCAGATTAATAATAATAAGTATAATAAGAAAGATCCTGAGTAAAAATAACAATCTGCGATTGCATCGCAGATTAATAAAAATAATAATAATAATAATAATAATAATAATAATAAAAATAATAATAAGAAAGACCCTGAGTAAAAATAACAATCTGCGATTGCATCGCAGATTAATAATAATAAGAAGAAAGATCCTGAGTAAAAATAACAATCTGCGATTGCATCGCAGATTAATAATAATAATAATAATAAGTATAATAAGAAAGATCCTGAGTAAAAATAACAATCTGCGATTGCATCGCAGATTAATAAGTATAATAAGAAAGATCCTGAGTAAAAATAACAATCTGCGATTGCATCGCAGATTAATAAGTATAATAAGAAAGATCCTGAGTAAAAATAACAATCTGCGATTGCATCGCAGATTAATAAGTATAATAAGAAAGATCCTGAGTAAAAATAACAATCTGCGATTGCATCGCAGATTAATAATAATAATAATAAGTATAATAAGAAAGATCCTGAGTAAAAATAACAATCTGCGATTGCATCGCAGATTAATAAGTATAATAAGAAAGATCCGGAGTAAAAATAATAATCTGCGATTGCATCGCAGATTAATAAGAAAGATCCTGAGTAAAAACAATAATAACAAGATTAATAATAATAATAATAATAATAATAATAATAATAATAATAATAATAAGAAAGATCCCGAGTAATTATAATAATCTGCGATAGATTGCAGATTAACTAGAGAACATTTACTGAAGTAACTGTAAATCTGCGATGCCTGGACGTAAACGAATGAATACATGTTCTCCTAAGGCTCTATAAGATTCACTAGAATATGGCCAAATTTGAAGACAATCGGAGGAAAATTCTATGAGAAAACGCTGTTCAAGTATGGCTCCCATAGGTTTACTATGGGGGATACGTGACACGGAAAAGATGTTTTCTTGAAAACTGTTTGATGGATCAGCTTTAAATTTGACACCACGTAAAGTCCATATATCATCTAGAAGTTCACAAAATTTCAGGTATATCGGAGCGGAAAAAATTATGGCGGCCATGTTTGAAAATTTTGGTACCAAAATGTGCACCTGGTCCGCTATTTTGAAAAAGATATGGGAAATTACCCATCCAGGTGTGGGAACCCTTCAGGACACTTATGGTAACATCTGGAACAAGTCTTGTTGAGGTCCGATCAAAACTCTAGGCGTAGTAGCACTTCAAACAACCATTTGAAATCCCCATACATTTCCTATGGGTGTTTTTTTCATGCATTGTGAGGTCAAAGGTCTGGCGGCCATTTTGAAAGAAAAAAATTAAAAAAACAATTAGCCAGTGGTAACATTCTCAGCAAGTATGGTAGTGATCCATTGAAAACTCCAGCTGTAATAGCAGTTTAAAGATCAATTTTTAAAATCCCCATACATTTCCTATGGGACTTTTATGCCCACTCAAAGGTGGGTAGCGCGAAAACCCTTGGGCCGATCCAAAATAAAAGCAATAACAATGCAAGTCACAATGGCTACTACAAGTTGGCCAAGTTTGGAGTTGATTGGATGGAAACTGTATGAGGAGATAGGTGGCAAAATTCGTGAATAATAATAATAATAATAAAAAGAAAGATCCGTAGTAAAAATAATAATCTGCGATGAACTAATAATAATAATAATAATAATAATAATAATACTAATAATAATAATAATAAGAATAAAGATCCTGAGAAAAACAATAATCTGCGATAGATCGCAGATTAATAATAAAAATAAAGATCCTGAGAAAAAACAATAATCTGTGATAGATCGCAGATTAACAATAATAATAATAATAATAATAATAATAATAATGTAAACAAGATATGCATGTGTTTCCCCCATTCCCGTGTGTGTGTGTGTGTGTGTGTGTGTGTGTGTGTGTGTGTGTGTGTGTGTGTGTGTGTGTGTGTGTGTGTGTGTGTGTGTGTGTGTGTGTGTGTGTGTGTGTGTGTGTGTGTGTGTGTGTGTGTGTGTGTGTGTGTGTGTGTGTGTGTGTGTGTGTGTGTGTGTGTGTGTGTGTGTGTGTGTGTGTGTGTGTGTGTGTGTGTGTGTGTGTGTGTGTGTGTGTGTGTGTGTGTGTGTGTGTGTGTGTGTGTGTGTGTGTGTGTGTGTGTGTGTGTGTGTGTGTGTGTGTGTGTGTGTGTGTGTGTGTGTGTGTGTGTGTGTGTGTGTGTGTGTGTGTTAATTGTATGGATGCACATATTATATTATCTTCATCCATGATCCAACTATCACTGAATTATATGTTTGTTATACGTTAAATGTAAGGGGTCCACCACTGTATAGGCTCAGCCTTTGCTGGACTGCCCATTGTGTAAATGTACAATCTATGTGTTATATGAAAATAAATAATTTTGAATCTTAATTCTGAATCTTGAATTTTGAATCTTTTCCTGGTGTGCCTTTCTGACTTAGCCAGAGTTTGCACATCTGTGATTGGCTCTAAATGGCCACTAGCCTCTCCCTTAGAAATTTGAATAGGAAAATTATTAACAATAGAACACCTTACTGGTAGCCGCACATTTGTCCTCGGTAAAGCTACAGCATGTTGCTCCATGAATTTCCTAGAAGGTTCAGATATTGCATATCCTGTTTGCGCGATGATATGATTTACGCTGGCCCACATAATCTTTTCACTCTGAGGAGGCAGTGCGGTGTCTTAGCTATCAAGAGCGCGCACTGACCAAACTCGGGGAGATTTTGCATTCGAATGCGTTGATGATTGAGTTCTAATTCGCCACGGTTGTATGGCTATCTGCCAATATAAACTTTATGATTGAAAGTCATGTCTTCAATATCAATTTGCCTGGATTCAAAGTCAAGACCATTGCATTTCTTGGATACGGTTCTCGTGCAAAATAACATCAGAGTCGTGTAGCCCTGGCTGAGGTTGATTATACATGCGGGCGTACTATAATTACTATAATATTTTGTAAGATACTATCTCATGATTGGGTTTAATTTCCTATGCTATCATACCTAATTAAGACATATACTATAGCCAAGTTTAATAAATATCCGTCTTAATTAGGTATGATAGCATAGGAAATTAAACCCAAAACCTTGTCTAAGGCCTGAGCAAACTAGGCTGGTCAGTAAACTAAACCTGTCTTGTTGCCACTTGGACTGAGCAAATGACTTCCGAGGACGTCCAATTCTAGTGTAGCGGATTGAGTTGTAGTTCCTCCACACCCGCAAGGTGACATTTCTGAATGCCCCAGTTTATTTGTGGCTCCCACGTAAGATTACCTATCACTTCCAAACCAGTTCTTGTTGTGTTGTCCATTTTCTTTTGTTGCAACCTATCTCTGCTGTTGCCTCTCTGAGCAATCTTGCGGAGGCTCTCATTGTGATAAGCCGTAGGTCAACACGCTCACCACACTACGGGAGGTTTCCTCAATGGAAAAAACTGAAATTGGCACCCTCAATTAATCTGGACTGGGTTCCATAGCTATGCTTCTGTAGTCTGACGTCCGGACTTGCATTGTTGTTGCTAGATCGATCACGGAATAGCCTGGTTATTTAACACCACTAATTGTTAGGTAGGTGTTTTCCTCGTTTGGAACATAACATAGTTTTCCTGTGGTGTCAGCTGTATGCTAATTGGTAGAAATAAGACAACCTTCGTTAAATACTAAGCATACAGAGTCACTCTTCCCAAACCTCTGGAGTGGTGAATGTTTATTTTAGGTTCCTGTTCTATCCACACTTAATTTACAGCCTGTAGACACCTTGTCAAGACCTATAGCCCAGTGGTCGTGTAAGTGGCATGAAGTCCTGTTAAATCTCCATAGTGTCTTTTATTAAGCCTATTCTGTAACTTCCCATAGCACATTTTAATAATTCCAATGGAATCTCCCTTCCTTAGGTCATTATTGATACATCCACACAACAACTGCAATACTTCTGCAGAAACCTTCACATCTTCAAATCATTTATAGTTAATCATCAATACTATATCTGTTGGACTGTAGTGCGGACCGACCGGGCGGGTACTGACCATCCCAGTAAATCTGGGTACGGAATGGCCACTCCGGATTCGCTCCAAGCATGCCCTGCCCCCCCCCCCCTGGGTAGGATAGTATGCGTACATAGGCCCTAGATCAAAATTGGCTAAGTCCGATAAAACACGTGGAGCGCATGCGCGTGCGTCAGAGCTTCCCTGACAACACGTCTTGGAATTGGAAGCGAGTGCATGTCTATAGAGTACCGAGTAGATACTCGTAAATGCTTATAATTCATCCCTTCTCGTTGTTCTTGGTATCGATTAGGACCAAAATTAAACGAGCTTTCTAAAGCTGTACACCATTTTAAAATTGTCCAGGGATGGCTGAGTTATCGTCGAAGCTCCCCGCTAAATTATACTTAGAATATTGCTATAACGTCGTAATCGTGTGTATATATTAAACTAAATACAGAGTGATTTGTACACGTGGTCGATATGTCACTAGCATACCAGCACGCTGATTGGCTGGCACTCGGCCGCTGATTGGTTGAGGCGCCCAGCTCCGACGTCACAGCAAGTATAAAAGGGGTGAAAAATCGAGAATCAGGGGCATCGCCGGGGTGGAAGCCAGCCCGTGCAGGACCTCTGCACCATCAGGAGGACGGATGTAACCTGCTGACCTACTAGTGATTCTCACTTCTACCGGTGACTTACGGAAACCAGCACATCCGCGGTGGTAGGACGTCCTCAGCTTCCACCAGTTCTTGTATACTCCCGGACAGCCATCCAGGAGTAATAAACTAATTTAAAGTTAGACTTTCTGCATCCGTACTTTCCTAACGCAGCTTCTGCGGGAGGGGCCGTGCAGGCCCGGAATGTGATCCTACACGATGTAGAGCTACGGTGATTCTTGGTTGATGATTCACCTGACCTGCCAACCATGTTGAAAAGTGGACACTAAATTCCGCACTGCATGCCGTGCGTGTTTAATTAACTTTTGGCCACAGTCTGGTAGAACTTTGCTAAGTGCGCCATAAGAGCTATGAGATGCATTCCGCACCATGTGCCAGTTTATGTAACTGCTTAAACTTTATAAGCCCTCCTTGCTTACGGGCAAACCTTCAACCTTCCAACTTCCATTGCCGGATGGAAAACTTCCTCACTTCCGCATAAATTGTGATTTAGTTATAGAGACTATCTAATAGACGTTACTTCACTGCTGTACTTCACTGTCCTGAACTTGGACCGTATCTACCCTGGAGTCAGCGTGCGGAGACCTTCCTGCGGAAATCAGCTGCGGAGATCTGCATGCGGAAACTCGTCCAGCCTCAGAGGACGTTTCAATTCGCGCTATGAATATGTTAGCACCTCAATTTCAGTAACATAGGAGCCTGTTCCGTGCAAGTGACTATTAGGTACTCAACTAGCTATACATAGTATATATCTAATTATTATTTATTTCCGTATATGGAATTGATGACTAAAAGGTACCTTTCAGGTCTTAAAATCGCAAATTATAATTTCTTTATTACTGTTCATATTATCCTTATTTATTGTAGGTGCTTTAACTAACTGCACCGCTTATGTCTATCAACCTGATACTTACTACCTCATTAATTATTATATAAATTGTCATTGTTCATTGCATTGGTTAGTTATGTATATGGCAGGTAGCTATTCTGTTATTATGTTTTGTTTAATTGTAGAAAACTTAGACCAGTGTACGCTAGGAAATAACAAACAGCAACATTATATCCGCATCACTTTTTCCCACTGTCATCACTTTTACATTGAGGTCGCTGTCCGCCACTGTCATCACTTTTACATTGAGGTCGCTGTCCGTGCTCTGATTACTTGAGCCCGGCATGCTGCTGACTAAATCTTACTATTCAGCTCGATAGGATAGGTTAAAGTGGTTAGGGGCAATCTCTTCGTTAGGAGACACATTTTCCGGTTGTTGCGGTAATATAGCCCCGAACTCCGGCAAGGTTTGTAAGATTGGCCAAATACCTATAGGGCCTCATATATATATATCAAGTTATTGTCTCTTTCCACAACCCACCAGTCGCATGGCTCTTAAATTGTTTGGACATGCCATCAGCATGCTGATCGGATCCGACCCTGGGAAACTATTGGAGGTTTCCGAGCTGTGATGGTTAAAGTGCTGATTTACATACATCTCCCCTGTATCCTCGGATACTTGTTAACTAGATAACCCCGCCAATGAAGGAAAGCACTGCAAAAACATATAGTTATAAATGTGAGTTTGATAGTTTATTTACCAGCCCACAGTGCATATCTGGGCGCATTGGAACTTAATCCTAACGACAGGTCAAAAGTTAGATCCGTAGGATTTGGTGACGGACCAGATGTGCATCTCCATCCAACTCGTTGCAGTGTCTGGGAAGGATCTCGGAATCCACCTGCCCCCATGGGAAGGACGCTCGTGATGGATATTCGCCTCTCTATCCCCGCCTTAGCGATATGTTAGTGATAAAACTTGCTTGTGTGAAATTTAGCCATTGTCTAGATGACGTTTAATGTGGTTGCGGAGCAAGGTAGCCGGATTTTCATCAAATTCGGATGCGTTGCGATGTAACATATATGCATACTGTCCATGGAGGTAGATACTCTTTCAAAGTGGCCTACAGGAAGCTAAGCGTCTACGCCCATTGGACAGCTGTATCTAATGATAGGTAGGAATCCCTGCCACTTGCGGCCAAAGCTAGTTTTCGTTTCTAACAACTAATCAGTAGGTTAGACGGAGGCAGAAGGCCCGCATAAATAAAGCGGCATTTACCAATACAGCATCTTGGAACTACATAAGATGGTGACGTGGGAATTCTTCGGAAATCGGTCGTTCCATCTTCACGTAAACCAGTACGCATCACGTTAATTATGGTTTCACTAGGATCTTCACTTAGCATTTTTCTGTTGAACAAAAGAGTGGCCCTTTTTGCCAGCTATTTTCCTCGCTTCAGCGTCGAAGGCATTTTCCTGTGATGGAGGCCTGCATAAGGCACTTGCCTCTCGCAACAGCGAGAATTCCTGTGATGGAGGCCCGTGCGAGGCACCTTCCTCTCGCACCATCATGAAACATTTTGTGACGGAGACCTGTGCGAGGCACTTTCCTCTTGCAGCATCACTGTTTTCTCTGTGTGTGTTGGTGTTATATTAACTTATATTAAGTTACTTATTGATCTCGCATTACGGATGCTTCGCTTGCCGGGATACCTCTGTAGATTCAAGGATCTGTGTGGTACCTCCGGCGACACCACATACAAAGAACACCAGCTAGCTCTATTTTGTGTATTATCGTATGCTCACTTATTGTAAAACGATTGTCCTGTTTGTATAGTACTTATTTATATTTCTAGTGTATTATTCAAATTGTTCCATTCTTTAAATTAGTATGGATAGACACACTGGTGACACAAATAGTTGGGACGACACTGTGTGGTTCAATCTCAGCGCCAATGGTCGCACGACCCCACTGGAACATCAGTGTTCTACTAGCTCTAGAAGTCGGTCTTTGTACACCGCGGAGAGACGTCATATGGGATCCGCAACTCGAGATCCGCAGCTAACCACCCATCCCAGTCATCGTGCACTTGCGGTGTGATGGGAGGATATCTATCAGCGGACCAGCATATACCCCCGCGGGCTACAGGACATCTGTAGTATCCCTGCAGAACTCCCACTCTTCAACCTTTGTCACTAAATTGTGTTAGCACATGCGCAGAACTTTTGATCCTTAAATTTGCGATATAACATCCGCTATTTGCATCCGCGGAACTTCTCCAAGACACTTGCGTAGGCTCTGCTCTCCTTAATTTCTGCATAGCCTCGGTAACCTTATCCACAGAATCTGTCCAAGATACTTGCAGACATCCCACTCTTCGTCCGCATATATTATTAACTGGGTATATATTTACATAGGATAATTTCAAGCATTTAGACCATATATATATATATATATATATATATATATATATATATATATATATATATATATATATATATATATATATATATATATATATATATATATATATATATATATATATATATATATATATATATATATATATATATATATATATATTATATTATATTATATAAATGTATGACTGCATATCAAACTAACTAGTTGTATTGTGAATCTCAAACCTAAATAGTTATATTTAAAATTTAGAACTAACGTGTGGTATTTCAGATCCAAATTTAACTAGTTATGTCAGAACAAAAACCAAAACAAATAAAATAATAAAATAATAAACAAAATGAACTTCCCATTTCCGTCCTCGGTAGATGATCTCACCTGGTTCTATTCCCAGCAATCTGTTTATTCTCTCCTCCTCTCCTCGAGGAATGTACCCTACTCCAAGGGTGCCAATTCAACGAACCTACCGGTAAAGACTGCTTGCTGTAGGAGTTACCTGTGGAAACCAAAAAAAATATTCCTTCGGGGTAGGTGGGGGGGGGGGCGGCGAACATACCGGTGAAGCCCACTTGCGGTAGGAGCCGCCTGAAGCCCCACCAGCACTGCTGGGTAGAACCCAGCAAACCTCAATTGCTTATCGTAATCATTCTTTGTCTATTTGTGTCGAGAGAGATCCTTGAAATCTATCTCACTAACATTCAATGGTAGAACTTCCACATTCCAAACTATCGACCTTTCCTATATTAATCAACTATTGAAATGAAACTTTTCTCGGACTCTTAGTACTACGAAGAAAACTACTAATTCTCCTCTAACCACCCCACCATCACTCCCTCAACCCGCTCTCTTATATCCCCGGCGTGGTCCACGGAAAGTGAGGACGTCGACAATATGGCATTTGACGTCGCGGTGGAGTCAAGCCCATTCTCGAATAATCATTCTGTCGACCCACTATACAGTCGGCATTCGTTTGTAGCCAGCCAAGACGGTCGGCATCATTGGTGGGTCATCTAGCCCAAGGCTGAGCTATGAGATAGATCTGTCATCCTCCTCAGATGAAGCAGGGGGCATGGTGATGGGGGTAATTCGGAGGTGATGGCCAACGAGGCAACTAACGGCCAGTCGGCTACACTTATGACTTCCGACTTCAGTATTATTAGATAGTGAGACATTTTTTAAATGGCCGCCAATGAAGGCGATGGAAAGGTAAGGTCTTAGTTTGCCTTAATTACCAAAATTACACCCATAACCATCATCCGATATGGGACCAATATTCGTCAGCATTAAGAATATGGTACCTATATGGTGATGATAGTGACAATGTAATGCCCAGAAAGGTCCATATTGGTGCCATGTTGTTCAAGATTTTATAAAGGTTTTAATTGTTTATTTGGCCCACATGGACACCATGTGAGTTCTGTATTCTAAAGGCTTACCCGTATGAGATGATGTGTGAAGAATTAATCCAGTCCCGTATGACATCCTATTATATGGAGGCCATATGCATGCAGATGCTCAGTACTGCACCTTATATCCACATAGTATAGAAGAATAGATCGCAGCGCCGCCCAACGGTATGGTGCAGCACATAAGTTATTGGAACATTGGGCTGCCATACTATCTGAGTATAAGCTGGTGTGCCACGTGGCCATTTGAGGTCGAAGACTGATTAGCGAGCTAGCGAATTCAGTTTGTTAATAAGATAGACAAGCTTCGGTGAATAATCAAGCAGAGGGTTATAAGTGTAATGTTGATGCGTAATATAGATGTGGACAGGTAAACAAAGACCTTACCTCTCCATCGTCTTCCTTGTCGACCAGTTTAATAATCTGTCAATATCTAGCAATACAGAAGTTGGAAGCGGGAAGTCAGAAGTCAGAAGTAAGAAGTCAGAAGTCGGAATTCCCCTCACGGGTTTCTGGTATACTCAGCACAAGAGACACATTTCCTGTGCTATGTGCTCGGTTTTATAGAGGCTCTTATTAAGTCACATACCAATCCGCCTTTAAATGACTGGTCGGCAAAAACTGTATTGTAATGGTGCTATGGATGAATAAGTAGTCCGGTTATTACTTTGCTATGAGTACCATCATGATTTTATTTACGGGTTATAGTCAATAATATAGATGTATATATTAAATGTAAGTAAAGATTCAAATTTAGTACATGGTAAATGTATGGCAAATAATTGCAAATGCTGGCATTTCCGACGCCTGCACTATGGAGTTATTCTATGTGGAAAATCCAAATTTTTATAGTGGTAGGAAGCGATGCAAACATCTCTACAGCCAATTTGATATGCTTTTGGCTGGTGTAGATATGTGAGCACAAGAGGCAAATATGCTCATGGAAGAACGGAATATAGCACGCACGCACGCACGCACGCACGCACGCACGCACGCACGCACGCACGCACGCACGCACGCACGCACGCACGCACGCACGCACGCACGCACGCACGCACGCACGCACGCACGCACGCACGCACGCACGCACGCACGCACGCACGCACGCACGCACGCACGCACGCACGCACGCACGCACGCACGCACGCACGCACGCACGCACGCACGCACGCACATACACACACACACACACACACACACACACACACAAATATTGTTCAATTACTAGTCTACTTAGCAGTCTATGTAAAATAAAACCGCCTTTTATAGTTATATTTGGCATTTATGGCATATGTTTATGTAACTAGTGCAAATAAAATAGATACATTACAAGTTTACAACGCTATTGTGATGTGTCAAAGAAAATTGTATAAAGTAGTTATATTGCCACATATACAGAATGATCTAAAGGAATGTAAATATAATTCTTATATTTGCAATTATCCACTCGGTGAGTTAAAGAATACAGCACATAACAGTTATATTTGCCAAACGTTTGAAAATAATTCTAATATAATAGGCCTAATTACATGTGTAACACATAATAAACGATCTAAAGGAATGCAAATATAATAATTACATTCGCAATTATTCACACACACGCGCGCGGTCGTGTGTGCATGCGTGCGTGCGTCCGTGTGTGTGTGTGTGTGCGCGCGCGTTTGTGCGTATGTGCGTGCGTGTGTGCGTGCGTGCGGGCTTGTGTTTGTGCGTGCTTGTGTTTGTGCGTGCGTGCGTGCGTGCGTTTGTGCGTGCGTTTGTGCGTGCGTGCGTTTGTGCGTGCTTGCGTGCGTGCGTGCGTGCGTGCGTGCGTGCGTGCGTGCGTGCGTGCGTGCGTGCGTGCGTGCGTGCGTGCGTGCGTGCGTGCGTGCGTTTGTGCGTCAGTGCGCGCGCGCACGCGCACGCTCGTGTGTGTGTGTGTGTGTGTGTTCCTCAGTACGTAAAAACTATACCCCCACACACCCCACCCCTCTCACACCCGCCCCAATAATGCAGTGAATGACAGAGACTCAAATATACTGTCATATACAATCAGCATACAGTGGCATAGCTAGTGTTGGATCGTTGGGTGTAAACGACCCCACCCCTCACCCCCGCCCCATCCCAACTCCCAACCCCCACCCACCCCCGCCCCGCCACCCTAACCCACACCCACCTCTACAAACACACACACCCACACACAAAGATTAAGTCAATGAAATAAATATTAACAGTCTCATGTTCAATTGTTTCAGCCCACTTTGATCGTCTAGCTGATGTTAATCTATTATGGACTAGCATGCAATAACAAGTGTATATTCTATGTCAACCACTGATAAATACAATTTACAAACACATTGACATATATAATTATTATAAGGAAAATTTGTGGCTACATAAAATAAATGCATTTATCAATGGTAGCGTCAGATATATACGCGTGTTTCTTAATTGTGCAAGTAAGAGAAGCAATAAATCCATAGTTATTTCCTTATAAAAAACACGTATCTCACAATACAACAAGTACTTGATTAAAAAATGTCAAGTGTTATTGTTAATGCTGTAGCCAGGCTGAATAATATATGGTGGGCACAACAGGGCGTGGTCCTCGAAGGGGTGTTCAACCCACAAGGCGAGGAGGCGGGCTCGATAGTGATTTTCTTAGGCACTTCTATGGAAGCAATCTAGCTGATTCTCATGCGTTTGAACACAAATACCTTTCCCCGTCAGATTAAAATGAAAAAATTCGTCACACATGCACCCATACATGCCAGCACTCACACACACGCGCGCGCGTACGCACCGCACGCGCATTAGGAGTAAGGGATAGGGGTTGGAATAGATACGCTTTTTCATTGGTTCTACCGAGTCACGTGGCTTTCGAGTGGCTGCGGACAAAGTGCAAAGTTATGGAATGGTCAAAATGGTCTGGTGGCCGTCCTTGTCCAAATACGCCAACCATGAAACACCCGTTTTGGGAGCTACATATATGGACAAATAGTCTACGCCCACTCGAAAGACACATGAATTGGGAGGATCAATGAACAAAGTGTGTCTATTGACCTCCCCCAACCACCCCACCCTCCCCGGTACGACTACAATTGACCAATGCTCCATTGGCATCAAATATATTTATTTACGCGAGAAATAGCTAAAATAGAATAAATTTCACAGGCAACTTAATAACACGGGAAACGTGTGAGACATTGTTGGGAACAATTAGATTTCAAAGTTTTCTGTGGGAATACTCTGTACCCCGTCGTAGAGAAGACACTTCCTCCCTTGATAGTGAAGGCACCACTCCCTCCCCCTGCTTGATCGCGAAGGCACCTCCTCCCTTAATAGTGAAACACATCATCCCTTGATAGTGACGACACCACCAACTTGATCGTGAAGACACCTCCACCCTTGATTGTGAAGACACGTCCTCCCTTGATAGTGAAGACACCCCTCCCTTGATAGTGAAGACACCGTTTCCCTTGATAGAGAAGACATCTCCTCGCTTGATAGTGAATATACCTCCCCCCGCCCCATTCGTAGTGAAGACACCTCCTCCCTTGACAGCGAAGACACCTACCCCCTTGATTGTAAAGACACCTCCTCCCTTGATAGTGAAGACACCACCTCCCTTGATAGTGAAGACACCTCCTCCATTGATAGTGAGGACATCTCCTCCATTGATAGTGAAGACATCTCCTCCCTTGATAGTGAAGACACCTCCTTCCTTGATAGTGAAGTCACCTCCTCCCTTGAAAATGAAGACACCTCATCCCTTGATAGTGAAAATACCTCATCCTTTGATAGTGAAGACACCTCTTCCGTTGATAGTGAAACACATCATCCCTTGATAGTGAAGACACGTCTTCCGTTGATAGTGAAGACACATCCTCCCTTGACAGTGAAGTCACCGGCTCCCTTGATAGTGAAGACACATTCTCCCTTGATAGTAAAGACACCTCCTCCCAAGATAGTGAAACACACCATCCTTTGATGGTGAAGACACCTCCTCCCTTGATAGCGAAGTCACTTCCTCCCTTGATAGTGAAACACATCTTCTCTTGATAGTGAAGAAACCTCCACCCTTGGTAGTGAAGACAGCTCCTCCCTTGATAGTGAAGGCACCTCCATCCTTGATAGTGAAGACACGTCCCTTGACAGTGAAGACACCTCCTCCCTTGATAGTGAATGTACCTCCACCCCTGTTATTGAAGACACCTCCTCACCAGACAGTGAAGCCACCTCTTCCCTTGATGGTGAAGACACATCTTCCCTTGGTAGTGAAGACACCTCTTCCGTTGATAGTGAAACACATCATCCCTTGATAGTGAAGACACCTCTTCTGTTGATACTGAAGACACCTCCTCCCTTGATAGTGAAGACACCTCCCCATTGATAGAAAAGACACCCCCTCCCTTGATAGCGAAGAAACATCCACCCTTCATAGTGAACCACATTATCCATTGATAGTGAAGATACCTCCTCCATTGATAGTGAAGACAGCTCCTCCCTTGATAGTGAAGACATCTCCTACCTTGATAAGTGAAACACATCATCGCTTGATAGTGAAACACATCATCCATCGATAGTGAAGACACCCCTTCCCTTACTAGTGAAGACACCTGATAGTGAAACACCTCCTCCCTTGAGAGAGAAGACACCTCCTCCCTTGATAGTGAAGACACCTCCTCCCTTGATAGTGAAGGCACCTCCTACCTTGATAGTGAAGACATCTCCCCCTTGATAGTGAAGCCATCTCCTTCCTTGATAGTGATGACACATCCACCCTTCATAGTGAAGACACCTCATCCCTTGATAGTGAAGACATTTCCTTCCTTGATAGTGAAGACACATCCTCCCTTAATAGACACCTCTTCCCGGGATAATGAAGCACATCATCTCTTGATAGTGAAGACACCTCCTCCCTTGATAGTCTCGACTACTCCTCCCTTGATAGTGAAGAAACTTCCTCCTTTAATAGTGAATATACCTCCTCCCTTGATGGTGAAGACTCCTCCTCCCTTGATAGTGAGGACATCTCCTGCCTTGATAGTGAAGACAACTCCTCCCCAGATAGTGAAGACAGCTCTTCCCTTGATAGAGAAGACACCTCCCTTGATACTGAAACACATCATCCCTTGATAGTAAGACACCTCTTCCCTTGATAGTGAAGACACATGCTCCCTTGATAGTGAAGACACCTCCTCCCTTGATGGACACCTCCTCCCTTGATAATGAAAAACATCATCCCTTGATAGTAAAGACACATCATCATTTGATAGTGAAGACACCTCCTCCCTTGATAGTAAAGACACTTCCTCCCTTGATAGTGAAGATACCTCCTCACTTGCTGGTGAAGACACCGCCTCTCTTGATAGTGAAGACACCTACTCCCTTGATAGTGAAGACAACTCCTCCCTTGATAGTGAAGAAAACTCTTGCCTTGATAGACACCTCCTCCCCAGATAATGAAACACATCATCCCTTGATAGTGAAGACACCTCCTCCCCTGATAGTGAAGACACATCCTCCCTTGATAGTGAAGACACTTCCTCCCTTGATAGTGAAGATACCGCCTCCCTTGATAGTGAAGACACCGGCTCCCTTGATAGTGAAGACACCTTCTCCCTTGATAGTAAAGACACCTCCTCCCAAGATAGTGAAACACACCATCCCTTGATGGTGAAGACACCTCCTCCCTTGATAGTGAAGACACGTCCTCCCTTGCTCGTGAAACACATCTTCTCTTGATAGTGAAGAAACCTCCCCCTTGATAGTGAAGACACCGCCTCCCTTGATAGTGAAGACAGTTCCTCCCTTTATAGTGAAACACATCATGCCTTGATAGTGAAGACACCTCCTTCCTTGATATTGAAGACACCTCCTCCCTTGATAGTGAAGACACCTCCTCCCATGATAGTGAAGACACCTCCACCCTTGATTATGAAGACACTTCCTTCCGTGATAGGGAAGACACCTCCTCCCATGATCGTGAAGACACCTCTCCCTTGACAGTGAAGAAACCGCCCTTGATAGGGAAGACATGTCCTCGTTTGGTAGTGAAACACATCATCCCTTGATAGTGAAGACAGCTCCTCCCTTGATGGTGAAGGCACCGCCTCCGTTGATAGTGAAGACACCTCCTCCCTTGATAGTGAAGACACCTCCAACCTTGATAGCGAAGACAACTCCTCCTTTGGTTGTGAAGACACCTCCTCCCCAGATAGTGAAATATATCATCCCTTGATAGTGAATACACCTCTCCCTTGACAATGAAGACACCTCCTCCTTTGATAGTGAAACACATCATCCCCTGATAGTGAAGACAGTTCCTCCCTTGAGAGTGGAGGCACCTCCTCCGTTGATAGTGAAGACATCTCCTCCCTTGATAGTGAAGACACCTCCTCCCTTGGTAGTGAAGACACCTCCTCCCTTGATAGTGAAGGCACCTCCTCCCTTGATAGTGAAGACACCTCCTCCGTTGATAGTGAAGACATCTCCTCTCTTGATAGTGAAGACACCTCCTCCCTTGATAGTGAAGACACTTCCTCCCTTGATAGTGAAACACATCTTATCTTGATAGTGAAGAAACCTCCACCCTTGGTAGTGAAGACAACTCCTCCCTTGATAGTGAAGGCACCTCCATCCTTGATAGTGAAGTCATCTCCTCCCTTGATAGTGAAGACACCTCCTCCCTTGATCGTGAATGCACCTCCACCCCTGTTATTGAAGACACCTCCTCACAAGATAGTGAAGCCACCTCTTCCCTTCATAGTGAAGACACCTCTTCCGTTGATAGTGAAACACATCATCCCTCGATAGTGAAGACACCTCTTCCGTTGATAGTGAATACATCTCCCTTGATAGTGGAGACACCTCCCTTGATAGTAAAGACACATCATCATTTGATAGTGAAGACACCTCCTCCCTTGATAGTGAAGACACCTCCCCCATTGATTGTAAAGACACCCCCTCCCTTGATAGCGAAGAAACATCCACCCTTCATAGTGAACCACATTATCCATTGATAGTGAGGATACCTCCTCCATTGATAGTGAAGACACCTCCTCCCTTGATAGTGAAGACATCTCCTCCCTTGATAAGTGAAACACATCATCGCTTGATAGTGAAGACACCTCCTCCCTTGATAGTGAAGTGAAACACCTCCTCCCTTGATAGTGAAACACATCATCCATTGATAGTGAAGACACCCCTTCCCTTAATAGTGAAGACACCTGATAGTGAAGACATCTCCTCCATTGATATAGAAGACACCTCCTCCCTTAATAGTGAAGACACCTCCTCCCCAGATAGTGAAATATCTCATCCCTTGATAGTGAAACACATCATCCCTTGATAGTGAAGACACCTCCTCCCTTGATAGTGAAGACACCTCCTCCCTTGATAGTGACGACACCTCCTCCCCAGATAGTGAAATATATCATCCCTTGATAGTGAATACACCTCCACCCTTAATAGTGAAACACATCATCCCTTGATAGTAAAGACACCTCCTCCCTTGATAGTGGATACACCTCCTACATTGGCAGTGAAGACATCTCCTCCATTGATAGTGAAGACATCTCCTCCCTTGATAGTGACGACACCTCCTCCCTTGATAGTGAAGACACCGCCTCCCTTGACAGTGAATACACCTCCTACATTGACAGGAAAGACATCTCCTCCTTTGATAGTGAAGACATCTCCTCCCTTGATAGTGAAGACACATCCTCCCTTGATAGTGAAGAAACCGCCTCCCTGGACAGTGAATACACCTCCTACCTTGACAGTGAAGACATCTCCTCCATTGTTAGTGAATACATCTCCTCCCTTGATAGTAGAGACACCTCCCTTGATAGTGAAGACACCTCCCTTGATAGTGAGAACCTCTCCTCCCTTGATAGTGAAGACCCCTCCTCGCCAGATAGTGACGACACCTCTTCCCTTGATAGTGAAGACACCTCTTCCCTTGATAATGAAGGCTCCTCTTCCGATGATAGTCAAACACATCATCCCTTGATAGTGAAGACACCTCTACCGTTGATAGTGAAGACACCTCCTCCCTTGATAGTGAGGACATCTCCTGCCTTGATAGTGAAGACAATCCTCCCCAGATAGTGCATACACCTTCCTCTTGATAGTAAAGACACCCCCTCCCTTAATAGTGAAGACACTTCCTCCCTTGACAGTGAAGACACCTCCTCACTTGATAGAGAAGACACACATCCTCCATTGATGGTGAAACACATCATCCCTTGATAGTGAAAACACCTCCACCCTTGATAGTGAAGACACCTCCTCCCTTGATAGTGACGACACCTCCTCCTCAGAGAGTGAAATATATCATCCCTTGATAGTGAATACACCTCCTTCCTTAATAGTGAAGACACCTCCTACTCTGATAGTGAAGACATCTCTCCCTTGATAGTGAAGCCATCTCCTTTCTTGATAGTGAAGTCACCTCCTCCCTTGTTAGAGAAGACGCCTCATCCCTTGATAGTGAAGACACCTCCTCCCTTGATAGTGAAGATACCTCCTCCATTGATAGTGAAGACACCTCCTCCTCCTCTGGCAGTGAAGACATCTCCCCCTTGATAGTGAAGCCTTCTCCTTCTTTGATTGTGAAGACACCTCCTCCGTTGATAGTGAAGATACCTCATTCCTTGATAGTGAAGACACCTCCTCCCTTGATAGTGAAGACACCTCCTCCATTGATAGATACCTCCTCCCTTGATAATGAAACACATCATCCCTTGATAGTGAAGACACCTCCTCCCTTGATATTGAAGACACCTCCTCCCTTGATAGTGAAGACACTTGCCCCCTTGATAGTGAAGATACCGCCTCCCTTGATAGTGAAAAAACTTCCTCCCTTGATAGTGAAACACATCATCCCTTGATAGTGAAGACACCTCCTCCCTTGATAGTGAAGACACCTCCTCCCTTGATAGTGACGACACCTCCTCCCCAGATAGTGAAATATATCATCCCTTGATAGTGAATACACCTCCTCCCTTAATAGTGAAGACACCTCCTACTCTGATAGTGAAGACATCTCTCCCTTGATAGTGAAGCCATCTCCTTTCTTGATAGTGAAGTCACCTCCTCCCTTGTTAGAGAAGACGCCTCATCCCTTGATAGTGAAGACACCTCCTCCCTTGATAGTGAAGATAACTCCTCCATTGATAGTGAAGACACCTCCTCCTCCTCTGACAGTGAAGACATCTCCCCCTTGATAGTGAAGCCTTCTCCTTCTTTGATTGTGAAGACACCTCCTCCCTTGATAGTGAAGATACCTCATTCCTTGATAGTGAAGACACCTCCTCCCTTGATAGTGAAGACACCTCCTCCCTTGATATTGAAGACACCTCCTCCCTTGATAGTGAAGACACTTGCTCCCTTGATAGTGAAGATACCGCCTCCCTTGATAGTGAAAAAACTTCCTCCCTTGATAGTGAAACACATCATCCCTTGATAGTGAAGACACCTCCTCCCTTGATAGTGAAGACACCTCCTCCGTTGATAGTGAAGACACCTCCTCCTTTGATATTGAAATACACCATCACTTGATATAGAAGAAACCTCCTCCCTTGATAGTGAAAAAACATCCTCCCTTGATAGTGAAACACATCATCCGTTGATAGTGAAGACACCTCCTCCTTTGATATTGAAATACATCATCCCTTGATATAGAAGACACCTCCTCCCTTGATAGTGTAGACACCTCCTCCCTTGATAGTGAAGACACCCCCTCTATTGATAGTGAAGACACCTCCACCCTTGGTTATGAAGACACTTCCTTCCTTAATAGGGAAGACACCTCCTCCATTGATAGTGAAGACAACTCCTCCCTTGATAGTGAACACATCGCTTCCCTTGATAGTGAAGAAACCTCCTCCCTTGATAATGAAGACACCACCTCCCTTGAAAGTGAAGACACCTCCTCCCTTGATAGTGAAACACATAATCCCTTGATAATGAAGACACCTCCTCCATTGACAGTGAAGACATCTCCCTAGATAGTGAAGACACCTCGTCCATTGATTTTAAAGACACCTCCTCCGTTGATAGTGAAGACACCTCCTCCCTTGATAGTGAAACACATCATCCCTTGATAGTGAAGATACCTCCTCCCTTGATAGCGAAACACATCAACCCTTGATTATGAAGACACCGCCTCTCTTGACAGTGAAGACATCTCCTCCATTGATAGTGAAGACAACCCCCCCCCCCCCCCCTTGATTGTGAAGGCACCTCCTCCCTTGATAGTGAAGACACCTCCTCCCTTTATAGTGAAGACACCTCTGCCCTTGATAGTGAAGACACCTCCACCCTTGATAGTGAAGACACCTCCTCCCTTGATAGTGAATACACATCCTCACCAGATAGTGAAATATATCATCGCTTGATAGTGGATACACCTCCTCCCTTGATAGTGATACACCTCCTCCAGTGACAGTGAAGACACCTTCTCGATTGATACTGAAGACACCTCCTCCCTCTTAGTGAAGACATCTCCTTCCTTGATAGTGAAGCCTTCTCCTTCCTTGATAGTGAAGACACCTGCTCCCTTGATAGTGAAGACACCTCCTCCCTTGATAGTGAAGATACCTCCTCCCTTGATAGTGAAGATCCCTCCTCCCTTGATAGTGAAGATAATTCCTCCCTTGATAGTGAAAACACCTCCTCCCTTGATAGTGAACAAACTTCCTCCCACGATAGTGAAACACATCATACCTTGATAGTGAAGACACTTCTTCCCTTGCTATTGAAGACACCTCCTCCCTTGATAGTGAAGACACCTCCTCCCTTGATAGTGAAGACCACCTCCTCCCTTGATAGTGAAACACATCATCCCTTGATGGTGAAGACACCTCCTCCCTTGATAGTGAAGACACCTCCTCCCTCGATAGTGGAGACAGCCCCTCCCTTAATAGTGAAGACACCGCCACCCTTGATTGTAAAGACACCTCCTTCCTTGATAGGGAAGACACCTCCACCCTTGATGGTGAAGACGCCTCCTCCCTTGATATTGAAGACACATCTTCCCTTGATAGTGAAGACACCTCCTCCCTTGATAGTGAAGACACAACCTCCTTTGAAAGTGAATACACCTCCTCCCTTGATAGTGGAACACATCATCCCTTGATAATGAAATCGCCTCCTCACATGCCAGTGAAGACATCTCCTCCCTTGATTGTGAAGACACCGCCTCCCTTGATAGTGAAGAGACCTCCTCCCCTGATAGTGAAGCCACCTCCTCCCTTGATAGTGAATACCATCCCTTGATAGTGAAGACACCTCTTGCCTTGATAGTGAAGACACCTCCCCCTTGATAGTGAAGACACCTCCCTTGATGGTGAAACACATCATCCATTGATAGTGAAGACACCTCCTCCCTTGATATTGAAGACACCTCCTCCGTTGATAGTGAAGACACCTCCTCCCTTGATAGTGAAGACACCTCCTCCCTTGATAGTGAAACACATCATCCCTTGATAGTGAAGACACCTCTTCCCTTGATAGTGAAACCTATCATCCCTTGATAGTGAAGACACCTCTGTTCTTGATAGCGAAGACACCTCCTCCCTTGATAGTGAAGACTCCTCTTCCCTTGATAGTGAAGACACCGCCTCCCTTGAAAGTGAAGACCCCTCCTCCCTTTATCGTGAAACACATCATCCCTTGATAGTGAAGACACCTCCTCCCTCGATAGTGAAGACACCTCCTCCCTTGATAGTGAAATACCTCCTCCCCAAAATTACGGTCATCTGTAGGCGGGTTTTCCATGAACGCGGTTTTAGACGCGTCGCCAGCTTGCTAGCTGTTAGTCACGCGGCAGGTTGCAATTTTCTTCCAAATTTTTTTTCAAAATGGCAGCCATCAAATAATTTTGGCCAAAAATACTAGTTTTCATTTTTTTGGCAGAAATGAACTCATTTTGGAAAAAAATAATTTTTTTGGGGAAAATCATGACCAGGCGCACCTTTTGGGGTCACAATGACCCAAATTTTTTTTTCTCCAGAAATGAAATAACGGTGACAAAATCTTTATTTTCTGAAATTTTTATTTCAAAATGGCCGCCAAAATGAGTTTTGCTCCGATTGACTTGCAATTTGGTGAACTTCTACGAGTTACATTGACTTGATTTGGTGTCAAATTGAACCTTGATCGGACTAATGGTTTTCGAGAAAATCCGCTTTTCCTTGCCACATATCCCCATAGTAAGCCTATAGGAGCAATATTGGAACAGTGTCAGTTTTCTCCCGATTCTCTTCAACCCAGGCCAGATTGAAATTGAAATAGCTAAAGAATTTCCATTGAAAACTTTAACATCACTGTTGGGGTCAAGGTCATTCATTTGTAAAGCTTTCTAGTTTTCATGTTTGGCATAAGTTACATTCCCGTCATCATGTAGCTTCAAAGATCATGTTAAAGACACACTTTATTTTATCCTTAGTGTCAAGGTGACCTTTTAGTTTGTGATAAAATCGGTAGCGAACATGTTAACCATTCAGAACTCTACATTCCCGTGCTCACCATGTCCCCATAGGAAATGTATGAGAGCAATATTCAGATACTGACTGCTCCTAGAGTTTTGCCGCTATCATTTTGAAACCGAAATAACATCTAGCATGTCTTAACCCACATGTTGATCCAAAATATTTTTTGGGTCCGATGACCCGTTTTTTTTTAGAAAATCCGACATAAGCCCAATTTTTTGGAATCAAGTTAATTCATATTTCTAAGTTGGTCAGATGCTTGATATTTGGCATATACCTAAATATATCATACTACTATTGATTAATAAAATAAAATCATTGGCGAACATGTTAACTTTTCAGAAAGCTGTTAACCTTTCAGAAAGCTGCATTTCCGTTCCCAACATGTCCCATAAGGGGTGTATGGGAGCAATATTTGGTCAGCGACTGCTCCTAGGATTTTTTACGAATCATCTTGAAACCTAACATATTTCTAGGATCTGTTGACCCGCAATTTGACCCAAAAAATCTTTGCTGTTTAGTGACCAGGTTTTTTTAGAAAATGCTGCATAAAAACAATTATTTGACATCATGAGAATTCTTACTTCTATCCCAGTCAGAGGGTGGCATTTCTGACATCCCTAGATACCAGAGGCTACTTTTGCTTACTAAAATAAAATCGTTGGTGAACATATTAACATTTCTATTATTGCAAATATGCATGCTAAACAATATCCCCATGATTTGCTGATAGATGACGGAATTATGGTCAGATTGTTTCAGCCTCTAAATCGCCTGATCCGAGGCGGAATTGACTCTCAGACACCATTGACAGAAATCCGATATCCCGAACGGTTCATGAGATATTGAGATTTTTGTATCGTAGACAAATATGTCAATAGGGAATGTATTGGCAATGGATTTGATGATAAATGACCCAGCTTTGGAAATATTATATCTAAATTTGGTAAATTTCTAGTACGCACCAGGCATCTACGGACATTGGATCTGGTGTATGGTTCCCGAGAATTCCACGTTTTTTGTCCAAAAAGTCCAATTGGAAATGTAAGGGAATGCTATTCGGAGAGCAACTCGTCCTAGAGTTTCTTGCAGATCATGGAGAAACTTAACAGCCGTCTAGCATCTGTTAACCCGCATCTGACACCTACATATTTTCCTGGTCCATTGAGTACTATTTGAGATTTCTAGCCTCAAAACTTGAGACACTTCCAGTACACATTAAAACTTTGGATGCTTTTATTTTTCTTTTGGACCCAGTAAAAAATTTCCGAGGAATACACTTATCCGTGCCCAAAATGCCCCATAGGAAATGTATGAGACTGATATTCTGATAGCGACTCCCCTTAAGGTGTCTGCAGATCATGTTGAAACGTAACATCCTTTCAGAATCCGTAGTCACACATCCGACCCAAAATCAAGGAAAAGGCCATCAATTGTCAAATAAAGGAGAAATTAATGAATTTTGTTTGGCCCAGGTAGTCAGAGACAATCGAAATTCACCAAATTTAATTGCCTCAATCAACCTCAACAGGTAAAGGGCGGTAATTCATGCCGAAACCTAAAATTGGTGACTTTGACCCCTGATTGACCTTGACCTTGGACGGGTCACTTTCAAACCATCACCGTTGGATGTGGCATGTGTGATATACCTATAGTAAAGTGTTCATGAGCATCAAGGAAAAAGACCTGACGTTTCAAATAACCGAGTAATTAATGAATTTTTTGGCCCATATAGTCAGTGAGAATCGAAATTCGTCATATTGAATTGACTCGTCCGTTTTTTGCATGAATGTCCTCCCTTAACCAGTAATTTATTAATTTCTCCTTTATTTGACATTTAATGGGCTTTTCCTTGATTTTGGTAAAAAATTTACTACAGCAAATCAGGACACATTGTTTTATACTAGGGTCAAGGTTATCGGTTTTAACGAAATCAGCTTTTCCATATCCTGTGTAAAACTATGGGAATTTCAACTAATGGAACTTTGCACTGCAACAACACTTTTTATCAGATCAGCATCAGACATGCTCAATGATCATATGAGAGCTTATAATACTCCTTAATGCCCAGTCATCGCGCAGATTTACAGTTACTTCAGTAAATGTGTTCTAGTTATTATTATTATTATTATTATTATTATTATTATTATTATTATTATTATTATTATTATTATTCATAATTTGTCATCATCATCATCATCATCATCATCATCATCAGTCATTTTCATTATCCATCATCATCATCATCATCATCATCATCAGCATCATCCTTGCCCCGTAATTGGAAGAAGTATTGTGATTGGATCTGCCTGCCTGCCTGCCTGCCTGCCTGCCTGCCTGCCTGCCTGCCTGCCTGCCTGCCTGCCTGCCTGCCTGCCTGCCTGCCTGCCTGCCTACATGCTTGATTGCCTGTCTGGAACTGTATCTCCAAAACTACTGATTCAATTTGGCGAAGTTTTGAACAAAATGAAGGAACATGTCACACAAGAGGAGTTCCAGACGTTAGCCATGATCCGGATAAAAGAACCCAGATCTTGATCGGATCATATAACACAGTCTTCTCGGATGGGACTTTAAACTGAGGTCCCGTCACACAGTGCCCATCACTGTGTGAACGTGAGCTAGGGTTAGGTAGGCAAGAAATTTCGGCATAGTCAAAGTAAACCGGATGCTGAATGGATCCCTCCTCGGATGGAACCACACAACATACGGATTACAAAACCAAAACCAAACTGCTAGAATTAGAATCTTTCGGAATTTTCGAGGGGACTATGGAGGGATGTAACCCGGATGACTGACCGAGTTCGTCCTCGGACGGACACAGTCACCATACGGGCTACCTAACCAATCAAAATCAAACAAGTGCGCGCTGGTGCCTGCTCGGATGATGGCCAGAAGACCAAATGGGTCCCAGGACCCGAAAGACCCCACACCCCAACCTCCCCACTCCCCCCAAAGGGGCCGGGAGGTCTCTGACCTAAAGCCCCCCCCTTGGGTGCATCAGGTCATAAGACCGTACGCACCTCCCCCGACCCAACACCTACCCCATCCCTTACCCACCCCTGTTAGGTCCAGGTTAGGCCATCCCCATTACACACGCCCAAGCATGAGGAGCAACAAAAAAAAAAAAAAAAAGCCATGGAAAAGAACAGCAACATGAGACAAAATCGAGAGACAACGATCAACACACACACACACACAGAGAGAGACACAAGCTAATGCACAAACCGACGTCACAAGAATTCACAAGAATTCAACAGAAACCATAAAGGCCAGGCGTGAGTCTAGACCCTAGCATTGGGAACTAGCATATAAACGCCTCAAATATTACAACACACACACACACACACGATCGGATCATATTCTAGATTTCAGAAACTGGTGGTCCCATTTGGTTCAAAATTTTAACACAGGAAATGGTCCGACTGTTGGCCTACATTAGGATTCCATAACGTGTGTGTGATCCGAAAGAAACCCCGATAAATCGGACAACTTTTTATAATCTGACAAAAACGTGAGGGTGAGGATGTGCTATGTCTGATTGCTATCAATAGTATTCTGTGGGTGGCTGCTGCTGCTCCATTGCAAGGTTTAAAGGTGCACATTCACACCAAACAGCCTGAAAATAAAATTGCTTAGATTATATACTTTTAGAGGCTGAAATAAATCCTAAAATATGATGATTTCATTCCGTACAAATTAAAAATTTTTAATTACGAAATTAAATGTCTTTAACTCAATTAAAAATGTTTTAAATATGATGTTAATTTAGCGTAATGAAATCATCAAATGTTAAGGGAACGGAAAAGGGAACACGCTATTGAATAGACCCATTATATAATAATAAAACTCCTACCCCCCAGCAAAGAAGATTAAACAAGCTGCAATAATTTTTTAATGGACATAAACACCGTGATTTACGTATCTAACGACCGCCACCATTTTGCCTGGCTAGTAGATGGTCCGCGGCGCTCTTTAATGAGTGGAGGCACGAATGCTTTACGCTTGAGCACGTTTTCTGGAGTCACGTGACATTTTGAAGGCACTGGTTTCATCATTAAAGGATTGATGACAATTTCCCATAACCTGGGTTAACCAGATCTGCCTAGAATCGTAGCATATTAATTTTGATCATTATACTCAATGCATAGTGACCGGTTTCACCATACACCATCACATTTGGAATGCTTTTCTTTGCATCTAGCGCATATCTTAAAAAGTGAATTTGGCAAGCTTCGCACATATCTAGATTTTCGAACCCACCCCCACCCCCATACTTCGGGCCCATATAAGATAGCTGGCAGTATCATGCTGTCGAATAGGCTGCATTGGAGGTCAAATGGAATATCGTGTTCTTTGATTTTACTGAGCAATTGGAACATAGCTTTTTCTCTGTTTAATATTTCGCTTTCTGGTGAAATGCCCCTTGTTTTAATCGTTTATTTTGGAGAAGACCACTTTTGTTTTGCTTAAATTTACTACTAATTTCCACTGATTACAATGCTCATTAAAACGCTTTAATGTATTCTGCAGGTTGTTTGCAGAATCTACAATAATAACCGTGTCGTCTGCATACAGTAATATTTGTTAAGTAAAATATGAGATGTAATTTGGTGTCTGCTAATGTGCTAATTGTGTACAGATCTAAAATATTATTGTCACGTAACCACTCTTCTAAGTCATTTATCAAGATTGAAAATAAAAACGGGAAGAGGTTTTCTCCTTGCCTCACCCCAGTTGCACAGGGGGAAACCGCAGAATCAAGATTATTGTGTGCTACAAATGAATTTATGGTTTTATACATACTTCGAATAACACAATAACATTTCCGGCTGAGATTGGCTTTGAGCAATTTTTGCCATAACCATATTCGCCAAACCGTGTCAAAAGCCTGTTTGAAGTCGGTAAAGCGGCAAAATAATGCGATCTTTTCTGAAGCTGAAGTAATTGTATTATTGCATGAAAAGAAATTATATTATCCATGGTTGATTTGCCCTTCTTGAATCCTGTTTCTGCTTCAGTAATTATCTCATGAAGTTCCGCATATTTCTTTAGCCTATCATTGAGAATGTAAGTAAAAAATTCGCCAAGACGGGTTTGTTGGACCTTTGTTTTTATAGATTGGGATTATTTTGCCGATTGTCCATGACTTGGGTATGCATGCTGTGTTAAATATGATATTAAATAACATTTCGTAAATAGGTAGCATTATTTCCTTGGAGCTTTTTAGATATTCATTCAATTTTTCCACCATTTCCACTCGCTTTTTCTTTGTTCATTCTGTTGATTGCTTCTCGTGGTTCTTCTTGTGTTATCGGTATATCAAGCTCTCGACATGGAGTTACAGAGGCATCTGTATTTATATTACCATTTTCTTCATCTTCGTGCTCATTTATCAATTTGAAATGTTCAAATAGGATTGATATTTCAATTTTTGTGTTCTGCTCCCGATGTTTTACATTTATAGTTTTCCAGAATTGTTTTTGAGATTGAGTTTTTTAAATTCCTTAATTGTGAATGAAGTTTTATTTGCGATTGCTTTGTATATTTGTGTATTGATTTCCTGTAGGTCTTGCTGGCATCTTTTAATAGTTGCATGCTGTGCTCAGTTCTATTAGTGTGATATTGGTTTTTATCTTTGTGGTATAACTTCGTTTCTGAGAGCAATCTTTACCAAACCGTTGTTTATTATTTGTCTTTGTTTTACCCTGATATTTCTTTTTTAGCCAAATGTATTTCCCTCGCACTGTTCATGAAGAGGTCACAGATCATGTTTACCAATGTGTTTAACTAGGGAATAACGTCATTGCCATCTACGTTGCTTAAGCATTCTTTAATTCTTTCAATCAATGTCGAATTTAGATTTCTTACAAAATCACTTTGTCTTGTCTGTATCCATTTAATTACAGTGGGTTTATTCGTTGTACTTTCACCCCTCTGCACATGCGCGGGTCCACTGAGAGTAATTCCGTAATAGACCGGGTTTCTTTCATGAGCTAGGGCACGACTGCGCTTACGCTCAGTCGATGGATGAGTGGACATTTTTAGCTTGTAAATACTATTTTTGCACGACCTCGTCCTAACATAACGGCGATGATCACAGGAACTTCCGAGAATGTTTGGTACCTTTAGAAAGCCCGAGATGTTAGCTTTCCAATGGCACCAGGAATGGGTCAGGACAGAGAGGGAGCAGCTCGTTAATAAAAGGATTGCTCGATCGCCGTAACAAGTGAATAAACAATCCACGCCATTGAACTCATCATTTTCTGCTGGATGGTGTACGAGCCGTGAAGAGGGTGTTCACGTGAGCTGCCTCGCCATCGACCTCTGTTGATGGTTATACGTTCTGCTCTCCGGCCTTGCCTCTGGCGTTAGGCGGGGAAATTGCACTGCGGAATTATTGGCGTCTTCACTGCTCGCCACGGGCCGACATCTACTTAGGCAGCTGAACAGCCTAATTTGGGAAAGCCCCCCCCCCCCCCCGCCCCAAGAAAAAACATGTCCCCTTAGGCTGATCCTTCCGACACGAGCAGCGAAACCCCTCCTAGCTAGCAGTAAGTTTTCATTTTGAGACCGCTTGGCCAGCGGGCAGGATAAACGTTTTAGGTAGTTACTTGGTACATGGGTTAACACCGGTTCTAAGGGACTGAACCAGATAGCCGCTGCATCGCCAGAATCTTTTCCAAGCCTGAAGCAACTTCTTAGTGCCAGACACGCTGGAGATTCCACTAAACTCTTTCCTCAGTTAGTTATTTGGGTCTGTTCGCGTATCTGAAACTGAGAAGGGCCACTCATTGTGCGGTGTCAAGTCCTATTGACGTCACACAGGGCGATCTAGGCTCTGAGTGGAAGGCTCGCCCGACCCAGTGAGGGAAGAGGTTCTCGCATAACCTAATCGAGAGTGTCCTTTAGCAGCGACTGAAGACTTAACCTACAAGCGTCGAATCATTAACTAAAAACACTGTGTCACGAGGGATCTCCTCTAAATAAGTTTATAGTTTGGTACACACAGAACACCCACTGAGAACATCGGATCAACTAGGCGCTGACTATCAATCTTCACCCCTCCTCTCCTTTTGCCCCGTGAACACCAATAAAGCACCCGCTTTATGTGGATCATTAAGAAATAAATAATTCTATTGCCAAACAACTAGCACGACTGACTAACCTTAGTTGTATCGACCGACGAGAATGATTAGCGACCACTAGCAACTTTCCGACCACATGGGACCGCTCAAGATAGTTCTTATCCCAGCCGCTCTATAGGTATCTAGGCATTCGAAGCATGACTGCTTGGATATGACTATAAGACGTTCGGAGAAATAGGAATTTCTCCCGACATCGCCCGTGTGTGGCCATTTTTGGTGTATATGAATACGCTAATGAAGTATCAAGCTTAAAATGTCTACCATTGAGTAATTTCGAAGTACACAATTCCATGGCAAAAATTAGCACACATTTTGGAAGATCTATGGTTTTCAGTAGCCTACTATCAGTAATAGGTTCAGTCCCAAAATGTCAGATAGATATAATTAAATATCGATTTAAAAATATTCTCTGTTTGTAACCAGTTTTCGAACATCTAGCCATAGATCATTCAATATGTATTATTATGTAATAATACTTTGTGAAATATTGCACGATTCTACCATCAAATAGTATCATAATTACCAAGTATGTCCATGTTGTTACTTATTCGCAATATGTTCCGATTGTAAGATAGTTGACATTAGTCACAATCGGATAGATGTCGATATGTCCAGGCATATCGCTTGTAATAGGTTCAACTCCAGAATTTCACCCATATGTTTATATATATATATATATATATATATATATATATATATATATATATATATATATATATATATATATATATATATATATATATATATATATATATATATATATATATATATATATATATATATGAATGCGCTAATAAAGTATCGAGTTTAAAAAGGTTTTTAGCATGGAGTAATTCGAATTACGCAATTTAGTCACAACTTATAGTTTTCAAATGCTAATAATTTACGGTATCAGATTCTCTGTACTCGGTTTGTAATCAGGCTTTCAAACATAATACCATCTACATCTCACTATGCACTAGTGCTGTACAAAATATTGCACAATTCTATCATATAAATATTTCTTGTAATAATGTGAAAATCTTTCTATATATCCTATAATTTGGCTCAGGATAAAATTATCAAACAAACCCCCTCCCCCTCCCCAGAATTTACGCATATGATCAACAGAATGGATGTAAAGATGGACGGACTGCCACAAAATATAATCTGCTTCTTCCTATATCTCATAGCCAATCGTATCCAGGGTCGATACCATTACAACCATCTTAAACACATGACACTACCAGGAAATTACTATTACTACAATCACAACCACCATCAGCACTACATGGGACATGTAATAAAACTGTAAGTGATAGTATGAACCTATGTAACATTGAATTTTAATATAACAGGATAAACACACTTCTCTCCGTCCTGCAAATATGTTGTCATTTTATCACACGTATATTGGCTATGTCTTTATAGTACATTAACTTTAACTTGAAACCCATTTTTTCTTATATTATATAGTGCCTGTACCAGTTCTACATGTATAATTTATTTTTTGTTTTATGCAGGAGTCCAAGGTCTAGAGATAGTCACTGTTTCATTAAATATGTATTTGAAGTTCAACTTGAGTTATAATCATCTCCGGCCACGCTATTTATCATTGATGCCTTACATCAATTGTGTACTTGTTATTATTATTATTAATCTGTGATGCAACCGCAGATTATTAAAATCACTCGGAATCTTTCTTTTTCTTCTCTCTTCTTATTTTTCGTCAAAGATTTTGCACCGCATCTCCTACAGTTTTCATCCGATCAACTCCAAACTGTGTCACCTTCTGTTACCCGGTCTGGAATCGTGGGCTATTCAAAAGAAAAGTTTTCGAGCTCTGCACATTTGAGTGGGCAAAAAGGTCCCATTGGAAATGTATGGAGACTTTCAGTATTGATATTTAAACTGCTACTACACCTAGAGTTTTGATCGAATCACTACCATACCTGGGTAGAATGTTATCCTTGGGATCCTGAAGATGGTTGTCTACCTAAAAGATGACACTGGCCTTTGACCTTTGATCCCCAATGCATGTAAAATGGCCCCATAGGGAATGTATGGGGATTATCAGGATGAATATTTGAACTGTGACTACACATATAGGTTGGATCAGATAACAACCATACCTGGTCAGGGTGTTACCATATGGGTTCTGAAGGGGTTGATTGATCAGGCCGGCACATGCCCAAATGTACACATCAGGCATCAAAGTTATTTGCTTTCGTTTCATCAGAGAAGGCTAAGGGGCATATTAGAAGATACCCTGTGACATCCTCTCACGTTTCCATCACCCCTGGATCCCAGACCCAGGCGGAAGGGTTCTCATTGGCTATCAAAATTACAATTCAATATTTATATTTGCACTATGACTACACCTAGAGTTTTGATCGGATCATTACTATTCTTGGCCAGGGTGTTTCACCAGGAGTACTGGTGGTGTTGACGCGCCTGCAATGTACATGCCCCACTTGAAGGGCATCCATTTGGCATCAAAATTACTAGTTTTCGTATTTTGTAGAAACGAACTGCTCTTCATCAGAGAAGGTCAATGGACATATTAGATGATACCTTGTGACATCCTTTTATGTTTCCACCACCACGGGGGCACAGGCCCAGATAGAAGGGCACCCCTTGGGCCTGAAATTGCCAGTTTTCGTTTTGGCATAGATTACCTCCCTTTACCCATATAGGATGGGCGCGCGTCTTAGATTGATTGAAATGTTAGATTTCGAATCCAAGCTTTCCAGAGTAATGACGTCATATGACGTCATAATCAGCCAAGTAGCGTGTAGAATGACGTCATAATCATTACGTCATAAATGCTTCTATGCGGCCCATCTTTAACTCTTAATAGTCCGACACGTTGTACAAATTGTATGTCTCTACTATTAATTAAACATGCTGTTGAATATTTTGAAACTAATTTGACTGGGCGCTCTTGCAACAGCTTACCTGTATAGTTTTTTTGGAAATTGATAGTCAGGGAGTTTAGAGATCGATCGATCCCAACACGATCCAGGTGTGGGTGGAGCTTAGCTAGAGATGGGCGGGGCATAGCTAAAACTGGAAAGATCCTTTGTATTTGGGAAAGTTGTGAATGTGATTGTGGTTGAAAGAGAATTGGGACTTGCTGTCTTATATAGCGTGGTTGTGGTTGGTAATGTGATGCGTGTGATATCAGTCTAGCACGTTGGTGCACAAATGACGGATGGATAGAAGGACGTTGTCGCTGTGCATTAATTGGCAGCGGATGTGGCCTTGTTCTTGGCATTGTTTTTGGCCTTGATGTCGTTGCTGCTGCTGTGGTGATGCTGCCGCTGATGCTGATGCTGTTGGTGTCGATGTTGATGTTGATTTTGATGTTGTTGTTGATCATGTGGCGGCTGGTGTTGCAGATGTTGTTGTTGTTGTTGTTGTTGTTGTTGTTGCTGCTGCTGCTTCTGCGGTTGTTGATGCTTCTGCTGTCGTTGTTGCTGCTGCTGATGTTGTTGTTGTTGTTGTTGTTGTTTTTGTTGTTGTTGTTGATGTGTGTTGATGTTTGTTTTGGTGTTGGTGGTGCTGTTGTCGCTAATCTTGTTGATGCTACTTCTGCTGTGAATTGTGCATTATCTGGACGCGTTTGCTGTGTAATTCGTATCATCCGCACTATACAATCGATTAGCAATAAATAGTTTATCTCTGAAGAGTACAGCTTTTTGTCCCTGTTTAGTCGTCTCTGGTCTTATCTGGTATAGTTCGCGCCTCGTGTTTTCAATATCCGTTAGGAATTGTTCATGTACGCCTTGCAGTCTACCCCGCAGAATTCGTGGAGCCGATAATAGCACATGTTCTTTGTCTCTGAAGAAAGAAAACTTAGCTATTATTGCTCGTGGTTGGAATCCTGAAAATGCTCGTCTTTTGCCGATGCGGTGCACCTGGTCAAGTGGGTTATCTCGTTAGATCCCTAATTCACAGTACATGAAGTCACGCACGACCTCTTCCGTCCCTTCACTTGAGTATTCTACTTCTGGGATGCCTCTGAAAATAAGATTTCCCCTCATGGAACGAAATTGTAGATCTGTTACCCTTTCGTGCTCGATTGTGAGTCATGTTCAAGTACATTTATTCTGTTTTCTAGTTCCCATATACGTGTTTCCTAACTTGATTGTGTGGCTGCTATTATTTCGGACTGGGTTTTAAATTGCTTTTCTATTTATTCAATACTGGACCTAAGCTTTATAAACTCGAATTCTAAATTTGTTTTATCTACGATAAATTCGTCACTTTGAGCGCTGGTAAAGGCTCCGGTTCGTTCTAAGTTCCCGATTTTGAAAATCTTTCCATTTCGTCTAGAACTAACTGTTTTTTTACGTCTAGAAAGACGACGAGATTTCTGGTCTTACTGAGTAGGTTCTCTCCACCTTCGAGTTTACGTAGAATTTCCAGTTGATCCATGTTTTTAGTCCATAATGCATACTGCCCATTAACGCTGTCCGTGCTTGTGTTAGCACTGGGGTTAGTAGATTTACCTATTACCACCTGGTAATCAGATTGCCTCCTGGTAGATGGTACAGTATCTTGCTTCGTTGGGATTATAGAACTGCTTGGGCAATTTTTCTGATGTTTCATCCTGAGTAGCTGACCCAGGTGTGTCAGGTGTGCCAGATGTATTTACGATAGGATTTTCTTCCACAGTGTATAGCGCATTCGATATTGCATCAGCCAATGACTGGCGAATGCCAGATTCAGTATTCACATCGTCTGTTCGTCTATCCTTAAGTTTCTGGTTATTTGTGTCCTCTATCTGGCTAGGGCTACTCCTGTTTCTTTTCTGGTTGCTTTTTGTTGGCGGATTAATTCCGTCTTTAATGTCTCTACATGGCCTGCAGAGCAAGAGATCTTTTTTGTGCTTTAAGTCTGGTCCTCCATTTGCACAATCATTACATGTCCGCCGATATAATCGTCTATTTGGGTGCCTCATGTTCGCTGATTATACCTTTGATGAATACAGCTCACGCATAATCTAGCATAGTTTTGCTTAATCACAAATTCCTCTTTATAGGGTCTTAATCGCCACGAGCACATGGTGTCTATGGTGACTACAACTCACCACTACTCAATATTACCCAACAGTACTCACAGTTTATTCACGGAATATAGGACCCCACAAACAAGTTTACATTTTTCCTTCACTAAAGGATTCGTCTTTATCTCTATTAATTTTCCAAATTTCTGATTATGCTAATATAAAGATGTACCATTCACACAGTTCACACTATCTATATTATCTATACTCGTTATAATCATGCTTAATAGTTGAAGAATCCGTAACTCTATTACCGATAGTCCTCACTACGAACTCATATTCAAATACAACGGGTTTTTTATTGTCGGCCGCCAAGTGACTGGACGAAAGAGTTACAGGGTTTCCATCACCTGTGACATGGATGCATTCCTCGCACCCGCCCCTACTCAACATCCCCATCCCTGCAAAATTATCTTCCAACCACCCTGGGGGGGGGGGGGTGAGCGATTTTAGAAAACTCCAAGTCTGGCGAGAGCACTTTATGTAGAATTGGGGGAGGGTTTAATAGGTATGCTCTGGAAAAGTAGTGTGGCTGGGGATCAACCTACTTTTACCCCAGTGAAAATCATACTTTCTGGGAAGACATTTCGGACATTATTCCTAATAAATTCGCCTACAAATGTGGGTGGTGTTTGGTTCCAGTGTCCTTGTTTTCAGTGGTGGTGAAAGTGTGGTGTGATACATCAGTACACGGTTTGAGTTTAACCCCCTTCATCTCTGGAATCCAATTATTTCACATTGTCACATTTAAAATTCACCCTTTAATTGTTCACCATGTTACTTCAGCTTTAAGCCTTACTATAACTCAGGTAACCTTTAGTGGTAACCTGTCGACCATTCCATTGTTATTCAAATTAGCTCTACCTGTCTAGGTACTTAATTAAAGGTAGTTCCGGCAATGTGGTCAGTCAAAGATTAAGAGCTGTACCTGGCACACCGTATGTGCGTTTTAGTTAAACTGCTGTTATCGGACCCTTTTAACACTGTGTACCCATGTAAAGTAGTTCCGTCGGTAGCAACCGTAACATGGTTATCTGCGGGATATTATACTCCACAGATCCCCTGACTGTATTGTCCTATATTTGATATTTTGTCACTGTAATTATTATTATTATTATTAGTAGGACTCTAACTGTGGTCTGTTTATTTTGCCTCAGTTGTAGTGTTTGGTAACACGTGGCTTTCGTGACTTTCGTGGTCATTCCTGGCGCATGGTGTCGCATGATTCTGACACAACCCACACAACTCTAAAGTCGCCTGTCGTTCGTCTTCTTCCGACAGTCGTCCGTTCACTCATATCGTTCACCCATCTATGCAAGTTGACAGATATGCATGGAGGACCAAGACATGGCTATCAAGTCAGATAGAGTTCGTACGCTCGTCCGTCCTTACATCTGCTTGTCATACGTCTCATGAGTAGAAGCCTTTACAAGTTGCAGCTAAGTGCTCAAAATATATCACGTGAACTTTATACAGGCTATTTCGAACTTTGACCACAGAGTAGTCGCGCGCCTTCCATTATTTATTATCAATCCATTTATTTATTTATTCATTTGATTCATCCGTAAATTTTGTAAATTTACTGTAAGAAAGTTCTTATTTTCACAAATCTATTTGTTGATTTTGAATTTGTCGTAGTACCGTGGCAGACCCGTTTATTATTAAAGTTGGTTACATTTTATTGAACGTGTGTGACATGGGTTTGACACAAAATTCAGTACATTGTGTCTGGTTTTGTGTGACACTCCTGACCCACACGTGACACACATTACGCTGCAAGAAAATAGGAAAGTAGTTGAATTTTAATCAATTATTTTCTTGGACTTTATTGCCTTTTGGAAAGCGAGAATTAAAATCAGGATCCATTTCTAGCCATGCTTTGTACAAATGTTGGAATCAATTTGAAACTTTGAAATATGTTGAATATTTTCAAAATAATTTTCCAGTGAACTGTTGCTGCCATAGCTCCCAGTTAAATTAGTTTCAAAATATTCAACAAAATGGTTAGTAAATTGTAATTATACATGTCCAGGCCCCAGCTCTGTACTATTGATGTAAAATCATGATTTATGTCAATCAAACTTGGTAAAGAGTCTCATTTTCAATAATTTCCAGAAGATGCAGTGGGCTTGAGAAATGTCCATTTGTAGGCCAAGAAAATACTATTTTTGAAAATGTAGCACTGGAATGACTGGCTCGATAAACAAGCCAGTCATTCCAATGGTATATTTTCAAAAATAGTCTTCTCTGGCCTCACACATGGATATTTACTAAGGAAATTTAAATTTTGTCATAGAAAATGGACACTTACACTATGCAGACCAAGAGAACGTAATTTACAACTGAATTGCCTTGCTTGATTATGAGGCCAGGCATTGCCAGTGGTAAGATTTCAAAAAATGTATTCTCTTGAATTGCAAATATCTAGACCAATAAAAAGGCTGGCGTTGGCCAGTTTGACCATTAAAGTGTTAACCACTACTTAAATGATGCAAAACATTTGATTGTGTTAGGAGACACAATTATATTGATAACATACTGATAATTGAAAAGAATTCTGTGATTACTAATAAGCAATTCTCTGGGCAACGTAATCAATTCCCATTAGCAATTCCAATTCCTAACAATGTAGCCAGTTACCCAAGTATCCAATATGCACCACGTCCACTTATTTCCAGCCATGGGGATTGTTAATTTATAGCCTATTGAATCAGCTAGAGCCTATTAATTGATCATTATGGATGGAGTTACACCTCTCTATCAGGAAATTGTTTCCACATATGACATACCTAATTGTCAGCATTTCCTGAGTGAATGCTCCATAATAACATACTCATATAACCCGGGTTTACTCTACTTCCATTTAAAAAGATCTTGGTGGGCCATATATGCAGTAATGTTTTAATATGGTAATGGTTTTACCCTGGTAATGTTAGGTAATATCTCTGAACCAATTCATGACATGAGCCTTACATAATTGCCGAATTTGCAGCTGAAGTGAGCCTCCACATGGGTGGTTCTCAGTCATTTTACCCATATACACACATTTATGCAATAGCACTTGATGATATGATACATTTATGCTGCTCATGAAAGATAATCCATTACGTGTATAATGCGATCATGATGTATAATCCATTGCATGTATAATGCGATCATGAAATGACTCCACCACAATCTACATGATATCATCTAGTAAACACTCCACCTCATCATGGGATAAGTTATTTACTGGTGTTAGATTTGTTCTAAAATATATGTTCACTGATTTAGATTTCAAGATTAGCTTCAGTAAATGGCCTTTCTATTAGGTAAGAATCCATAATGACAAGGGCTTTCATAATTTCTGTTTTTCTGTTATTTACATAGTTTCAGATGTATGATATAATTTATATATTATTACTTTGATTTGCATATATTCACCTCATTCTTTGCATATAGTGTTCACCGTATCTTTTATGTATATATGTTTATTGTTTTGACATTGATTATGTAATTACTATATATTACAATACAATACATAGAACATGCATTGGTCCTCCTAGTACCACTTCAACTGCTATCCTGCTCTGAGACCAAGCAAAATAATAATGCAAATACGTGCCCCTAGTGGGCATGTTTAATAATAATAATAATAATAATAATAATAATAATAATATTTAATATAGTGAATTATTTTTCACAGCGAAGGTTAGTTTCTTTTACCCGGGTTTTTCCTCAGCACAGCACATGTGAGCCAGAAAAATGATAAAAACTATGAAAATGCAATACATCCTACAATCAGTCCAAACCTTTTATGTTGCAATATTTAATTGGGCGTAGGTAAATTGTATCCTGTGTTGCAGGTACATGTAGGTAATAAATCTTGGACATCCATCTACTTTTCAACCCTATGGACATTTCATGTAGCCATTCCTCAAGTAAATACACAACATTGTTAAACCATGATCAACACCTGTTCACCCAAACCCCAGTTCATGCACTCCCACATCAGCTCCTGCAACTCAAGATTTGACACAGCAGAGCTGGTTATGATGAAATAAATAGTATATCTTCTGCCATTCATGAATAACCTGATTTAGAGGCATGGCAACCTTTGCACATGAGTAAACCGAGACTGACATGTATGCTATCACAACTCCCCTCTGTAAATCTATCCATACCCTCAACAACCCTCCCCCCACCCCACCCGTTTTGATGGTAGTCAGTTAGCATGTACCTATACAGTGTAAGTGCTAATTTGGTTTCTTTACCTGTTATCAGTTTTATCCAGTAGGCTATCTTTCGTTTTTGTATGACCACATTTATAGGTATTTCCCCAAGTTCCCCATATATCATATATTTCAGGGTAGTGCGTCTAACATTTAAAACATGTCTAAGGAAGTTTAAATTTACCTTTTCTAGGATATTGCACTTTTCAATTCCAATAACTTCACACGCATAGAGTAGTATTGGCTCTATCATCTGATGGTAAGCTTTAATTGGCAATCGATTGGTAGGTCTAGTTGTCTAGCTTTTCTTTTTAGTACAAACATAGCCTTGCTAGCCTGTTCAGCGATGTGCTTTTCGACCAATAGCATCCGCCCATTGTAAGAGAAGTATATTCCTAAGTATTTATAGTTAAGTACAATGTCTAGCTCTTTCATATTCATATAGAACTTTAGCTTCCTACTGTGTGCTTTGGTGATTCCAAACACGACGACGTTGGTTTTATCTGCATTTACTTTTAGTTTCCAGAGGGTGCAGTATTTTACAAAAGCGTCTAGTGCCTGTTGTAAATCGACTGCGCTTTCGGCTAGTATAACTGTATCGTCTGCATAGACCAAGACAAGTAGTTTAAATAGGGTGATAAATTCGTCATCTGTATCTGTTAGTTCTATTTGATTACAGTTTTGCTCATGTAGAAAGGTTTCTAGGTCGTTTAGATATATTGCGAATAATATTGGCGACAGGTTTTCGCCCTGGCGAGCACCCCATGTACAGTTGAGTGGATCAGAGAATTCATTATTTAACTTAATAATTGATTTTATGTTATTATACATACTTTGAATTACCTTGTATATCTTTCCATTGATACTATATTGTAGAAGCTTTATCCATAGGCCGTTCTGCTATATCGAGTCAAATGCCTTTTCAAAGTCGACGAAACAGCAAAATAGACGTTTCCATTTTGTTTTAAATAGTTCAATAATCGTACAGTGTAAAAATATGGTCTATTGTAGAGTATCCCTTTCTGAAGTCGGCTTGATTTTCTGGTAATATGTTGTTATTCTCTAGAGATTTATATATTCGGCTGCTTATTATCGAGGTGAAGAGTTTTTCTAGGCAGCTAAGTAAGGTTATTGGCCTATAGTTCTGTTGGTTCCTTGGGATCGCATTTTCTTTTTATATATCGGTATAATAATACCTTCTGTCCAGCTTTCTGACACAGTTGCAGAATCTAATACGAGATTAAACAAACTTTTATAGATATTGACCATAACGTATTCTGTTGCCTTTATATGCTCATTAATTATTCTATCTGTCCCAGCAGACTTATTATTCTTGAGGAGCTTAATACATTTCGAAACTTCTTCGAACGTTATTGGTGAGTTTAGCTGGTGGTTTTCGCCAGGTGTGTCGGAAGGGATATGCTCTATTTTTAACTCAGTGTCACCACCTTTTTCATTTAGGACTTTGAAAAATGCGTGCATGCTACCTATATCTACTGGGCATGGTTCGGTTTGAGCTTTTTCCTTGATTAATTTCCAGTAGTCTCTTGGCTTGCCCTTGCTCATTGCACAAATCTCTTGTTGTCGTTTATGTTTATACTGCGTTATTGATCTTTTGATTATAGTTTTATATGTCTTAGTAGCAGTTATCATTTGTTGTCTGGTTATAACTGTCCTATTAAGCTTAAATTCTGTTCTAGCTGTATGATATTTATTTCTAGCATTTGCACACTGTTTATTATACCATGGGCGCTATATTCTGGGTTTATGGTTGGTATGAGTCTTTCTCGTGGTACCAAATACTTGGCTGGCCGATTCTTCAAACATATCTATGATGGCTGTTGTGACGTCATTTATGGATTGTGCGGTTAGTGAACCATTTTCTATTTGGGCATTTATATCAATCAGCGTTGGGTGATTCTCTATGTGCTGAACAAATTCGCTTATTTTGTCGGCTTTCCATCTCTTGGGAGTTGACAAATTGTCATTATTTCTGGCTTGGGGTCGATTTTTAGTTTATTATTGCTTATATCTGCGTTCAAGAGTGTTAGCTTTAGCGCGCAATGCTTATCAGACAGTATAGGGCAGAAGTCTAGGACATTGAATTTGGATAAACATTGAAACATATCATGCATTGATAATCCAGAATCAACGAGGCTGATGTATTAACACGTAACCTTGCCTATATTAGCATCATCGCCTACTCTATCATTTATTATATATACATTAGTATTTTTACACAGCTCAAGTAGTCTATACCCAAATGCGTTTGGCCGGCTTCTATCCTGAGATACACGCTCCGGGATGTTAAATTGTGGCCGGCTTCTATCCTGAGATACACGCTCCGGGATGCTAAATTGTGGCCGGCTTCTATCCTGAGATACACGCTCCGGGATGCTAAATTGTGGCCGGCTTCTATCCTGAGATACACGCTCCGGGATGCTAAATTGTGGACGGCTTCTATCCTGATATACACGCTCCGGGATGCTAAATTGTGGACGGCTTCTATCCTGAGAAACACGCTCCGGGATGCTAAATTGTGGACGGCTTCTATCCTGAGATACACACTCCGGGATGCTAAATTGTGGCCGGCTTCTATCCTGAGATACACGCTCAGGGATGCTAAATTGTGGAGTATTTGTTAGGTCTTGGAAATCAATTTCGGCAAGCATTAGTAGCTCCTCGTCAAAATTGGCGGAGTCGGGTAATTCCCCCATTTTTGCATTGAAGTCCCCCATTAACATTAGGTATTTTGATCTAGAGAAAAATTTGATGATATCTCTTTCGAGTTCTTCAAGCGCTTCCAGAGATGAGTATGGAGAATACTCCGGGTGAATATATACATAGCCTATTATAATGTCATTATCTAGTTTAATTATAGTTTTGGAAATAGATGCCCACAGGGCATATTCGGTATCAGAGTCGAGTTGTTGGATGGACTTTGCTATGCTGTTTTTTACTATCAGAGCAATGCCCCCAGATTTGCGTCGGAACTTTGTCCTGTTTTTTTAGCATAACCATATAGCTATCTATTTCCAACGTGTCATACTCGTCTAGCTGTGTTTCCGCTAATCCAAGTATATCAAACCGTCACACAAACACGTCAATTTCTGGATATTGGACTTTGGTCTGTATTCCACATACATTTAGAAAACCGATGTTTAATTCAGTGTCGCTGTCGTCGGTGGCGTCGTTTGTCTTGTCATTGTTGTTGTCAATGGCGTCGTCATCGTCGTCGTTGTCGACATCATCATCATCGTCGTCGCTGCCATTATTGTTGCTTTGGATGTCGTTGCCGTTGTTGTCATCGTTGCTGTTGCTGGTTACACTGACGTCGTTACCGCTGTCCTCTTCGTATTCATTTAATTCTATTGTGTTGGCAACACCATTTACAGTTGAAGCGGTAACAGTATCGAGGGCGTCGGTGACTATAGCAATAGATCAGTAGACGCATCGCTGGCTGTGCTAGCAGGGGCAATAGCAATAGCAGTAGTGACAGTGGTAGCAATAGTAGTTAGTAGCTAGTAGCAGCATCAGCAGCAGTAGTGGTAGCATCAGCATGGCTAGCAATGGTTGTACAGTAGGAGGTAGTAGCATCAGAAGCAGTAGTGGTAGTAGCAGCCGTAGTTGTTATAGTAGTGGCAGCAGTAGTAGTTGTGATATCAGTAATGGTAGTAGTGTATGAGGTAATGGCAACATCTGTAGTGGCAGTAGTGGTAATGGTTGTCATGGCAGCAGTAGTGGGATGAGTAGTATGAGTATTATTACAGTTGACAGTTGCACGTGACCCACGGATAGTGCCAGCTCTAGTTCTAGTGGGCGTAGTGGCAATTGTTTGCGCGGCAGAGTTCACAATATAGGTGTTGTTAGAGGTAACACCTTCATAACTGTGGCGGTTCTTGCAGCAATTATTATTATTATTATTATTATTATTATTATTATTATTATTATTATTATTATTATAATCATCATTATCATCATCATCATCATCATCATCATCATCATCATTATCATCATCATTATCATTATCATTATCATTATCATCATCATCATCATCATTATCACCATCATCATCATTATCATCATCATCATCATCATCATCATCATCATCATCATCATCATAATCATCATCATTATCTATCATCATTATCTATCATCATTATCTATCATCATTATCTATCATCATTACCTATCATCATTATCATTATCATTATCTATCATCATTATCTTTATCTATCATCATTATCATTATCTATCATCATTGTCATTATCTATCATCATTGTCATTATCTATTATCATTAATTATCATCATTGTCATCATTATCATTATCATTATTATCATCATTATCATTATCATTATCATCATCATCATCATCATCATCATCATTATCATTATCATCATCATCATCATCATCATCATCATTATCATCATCATCCTTATCATCATCATTATCATCATCATTATCATCATCATCATTATCATCATCATCATCATCATCATCATCATCATCATCATCATCATTATCATTATCATCATCATCCTTATCATCATCATTATCATCATCATTATCATCATCATCATCATTATCATCATCATCATCATCATCATCATCATCATCATCATCATCATCATTATCAATATTATTATTAACGTTGTAGTTTTTGTCCTCATCCTTACTGTAATATGTATATGCATTACGTACATCAAAGCTTTTATTTACACTGCCGTTGCACATCCATCACCGACTTTGAGTAAATTGCATTCTGTCTCTTATCTCCGCAGGTGACGTCTTCTGTCTATTATCTCCGCAGGTGACGTCTTTTGGCTCTTATATCCACAGGTGACGTCTTCTGTCTCTTATCTCCGCAGGAAACTGTTCATTGACTCCATAAGGGAGCCCGTACAGGGTCTTGGAAGCTGCGTTTTGAACGATCTCTTTGTCAGCAAATTTTGCGAATCTAGCTACAATTGCCCGCGGAGGTTATTGTTAGATCTGTTTTTTGGGCCGATTCTATACACATTTTGAAATTCTATATCTTGTTTTATTTTCATTGTTTCTCTCAGGAATGTTTTTACTAATTGTTTAGTGTTCTCGTCATCGCCCTCCGACAACGCAGAAAATATCAAATTGTCTTTCATGGATCGTCGCCTAAGGTCTAGGCTTGATTCTCTTAGGTTTTCACATTGGTCTTTCAGGGAGTTCACAAAAGCCACCGTTTCGTCCCGAAATTCCCGAAGGTTGCACACGTTATTTTTAAGTTGTTCTGATTCCGCTATGAGATGCTGGGTTGTGCTGTGGAATTCTTCTCATTTGTCTAGAGGTATCATTTATCACCATTCACAACATTAACACGAACAGCACAAATGTTGTCATTCACACGCCCAATGCCGTCTGAAGAAGATGAAAATGGCAGCTATCCCGAAAATCTCCAAAATGTGGTATTTGCAATGTTTAAAAGGCCAAAGTGACAACGTTGTCATCTTTTTGTACGGGTTTCAGCTCGTAAATTCTTTATTAGAATATAAGGTGCCTACACATTGACCGATATAGTTCCATTTTCCGTTCCATTGGCTGAATATATACATTAAAAATCTATTCTTAAAATTTTACGCAAAATAACACAAAACATCATATTTATTTCTATACTCGGAAAACTAAGCAAATCTTTTATCATCTTACTGACGTTTTAAAACCATTCCATGGCGAAGCACGCCAACCCGGTCTCGATAGTGTATTGAGGAATGTTAATTCCAATTGTAAGCCAAGAGATTACCCTTTTTGAAAACCTACCACTGGAGTGACTGCATCGACAACCGAGCCAGCCACTCCAGTGATAAATCTCCCAAAGCAGTCCTTTCTCGGCCCACGAATGGGCACGCAATAAGCACATATTTTGACATGGTACTGTTCTCTATCGCTTCATTGCAGCATTTATAGTGTCCCTAAATTAGAAATTATCGAATTCGTTGGTGATAATTCTACTAAGTTGCTTGCACACCATATATGTGTAATCCTTTCAGACTTCCCTTTCTTCATCAACCGTGAAGAAAATTAGTAAATTGGCGTGAAAAAACACTTTCAAGTTGTTCATGTCATCATGGGCCTTAGCTCGTCTATATTTCCGCTTATGAGCTAGAAGAGCCATTGTAGCATTATGAACTAGATTGATCGGTCGATGGCGAGTCATCACAAATTCCCACGCTCACTGCTTTGGACTTTTTACCCCCACCCCCAACCCATTCCCGGGGCTGGAGCCAAATGTAAATGTGCCTTTGCGCTCCTCAATCTTATGGGTAACTCACATACCAAATTTCTTTGAATTTCGTTAAACAGTATCAGAGGAGTTGCATTACAATCACTTTCATGAACCTTGGGACGTAGCTAAATGTAAAGGCGCTTATCTACTCCACATTGATAAGGGTAACTCACATACAAAATTTGGTTGAATTATGGCCAATGTTTTCGGAGGAGTTGCATTACAGTTTATTTCTTGACACTTTGACCGCACCCACTGGTGGTGGTGGGAGGGGGAGGGGGTGTTGGCGGCCAAATATAAATGTGGTCATGCACTCCACATTGATAGGTGTAACTCACATACCAAATTTGGTTGAATTAGGTCCAATGGTTTCGGAGGAGTTGCATTACATTCAATCTTTTAGCTTTTGACCCCCACCCCACCCCCAACCCACCACTGGGGCCGAGGCTAAATGGGCATGTGCTCATGTACTCCACATTGATATGGTTAGCTCACATCACCCAATTTCCGCAGGTTAAAATTGACTTTTTGACCCCTGTCCTCCACCTGGGGCCGAGCTAAATGAAAATGGGCTCTTGGACACCGCAATCATATGGGTAACTCACATATCAAATTTGGTTGAGTTTCGTCTAACGATTTCCGAAGTGTTGCATTACAAGTGATTTGACTATTTAACCCTCTGCCATCCCCCACCCCTTGAGGGTGGAGCAAAATGTAAATATCGTCTTGCAAAGCGGAATCATATGGATAACTCACATACCAAATTTGGTTGAATTCCACCCAACAGTTTGTGAGGAGACATCGTGATGGACGAACGGACAGACAGACGGACAGACGGACGGAGACGATTACAATATCCCTGACGTCTTTTTTAGACGTGGGGATAATTTCGATATCTCGCATGCTGTTTGTAAGAAGCATAAGTACATTTCTTTAATATATAAATAAAATAATATTAACAGGAAATTTCACGTGACTGATCCCGAAATCCTTTACAACTGTTTCTATGTAATTCCAAAAAACACAGAAATGACGGTGCACTTGAGAAATAAGTATTCGATTTGTTTCTGCTTGCAATTCACAAAGAGGACATCGATTACTGGTTGTGACGTCACATTTTTGTGATAGATGACCAAGCCAAAGCCTGCGATGGAGAAGTCGCCAGGCTACATCCTGCGCTTTATATGGCATGGAGGGCACATGTGGATTTTTCAGACAATTTTCCATTCAAGGGGTTTATAGCATGTGTCATTCCAAACAGCAACAGCTTTTGGTGTTTTAGCGTGTTCTGTATCGGAACTGTACACCAAGCATGGGAACTCATCGTAAGGAAAGATGAGTGGAATTATTTCATGTTTGCTAGTGCAATTTGATAATTTAAATCAATCCAGAGGAACCGCTTTCTTAATTTGTATTAATAAGCTCTGGGCGTCGATGGGTCTCAGCTTACATTTCTCTGATAGCATCTGTACGGTTCTTCCGGATACTTGGATCAGCATTCTTCAACTGTTCTGCCTCTTCATTTTACACATTGTATAAATTATGTGTGCCATTTGCCGGTGACCTATTAGGCCAACTTAAAAGCCGTTTTCACCATTGTACAGTTTCACGCCGATGACTATTAGGTGTGTCTAGAACTGATAACAATTCGTAGACACAGAATAAGTCTGCATCGATAACTATTAGGTACCACCGGCTTCTGTTTATTATTACACAGACGACTATTAGTGGATTAAAGGCCAGATTCGTCCCCTATGCTAAATTTTCATCTGTAACATTTCCGCGACCTGTACCGTTCTTTGAACCAATTGTATAATTATATTATTTTCGACATTGTCTTTCTCATGTTGTACAACCGCATTCGCCGTTTTAATACTTACAGCCATTCAATAGCACATAAATCGTAGATATTTTAAACACCAGCACTCTACACTATAAACCCTTCTTGTGCCGAAACCGACACACGTTCGGCTAAATATAACATAAGTATTAGCTCAGGTATTTTTGTTAGAACTTTGTAGCGAGCCGACGCAGTTGCTCGAAGTGGCTATTTTATGGTAAAGCTCGCTTCAGGTAACCACATGACTAGTGGTATGCCTCATTAATTCCTAAAACAGCGAAAGCAACTGTCTCTCTTTGTGCCTAACTCCGGCCACTTTTTATATATTATACTTATTAAGTCCTCTTTCGGTTCAGTTGCGCCATCGCAGACCTCGCTTTGGTTTCTTGGCAGATCCAATCTTAATGAAGACGCGTCACACTTCCCTCAGAATCTTAAGTGCTACCTTACTTGAAAGGGAACTATTATATACGCTAAAGTAGGACTTCACTGGGAACTTATTATATTAATTATCGTCCCCAGTAATGAATTATTGGGCATATCAGTTTTAAACCTAACGTAGGATAAACTTTAGCCCCCAGGAATCAGGTCTATACGGTTTGATTTCGGCACTTCGGTTCGCGGCAAAAGACGTGCTTAGCAAACTAATTCTCTGGTGACTAAGAATAGCTGAATGGGTCCTCCACGCCTTCCAATGCTTCTTGTGTTGTTCTGTCTTGTTGTGGTTGCTATAGTGGACACAGGCTAGGAGTCGTTGTTCGGCTCGGTCCCTTGTCGCTGTAGTAGCATCTGTATGTGCAGTCTGTTTGCTGAGTTTGCTCCTTGGTCGAATCATACGGGAGGCTAGAGCTCACCTTGAGCAAGTAGACGAAAACCTGTTTCAAACAATAGGCTAGTGTGCTAGGCCTCTGTCGCAGTAACCATCTGCGTTCATAAGCCTAGGTAGGTTAGGCTCATTTGAAGGACCGTTAACTACAGTAGCATCTGCCTAGCTTAATTAGTTTGAGGATTCATCCTGGCCAACACCTGCAGAAACTGACCAGCCTTTTGTCATAACCAGCGTGCATCAACTATATATATATATATATACACCTGTGCAAAAGTTAAGCACCACCCTATTTTTACGCACATGCGAGGGTATATTCATGTGCTATGAAGAAAGCAATAGCATAAACATTTATGTACCCATCCATCTTAGTGCAAGAGGTAATAATGCAACTAGAGGAATGATGATTATGATGGTGGGGAAACACTGTATGTTTTTGTTTGAACTTGAAAACGAGGACTGAATATGGTTACGTTGACACACGTGGCTAGATTGTCATTAATGGTGTCTGAAAACGAAGTTTAACATCTGTGCACGAGTTTGAGTCTGTCATTATTAATACCGGGTATATCCACCTTGTGCCTGGATGACGGCCTGGACACGACGTCTCATGCTGGTCACCAACCGACTGATACGCCATTGTGGTATTCGTTGCCATTCAAGATGGAGTGCGTCTGTTAATTCCTGTAGGTTCTGCACAGGAGGATCCCTCCTTCTCACCATGTTTCCCAGAATGTCCCAGATATGCTCAATAGGGTTCATGTCAGGGCTCCGTGCTGGCCATGGTAGGGTTTCGATGGCATTCTGGCGGAGGTATTCATGCACAGCTCTAGCACGATGTGGTCGGGCGTTGTCATCCATGAATATAGGGTGGGTTCCAGGTGCATGATTTACAAAATGAGGGACCACAACTCTATCCAGTATGGAATCTTGATATCTTTGTCCATTTAGTGTTCCGGGTACAGTCAACAGATCCAGCTTACAATCAAATGAGATGCACCCCCATATCATAACGGAACCTCCACCAAATGGAACTTCTTCCATGATGTTACGTTGGTCGTACGCCGTGCGTCTGGACCTCCATACACGAGTTCGACCATCTGTGGCATGAAGCAGGAACCGACTTTCATCGGACCAGTGTACCCGTCTCCAGGATCTCATGTTCCAGTGTCTTCTTTCGTTGCACCACCTCAGACGCTCATCTTTGTGGTGTGCAGTGAGGAGAGGACGTCTGACAGGTCTCCTAGCTTTCATGCCAGCAGCATACAGTCTCCTTTTGACGGTAGATATTGACACTCTATTGCGCGTTTCCCATTGCTGGCTGAGCACTCTGCTGTTGGTGAATGGAGATCTCCTAACAAGGCGTACTAGGGCTCGATCATCATGGGCAGTAGTCTTCTTCGGTCTTCCAGATCTAGGCCTGTCGTTCACCTCGTTAGTTTGCCCATGTTTTGCAATCAAACGACTGATTACAGTATGGTTAATGTTCAGCTGTCTGCCAATCTCTCTGCATGACATACCAGTGGTATGCATGCCTATGATTTGCCATTTCACACGATCACTTAACCTTCGTCTTGCCATAGCGGTTCACAATCAAGAGCTAATTCTCTCTGTACAAATAAACCACGGTCATGAGCACAAAATTCCTAATCTTGTCGCCTAAATCTGTATGTAATGTTCTACACCTCAAACTGGACTTTTACATAACTGAACACGTGTGCTGTTTCCTGCCACGCACGGACATCAAGCGGCGTGAAGTCATGCATACATGTGCATATCGTACTTGGAATTATGTCAGCTAACGCGGGGACAAAAAGTATGGCAGCCTAGTTGTACCATCATGTTTCTACGTTCTATTGTTTTTGCTGGTGCTTAACTTTTGCACAGGTGTATATATATATATATATATATCTACTATCAACCAACAATAATGGTACAATGATAGTAGATTGATGGTGGCCCACGCGAGGCTTTCCCTCTCGCTTCAGCGAATGCTTCTCTCTTAAGAGAAGGTTATTTTATAGTGTCGGTGGCCCACGTGAGGCTTTTTCCTTGGTGCGGCGAAAGCTTCTCTAAGGAGAAGGTTATCTGATATAGAAAAAATAAATAGGTTTATATTAAACCACTGCGCACTGACACGTTAGAAACCCTTGTGTAACCATCCATCTCTACATAATCACTTAGGTATTAATAGGATAATTCTTTCTCTGGTGAGATAATAATCGGATGGAGCCCATAACTCTCATATATACGAGGAAACCCTCGTTGGCTGAAACCAACTTTAACGAGCAAATCGTCCAACACCTGCAGTTGAATCAAACACACCCATCATCAGAAAGTGACAAGGAAATATTTTAGCAATCACAATGTAAGACACACCAGATTAACAGATAGGATGGATGACACCATGGAATGGAACCATGATGTAAACTGGAATTCCTGTCTGGCATACTGGAATGTTATCGTTCTTCCAATCCAAGAGATCTGCTTTTGTATCCATCGGGACATCCGACTCTCTCCTCTTCAGAACGGGAAACCCAGAAACCTAGCCAATAAATACATCGGGCTGATTTGTACCGAGCTTATGGACGAACCATTATGGGGAACAACACAGATGCGCGAACGCTACAACTGGAACATCATTCCTACTCACGACCATCAAGAGCTATTTTCCCCACCGTCCTTCTTCAATCGGTATACTGACATCCCAGTGGAGCAGTATGCCAACATAAGAGTGTCCGGACATGTCACAATACAACCTCTAACCACCATACATAACGGACCTCACAGGCAATACTACTCACCTATTAGTGAGGGTGCGTTCCTTGATGCCTCAGAGGCAAAAATGTCTTTGATGAACTTATCTGAAGCATCCCATGCTCGGCGCACACTAACGCCCGACTATGAGCTTCGTCACTAAACTCCTATATGGAGACACCGTTCAGCAACCATGACCACCCACTGTAATGTATCCCTTGTGCAACGACGGCCACGGTAACTATCACATGAGAAATATTATTGGCATATTTCACCACCATTACACACATCCTCGCCTATACCTTGGCGCGCTTCACAATCGCCGGTACCTAGGTATGAACGAGGAGAACATCACAACCATAAGGCAAGCAGTGTCGCACTAACTCACACCACATCGGTGAGACCAGCCGAATCCCCGTGCTGTATGAGGGCTAGGTAATTTTGCGATTGATCATAGAATGCCTTCTGATCACTCTGCCATTCACTGTACTTCTATGATTCATCGTCCACGGCCAGTGAAAGAAACCAAGAATCACCGTATTCTCAAGGACATTGACTTCACTGCTTTGAAGGCCTTTCTTACGAGTTCACTCAGTCAAATGGAATCCATTGTTGATGTGAATCTGCTTGCAGGTGTCTACAATTCTGGACTGAAAAGTGTGGCGAATACACACGCCCATTTACGCCAGGACGCCTTGACTGATAAACCATGTGATGAATGGTTTTATGTTGATCTCGTGTCTGAGCGCAGACTCTGCAGAAAGCGTGAACGTCAATGGATGGACTCGAAACTTGAGGTACACCGACAAATGTTCACAACTGCTCGAAATGATTACAACAGGAGACTAGAAGATACAAAGGCATCTTTTCATCGTGGCAGAATTGAAGCAGCTGATACTAAGAACTTTTCAGTATAGTAAATAGTATTTCTGGCTCTAAGAAATTTTCGGCGACTATTCTTCCGAAATAATGTAGAAATTTCAAAATTACCAAATATTTTTGCGGACCTTTTTAGCGAGAAAATTGTCAAGATTCGAGCTAAATTAGTGAATGAGCTACCATATGTTGAGGACTTGGCTTCGCCTCAATGTGAGCTCTCGCTTCTTGATGCTATGTCTGGATGAGGTCACATCTATTTTACACAAAATGCCTTCAAAGTCTTGTGAATTGGACCCATGCCTTCTCAGTTTGTGATGGAGTACCTCGATGTGTTGGCAGCTGTGCTGTTACGCATCGTGAATGCATCTTTTGAGTTTGGGATTTTCCAGCCAATTGCAAAGCTGCCATTGTCCGTCCCTTCATCAAGAAACTAGCTCTGGATCCCAATACCCTTAACAATTATCGTCCAGTCTCAAACTGTTGTTTCTTGGACAAGTTCATTGAGAAGTGTGGATTTTTTTGTTTGCATCCATATTCTTCCTCTAATAGTCTTTATGGCAAATTTCAGTCTGCTTAGCGAGAGGGGCATAGCACCGAGACGGCACACCTTCGAGTCCTGAACGATGTTATGCTCATTCTCAATAGGCAGCATGATGTCATACTTGTGTTACTTGACCTTTCTGCGGTCTTCGATACCATCGATCACGACATCCTCATGAACAGAGTGTGGCGTTTCGGTGTCTGTGGACTAGTCTATGATTGGATTGAGTCCTTTCTTCATGGTAGGTCCCAGAAAGTGTCTTTGCGGTCGGTGGTGTCGGAAGACCATGTCCTAGAATTTGGAGTTCACCAGGGCTCGGTCTTAGGACCAGTCTTGTTTGCCCTATACATGACTCCGATTGAGGACATTATCACCCACCACGGTTTAAATGCTGTGATCTATGCTGACGACTCCCAACTGTACATCGCCTATGACTCTCGAGCGGACGCTGCCACAGTCAGCCATATTGAGGTCTGTGTTGATGAGATACATGATTGGATGTGAACAAATTTGCTCGCATTGAATGACTGTAAGACAGAAGTAGTCTGTTCTCATCACGCAGCAAGGAAGCAGGTCTTTGAGTGGCCACATGTGATGTGCGTGTTAGTGAGGTGTATGTTTCACCATATGCATCCGTTCGTGATTTGGGGCTGATGATGGACTCATGGATGAACAAATCAAGAAAGTGGCATTGCATTCACTATGGTGTATAGGAAAAATCCGTCATCTTTTGGATCAGGCCAGCACTGAGAAATTAGTGCATTGTTTTGTTACATCGATGCTAGATTGCTGTAATAGCTTGTTCTTGGGTCTTCCGGACTACAAGATCACAAATATTTAGCACATACAGAATTCTGTAAACTAGATCGTCATGCGGATATGACTCAAAGAGCTTCACTGGCTCCCAGTTGAACAGCGGATTCTGTTCAAAATTTTGCGCATAATTTTCAAGGTTATACGCCACGGTGAGTCAGCGCCTAGCTACCTCACTGATATCATTAAAGTTCAAAAGCCTTCATACCGCACTAGGAGTAGCGTTGAGGTGTAGCTGACCCCATTCTCTTATAAATCCCATGGCAAGAATACCTCGAAAAAGTACGGTGACCACGCCATGAGTGTAGCGGTACTGAAACTGTGGAACACTCTTCCACTTAAGCTGAGATCTTTTACTAAATTTACCAATTTTAAGTCAAACCTAAAAACCGGAAAATGCTAAACAACATTTTAGTTAATGTGTATGTGTCACTGCTTTGTGTTATATATTATATGATATGCTTGTTTTTATTGTACATGTACACTGTTGAGACTTGCGTGTAATGGTCTTTAAAAAATAAATATTATTTAGAGCCTGAGTGTGGAGATCACATGTTTCGGCCCGTCCCCTCCCATAGGCCGAAACCACCCACATATACACGATACTCACCTACACTAGGCCCTACTTTCCGAACATCACCGCCTACAGACCACCACCACCACCACCACCACCACCACCACCACCATGTACACCACCCCACACTGCACTATCACCCAGAACAATATCCACCAACACCTTCGGATTTCACAACAGTACACCCTGGTTTTGCCCGTATCGGTCCAGCCCTCGAATCATCTTCCACCTGAGTTCAAAGTGACTGGGAAAATTACCATTGCCAGTTCGAGATAATATCTCCAACTAACTGTTGGTCTGAGTAGCAGCTGGGGGAATATATGACCGCCAAACTGTCTGGCAAATCTCTATGCCCAGGCCAATTTGGGTTCTACACATACACTCACATATACACTCTAGGAAGGCGCCTGATCAGAGCGCTTCGGTGATACAGCACTAGGGGAGACTAGTCACCTCCAGCTGAAAAACTTGCGCCATAAGTTGAATGAGACCCTCCCTGAGTTGTCGAGCCAAATTCGCTGACTTGTCGCTAGAGCGTACCCTAAAACTAACGCAGAAGGAGTCAGACATTTACAAATTGACACGTTTATTGATGCCCTTAAGCACCGAGCTCGCCCTTAAAGAAAAAATAATTTTAACCGAGTATAGCTATTTAAAGGTGCTTACCGCCACCACTGCACTTATAGAAAACTTCTTAGAATGGGCGAAAAACGCTCGTCGCCAATATCATCCTGTAAACTACATCGGCCACGCCACCACCACCACCACCACCACCGTGTCAGGCCTCACTGGGGCGTTATCATTCCGCCGATCCAAGATATCGGCTTTTGTATCCATTGGAACGTACGACTCCCTCTCTTCAGAATAGGAAACCCCGAGACCTAGCCAGCAAATATATCAAGCCGATTCGTACCCAACGTACGGACCAGACCATTATGAGGGACAACGCAGGTGTGCAGACGCTACAAATCACATCTACTAAGTACTGGATCTCATTAGTTGCTAATGATGGGAGATGTTATGGTTTCTCCACAATTGTTGTTCTAATGCATATTCCCATGCCAATGGCGATACAGCGGGGTTAGAAAACATACTTAGTGCTTTGTGTAAGTCCTGATATACTGCAGGAATTCGCAGAATATTGGTGGGTGGGTGGGGGGGGGGGGGTCGGCCGTATTTGAAGAGAAGATACTTCCAACTGGAAATGACTCTATGTAATTTAGAGAAATTTGCGTGAAACAATTGTCCAAGTCGAATTTTCGTAAAGTAATTCATAAAGAAATTTCAGTTTTAAAGACGCACATTGTATTAGTATATGAACTAAATCCAACTGGCCATTTTGTTTTTGTCATACACAAAATACAAGGTTAGTTTATCTTTCCATTAATATGCAAGAATTAATTGATCAATTTCAGTTTCTACATATTTTGGCACTTGGATAACAGAGGCTGTATACCACACCCACACATTACCAAATTATTAATGACAAAGGTTCTTCCGAAAATTGACAAATGGCGCCACGTCCAACCTGCCACAATGTTTTCCTTTGCTAAGACGAGATGTCCAGTTCGTTGAGTGGTCTATTTTCCTATTGAAGTAAATTCCAAGCACTTTAATATTTATGTCTGACCACTTTATTCCCATAGCGTCATCAAATCTGGCACTCCACCCACCAAGTACCAAATCGTTATTCTCTCCTATAAATACCGTTGTATCATCAGCATATTGTGAAACCTTTATGGGTCTTACAATAGCCGGTATGGCACTTCCTTTGACAGTCTTATCTTCACGTATTGGTTCTACAAATGATGCCATGGCAGGCACAAATAATAGTGGTGACAATAAACATCCATGTAGAACACCACGTCTCGACATAACAGATTCGGTTAAATAATTATTTACCAGATGTCGACTACTTATGTTACTATACAATATAGTGACCCATTTAATAAAGGTTACCCCTATGCCAATAATACAACCTGTATGTATGATTACTGTATTCTGCGGCTGTAGTAGTAGAAACATCCTACAGCTGCAAGCAGTCTTTCTTCGCTTTTGTCCACTGTGTCCTGTCCTCGGCCAAAATCCTTAGCTTCCTCAGATCCATTCTTGACTTGAGTGTACCTAATCATGCTTTCTTGAGGTCACCTCGTAGCATGCTTAGCAGATTTATGCAATGACGTCCTCTCATGGCTCTGTATTTGCTGTCTCCGAGTATGGCGAATTCCAAGGCTCTCTGTGCTGGTGTGTCTAACAATAATACAACCTAAAGACTTAAAAAGGAAAGTCCCACTCTAGACGAGTCTTTCGCCATTAAATAAAGTGCATCCCATATAAGAAAGACGTTTGTTAAAATGCTTCTGCCTGGAATGCCACATGTCTGATCATGGTCAATCACTTGCTCCAAAACTCTGCTTAGCTTTAGTAACAGAGCACTTGAAATTATTTAATAATCTACACAAAGCAGAGATATTGGTCGGTAATTTTTCAAATCATCTTTCACCCTCTATTAAAGTATTCGAACATATGCTTGAAACATAGAAGGTAGAAAGTTGTCAATTTTAAATATTTCATGTACGACTTGCTGGAATGATGGCTCTGGTATACTCCAGAATGAGTGATAGAATTCTGCTGTAAGGTCATCATACCCGGTGTCAAATGTGGTACTGACAGGAGCGTTCACATTAGGGGTAGGAGATGCATTTTTCCTTCCACCTCAATCCGGAGGAGAATCAATTCCAACCCACATACCCTACCTACACGCATTAGTTATCCAATTTATTAGATTCAGATTCTGATTTTCAGAATTTTCCTGGAGAAAGACACCACCCCTGTATGTAGCATCTACTCTTTCGGAGTACCAACCCGCCTAAACCCTTCCCAAATTGTAGCCCCAAAACTCACTCCAGGCTTGTAGTTTTAAAAAGAGCATATTATTCAAGTCACTTTTCATACAAATCTATTCATATTCGCAATAATGACACACCGAAAAAGAGAGCAGAACATTTCCAGTTAAGCTCCATCGACGCGGTTCGCATTTTGGGTTTGATCAAACCCTGAATTTCCAGATTCCCAATATCAAGCTAATTTGACTGGGTGCTGTTGCTGACCTATGGTTAATTATTAAATAATTCAGACATATAATTCCTATACTTGGCAGACCTTTAAATGTTAATGACGGAGCATTAATTACGCACTTTTGTTTGTAACGTCAGCCTGCATCCGACGTAATTGATAACGATGTCATATACTTGAGTGGCCGATCGGATCTATCCACTGATTATATATTGTAACAAGATCTAGACACTTGTCATAGGAGAATGATCAGGATAACTATAACGAGATATAGATACTTGTCATAGGAGGATGAGCAGGATAACTATAGCAAGATCTAGACACTTGTCATAGGAGAATGATCAGGATAACTATAACGAGATATAAATACTTTTCATAGGGGGATGAACAGGATAACTATAACGAGATCTAGATACTTGTCATAGAAGAATGATCAGGATAACTATAACGAGATATAGATACTCGTCATAGGAGGATGGACAGGATAACTATAACGAGATCTAGATACGTGTCAATGGAGGATGAATAGGTTAACTATAACGAGATCTAGATACTTGTCATAGGAGGATGAACGGGTTAGCTATAACGAGATATAGATACTTGTCATAGGAGGATGAACAGGTTAACTATAAAGAGATCTAGATACTCCTCATAGGAGGATGGACAGGATAACTATAACGAGATCTAGATACTTGTCATAGGAGGATGAATAGGATAACTATAACGAGATATAGATACTTGTCATAGGAGGATGAACAGGATAACTATAACGGTGGTGCATGTCAAGTTGAGAGCTGAAATATCATTATTGAAAAATGGATTCAACCGCATGGACGTCTGGAATTGGAAGACTACTTGCTAAGATTTTCTACATGTTAGCATGTTCTTGATATCTGAGCGCACAGATTCAGCAGCAAACAGATAAATCCAAGGATTGAAGGCAGAGTTAGTGTAGGAAAGTTGTCCAAAAGCATCTACTAAATACACGTCGAGTGAGGTGAAACTTGTAACAAACACGAGGGTTCGAAAAGCGTGAATCATGAATGGGAAAAGAACCAGGAGGTAGACGATGATAACAATAGCCAGTGCGCGGGAATCTGTTTGTCTACGCACTTGTTGAGGTCGATCATCACGGGACGCCACGGTAGAAACACGCGATAATGCGATGCTCACCTGTTTAGCAATATGGAAGGTGCTCGCTGTCATGAAAGGCAAAATAGACCATGCTGATATAATATATATGGTGTAGACGCTGCGGTTTCCCACGAAGAAACAAACCGTGATATCCTTTGTTGATATGCGCATGTGCAGTGCCTGAAAAAATCCTGCTAAGACAAAGGCTTGTATGGCGTTAATGCCCCAGATCGCCATGCAGATCTTACGTATTAGTCCTGTTGTCAATTTAGAATGAGAGGCCAAAGGATGCACCAGCTGGAGGAACCTGAATTCAAACAAAATAATGCATTATAAATTACAAGCGTAGTATTATGTCATGCAATCAGTGTATATGTTATTTTTAGCCACACTAACGTCAACAGCGACACCATTGGTGGTACCTGCAGCATCAGATGCACATATTGTCTTTAGCCACACTGACGTCAACAGCGACACCATTAATAGTACTTGCAGTATCATATGTACATGTTGTCTTTAGGCACATTGACGTCAACAGCGACACCATTGATAGTACCTGCAGGTGTGTATTGTTATCATTAGGCACACTGATGTCAACAGCGACACCATTAATAGTACCTGCAGTATCAGATGTACATGTTGTCTTTAGGAACATTGACGTCAACAGCGACACCATTGATAGTACCTGCAGCATCAGATGTCCATGTTGTCTTTAGGCACATTGACGTCAACAGCGACACCATTAATAGTACCTACAGCATCAGATGTCCATGTTGTCTTTAGGCACATTGACGTCAATAGCGACACCATTGATAGTACATGCAGCTGCAGGTGTGTATTGTTATCATTAGGCAAACTGACGTCAACAGCGATACCATTGATAGTACCTGCATTATCAGATGTACATGTTGTCTTTAGCAAACACTGACGTCAACAGCGACACCAATAATAGTACCTGCAGTATCAGATGTACATGTTGTCTTTAGGCACATTGACGTCAACAGTGACACCATTGATAGCACATGCAGCATCAGATGTCCATGTTGTCTTTAGGCACAGTGACGTCAACAGCGACACCATTGATAGTACCTGCAGCTGCAGGTGTGTATTGTTATCATTAGGCACACTGACGTCAACAGCGACACCATTAATAGTACCTGCAGCATCAGATGTCCATGTTGTCTTTCGGCACATTGACGCCAACAGCGACACCATTGATAGTACCTGCAGCTGCAGGTGTGTATTGTTATCATTAGGCACACTGACGTCAACAGCGACACCATTGATGGTACCTGCAGCTTCAGGTGTGTTATGTTATCCTTAGGCACACTGACGTCAACAGCGACACCATTGATAGTACATGCAGATTCAGGTGTGTATTGTTATCCTTAGGCACACTGACGTCAACAGCTACACCATTGATAGTACCTGCAGAATCAGATGTGTATGTTATCCTTAGACACACTGACGTCAACCGCGACACTTTTAATAGTACCTGCAGCATCATATGTACATGTTGTCGTTAGCCACCCTGGCGTCAACAGCGACGCCATTGATAGTACCTGCAGCTCCACATGTGTATTGTTATCCTTAGGCACACTGACGTCAACAGCGACACCATTGATAGTACATGCAGCTTCAGGTGTGTATTGTTATCGTTGGGAACACTGACGTCAACGGCGAATCCACTGATAGAACCTGCATCATCATATATACATGTTGTCTTTAGCCACACCGACGTCAACAGCGACACCATTAATAGTACTTGCAGTATCAGATGTACATGTTGTCTTTAGCCACACTGACGTCAACAGTGACATCATTGATAGTACCTGCAGCATCAGGTGTACATTTTGTCTTTAGCCACACGGACGTCAACAGCGACACCATTAATAGTACTTGCAGTAGCAGATGTACATGTTGTCTTTAGCCACACTGACGTCAACAGCGACACCATTGATAGTACCCGCAGCTGCAGGTGTGTATGTTATCCTTAGGCACACTGACGTCAACAACGAAATCAGTGATAGTACCTGCAGCTTCAGGTGTGTATTGTTATCATTAGGCATACTGACGTCAACGGCGACACCATTGATAGTACCTGCAGCTTCAGGTGTGTATTGTTATCATTAGGCACACTGACGTTAACAGCGACACCATCAATAGTAACTGTAGCTTCAGGTGTGTATTGCTATCATTAGGCACAATGACGTCAACAGCGACACCATTGAGAGTACCTGCAGCTTCAGGTGTGTTGTTATCCTTAGGCACACTGACGTCAGCAGCGACACCATCGATAGTACCTGCAGCTTCAGGTGTGCATTGCTATCATTAGGCATACTGACGTCAACGGCGACACCATTGATAGTACCTGCAGCTTCAGGTGTACATGGTGTCTTTAGCCCCACCGACATCATCAGCGACACCATTGATAGTACCTGCAGCATCAGATGTGTATTGTTATCGTTAGGCACACTGGCATCAACAGCGACACCATTAATAGTAACTGCAGCATCAGATATACATGTGGTCTTTAGCCACACTGACTTCAACAGCGAACCTATTGATAGAACCTGCATCATCAGTTGTACATGTTGTCTTTATCCTCACTGACGTCAACAGCGACACCATTGATAGTACCTGCAGCATCAGGTGTACATGTTGTCATTAGCCACACGGACATCAACAGCGACACCATTAATAGTACTTGCAGCATCAGATGTACATGTTGTCTTTAGCCACACTGACGTCAACAGTGACATCATTGATAGTACCTGCAGCATCAGGTATACATTTTGTCATTAGCTACACGGATGTCAACAGCGCCACCATTAATATTACTTGCAGTAGCAGATGTACATGTTGTCTTTAGCCACACTGACGTCAACAGCGACACCATTAATAGTACCTGCAGCATCAGATGTACATGTTGTCATTAGCAACACTATCGTCAACAGCGACACCATTGATAGTACCCGCAGCTGCAGGTGTGTATGTTATCCTTAGGCACACTGACGTCAACAACGAAATCATTGATAGTACCTGCAGCTTCACGTGTGTATTGTTATCATTAGGCACACTGACGTCAGCAGCCTAAGTATTTAAAAACGCCGACCCAGGTATTTACATAGTTACCTATGCATACCTGCCAGTCTGCAAACTTCCGTCAAACCTCCTATGTGTGAGTGAGTGAGTGAGTGAGTGAGTGAGTGAGTGAGTGAGTGAGTGAGTGAGTGAGTGAGTGAGTGAGTGAGTGAGTGAGTGAGTGAGTGAGTGAGTGAGTGAGTGAGTGAGTGAGTGAGTGAGTGAGTGAGTGAGTGAGTGAGTGAGTGAGTGAGTGAGTGAGTGAGTGAGTGAGTGAGTGAGTGAGTGAGTGAGTGAGTGAGTGAGTGAGTGAGTGAGTGAGTGAGTGAGTGAGTGAGTGAGTGAGTGAGTGAGCGAGTGAGTGAGTGAGTGAGTGAGTGAGTGAGTGAGTGAGTGAGTGAGTGAGTGAGTGAGTGAGTGGGTGGATGGGTGGGTAGGTGGGTGGGTGGGTGGGTGTGTGAGTGAGTGAGTGAGTGTGTTATGCTTTTTTGTTTATTCCGAACGGGTGAATCGTTTTGAGTTCTTTGATCCAGTAGTGTTCTCTGTTTAATCTTAGTTTTTTGTTATCTGTAAAAATTCTTTCAATTGGTCTTATCGTGATGTCGTTCATAGAATGTCTTGGTTGGTTGAAATGCCATGAGATTCTCGTGTCTGTTTGGTGTCGGATTGCATGGATATGTTGTGTGAGTCGTTTGCTGAGTGTTTGACTTGTTTCTCCTATGTATTGAGAGCTGCATTGTTTGCATTCTATGAGGTAAATAATGTTGGTGGTATTGCAGCTCATTTGTGTGTTGATTTTGTAGTCTTTACCAGTGACGTATCTAGTGAATTTGTCAGCAGTGTTCATGTATTGTTTGCATGTGATGCAATTGCTGTTGTTGCATTGTCGGAGTGTCCCTACTATGTCGTGAGTGTCATCTGGTGTCGGTACGATCTTATTGTTAGCATCTGGATTTTTTATTTTAATTAGGCTAGAGTGGACTAGGTGGTCCCTAATGCTTTTATTTTTCTTGAATGCTACTACTGGGTAGTTGGGAAAAATTGGTGCTAAGATTGGTGAAGACAAGATGTACTTTTCCCAGTATGTCCGAATGGATTTGCCTATGTGTTTTAATGATGGGTGGTATTGTAGTATGCAAGCTGGCCTAGGCTGTTTTTTGTGTGGGTTGTTTGTAAAGAATGTCTTCTCTCTGTGTGTTCTCGGTTTTTTCTATGATGGCTTTAATTTCTGTTTCTTTGTATCCCCCGTGGATGAATGCATCTGTGAGTTCCTGTGTGCGTTGTTTTAATCTAGTGGGATCTGTGATGATGCGTTTGTATCTTAATGCTTGGCTGTAGATTATGGAATGTTTTGTGTTTTTAGGGTGGCTTGATTGTTTGTGAAGATACTGTTGTTTGTCTGTAGGTTTTCTGTATAGGTCCAATTTAAGCTTGTTATCTTCTTTGTATACCATTGTGTCCAAAAATGGGATTTTTTCTGTTGAATATTCCAAGTCAAATTTTATTGTGGGATGCTCTTTATTCATGTGTGCGTGAAATTCAAGTAGTTCGTTCTCACTGGTGTTCCAAATGAAAAATATGTCATCTATGTATCTAACTAAGTGAGATGGAGTGCTGCCCATCCATGTTGATAACATTCTGCTTACTATGGTGTACACGTAAATGTTAGCATATTTGACAGCAAACTTGGCTCCCATGGCTGTTCCATGTGTTTGTATGTAGTAGTCTTCATTGAATTGGAAGCTGTTTTTGTAAGAATGTATCTCATTATTTGGGCCAATTCGTCTGGGTAGATGTGTGCAGGTGTGTGGTTATTGTTGTTTGTGTTTGTTTTTTCAAGTGTATGTCTGTAAAAGTTCTGTGACAATCTGTATGCCTTCTTCGTGTGGGATGTTTGTGTATAGTGATCTGACATCCATTGTGCATATGATTGAGCCAGCATCCACTGTAGTGTTTTCTATATGTTGGATGAATGCAGTGGTGTCTTGTAGTAGATTTGGGATATCATTTTCCGTGTCTTTTAGTAGTTGGTCTGTGAATTCATTAATGCGTGACGTGGGGCCATCGCTGTTGGATACAATCGGGCGTCCGGGTGGTGGTATTTTGCCTTTGTGTATCTTAGGGTTAATGTAGATGCGTGGAGTTCTGACTTTGAATTCGGTGAGATATCTGTGTGTCTGTCCTGTGATGGCTCCGGTGATTAGAAGTTCGTTAATGTATGCATCTATGGTGTCTTTATATTCTAAAGTGGGATTTTCACTGAGTTTGGTGTAGTATGCGACATCTGTAAGTTGTCTGTGTACTTCTGCAATGTAGTCTGTTTTGTTGAGAATGACTATTGCGGAGCCTTTGTCTGCTGGTCTGATGACTATGTTTGTGTTATTAGCTAATGTTTTGAAGGCTGTTTTCTCATGGTGTGTGATGTTGGATCGTGGTGACTTGTCGGGTGGTTTGGTGATAAGCTTGGTGAGTGATGACCGGAGTTTGTTGATGGCAATGGGTGTTGTGCTTGGTCTCCATTCTGAGGGTAGTTTGAATTTGGATGGTGCTGTGGGTTTTTCAAGGTTGTTGCTGTAAAAGTAGTATTTGCATTCTAACTTCCTGATGAATTGGTCTATGCAATGTATTTGTGTGTCTGGTGATATGTGGTGTGGTGTGGGTACAAATGAAAGGCCTTTGTTTAGAATGGAATTTTCTGTTTTGGTAAGTTTGTGGTTGGACAGGTTAACGACAATATCTGGTGTTGTTTTTTGTTTGTTGATGATGCGTTGTTTTCTGCGTTTTTGTAGTTGTGTACCTGATGTTAAACGTCTAATTGGCCGATTATTTCTAAGAGTAGTTTTTTCACATTTTCGTTTTTGGATTGTTTTATGGCTTCGGCATATGATTTGGTTTGTGGTGTGCTTGTACTTGTCTGTGATGTTGTTTGGATGGGTTGGGTTCTGGGTTGGTGTGTTGAGTGTGTGATAGGTTGTGTTCTGGGAAGGTACATCTGCTCTCTTGGTGGTGATGGATGTGCGTGGTGGATGGGAGGTGGTTGTCTTGAGTAGGGTATTATAAAGTGTCGGTTGTTTGTGTAGTGGCGGTTGGTTTGTGATGTTTGTTTTGGTCCAACTTGCCCTGGTTTGAAGGTGGTTTGTGGTGAATGTGGTTTGTTCTGTATGTGTGGTGCTCCCCCGTTTTTTGGCAGGGCAAGTGGGTTACTCCTCGGTTGTCTCTCTGTGTTGATCTGTGGTTGCTGTTTGAGCTGTGTAGGTCTAAACCATTGAGTTGTGGTTTGGTTGTTCTGTGGTGTTTGTGGTCTTGTGTATGTATGTGGGTTTTGCTTTGTGTGTTGTCTTTGTGCTGGTTGAGGTGTTGGCAACAGCGGTGGTCTGTGGCGTCTCTCTGTTGGTGCGTGTTGTGCTGGGCGTGCTTGCTTCTGCGTGTGGTTTATTTGATGTTGTAGATCCATCAAAGGCGGGATGTTTGCCTTTCGCATGACTGGGTTTTGTGTGCTTTGTTTGTGTGTGTCATTGTGTGTCCTCTTTGTGTTTGTTTTGTGTGTCTTTATGCTGGTTGTGGCGAACTTAGCAGCTATCCTGTGTGCCTTAGCAACAGCTCTGTCCGCTTCGTATGTGTGTGAGTCTAACAGATTCCCTTCAATTATGTGTGCTTGCTGTTTGTGGTAGTGTAGTTTTTTGTAGTAATGTTCTAGGATTGCGTGTTGGATGCTGTTAGCCGCGGCTTTTAAGATCGAGTCGATCTCTGCAGTGGTTTCTGTGTTGGGGTCTACGATGGCTAGTGCTATGTCTGGCTTAACGATATGTGTGTTGTTCTTGATGGCATGTTCTATGTTCTGTATGGGGTGCTGCAGTTGTTCTGTTTTGTATAGGGATTTGTATAGTTGCTGAAATGTGTTTTCGTGCTGTTGGTTGACCGGGTGCTCTAAATCGGCTTTGCTGAAGATTGGTGGTAGGCGTGTCTGTGTTTCTGCATCCGTGTGTGCTTTTGTTGTTAATGTGGTGGTGTTAGTAGTGGCTGCAGAGGTGGCCGATTGTTGTGGTGGTGGTGGTGACGGCGGGGTGGTTGCTGTTGGGTTGTGCGTTGTAGTTGTGTGATCTTCTGTAGGGTTGACTGATTGTGTGGTTTGTATTGGTGTGGGTGTGGACTTTGGGTGTAACTCTGTCTGGCTCCTGGTCTGTGGCCTGTTATCCTCTGGATTCATAGTGGACAGGTGCGTGCGCGCGCGCGTGTGTGTGCGTGCGTGCGCGCGCGCGTGTGTGTGTGTGTGTGTGTGCGTGTGTGCGCTTGTGCGTGTGTGTGCAGAATCAGATGTGTATGTTATCCTTAGGCACACTGACGTCAGCCGCGACACTTTTAATAGTACCTGCAGCATCATATGTACATGTTGTCGTTAGCCACCCTGGCGTCAACAGCGACGCCATTGATAGTACCTGCAGCTCCACATGTGTATTGTTATCCTTAGGCACACTGACGTCAACAGCGACACCATTGATAGTACCGGCAGCTTCAGGTGTGTATTGTTATCCTTAGGCACACTGACGTCAACAGCGACACCATTAATAGTACCAGCAGCATCATATGTACATGTTCTCTTTAGACACACTGACGTCAACAGCGACATCATTGATAGTACCTGCATCATGAGATGTACATGTTGTCTTTAGCCTCACTGACGTCAACAGCGACACCATCAATTGTACCTGCATCATCAGATGTACATGTTATGTTTAGGCAAACTGGCATCAACAGCGACACCATTGATAGTACCTGCAGCATTAGGTGTACATGTTGTCATTAGCCACACGGACGTCAACAGCGAAACCATTAATACTACTTGCAGTATCAGATGTACATGTTGTCTTTAGCCACACTGACGTCAACAGCGACACGATTGATAGTACTTGCAGCTTCAGGTGTGTATTGTTATCATTAGGCACACTGACATCAACAGCGACACCATTGCTAGTACCTGCAGCTTCAGGTGTGTATTGTTATCCATAGGCACACTGACGTCAACAGCGACACCATTGATAGTACCTGCAGCGTCAGATGTACATGTTGTATTTAGCCACACTTGCATCAAAAGCGACGCCATTAATAGTACCTGCAACATCAGATGTACATATTGTCTTTAGCCACGTTGACGTCAACAGCGACACCATTAATAGTACCTGCAGTATCAGATGCACATATTGTCTTTAGCCACACTGACGTCAACAGCGACAACATTGATAGTACCTGCAACATCAGATGTACATGTTGTCATTAGCAACACTGACGTTAACAGCGACACCATTAATAGTACCTGCAGCATCAGATGTACATGTTGTCTTTAGCCACACTGATGTCAACAGCGACACCATTGATGGTACCTGCAGCTGCAGGTGTGTATGTTATCCTTAGGCACACTGACGTCAACAGCGAAATCATTGATAGTACCTGCAGCTTCAGGTGTGTATTGTTATCAATATGCACAGTGACGTCAGCAGTGACACCATTGATAGTACCTGCAGCTTCAGGTGTGTATTGTTATCATTAGGCACACTGACGTCAACAGCGACACCATCGATAGTACCTGCAGCTTCAGGTGTGTATTGTTATCATTAGGCACACTGGCGTCAGCAGCGACACCATTGATGGTACCTGCAGCTTCAGGTGTGTATAGCTATCACTAGGCCCACTGACGTCAGCAGCGACACCATTAATAGTACCTGCAGGTTCAGGTGTGTATTGTTATCATTAGGCACACTGACGTTAACAGCGACACCATCGATAGTACCTGCTGCTTCAGGTGTGTTCTTATCCTTAGGCACACTGACGTCAACAGCTACACCATTAATAGTACCTGCAGCATCAGGTGTACATGTTGTCTTTATCCCCACCGACGTCAACAGCGACGCCAAAGATAGTACCTGCAGCTTCAGGTGTGTATTGTTATCCTTAGGCACACTGACGTCAACAGCGACACCATTGATAGTACCGGCAGCTTCGGGTGTGTATTGTTATCCTTAGGCACACTGACGTCAACAGCGACACCATTAATAGTACCAGCAGCATCATATGTACATGTTGTCTTTAGCCTCACTGACGTCAACAGCGACACAATCAATTGTACCTGCATCATCAGATGTACATGTTATGTTTAGGCACACTGGCAACATCAGCGACACCATTGATAGTACCTGCAGCATTAGGTGTACATGTTGTCATTAGCCACACTGACGTCAACAGCGACACCATTAATACTACTTGCAGTATCAGATGTACATGTTGTCTTTAGCCACACTGACGTCAACAGCGACACGATTGATAGTACTTGCAGCTTCAGGTGTGTATTGTTATCATTAGGCACACTGACATCAACAGCGACACCATTGCTAGTACCTGCAGCTTCAGGTGTGTATTGTTATCCATAGGCACACTGACGTCAACAGCGACACCATTGATAGTACCTGCAGCATCAGATGTACATGTTGTATTTAGCCACACTTGCATCAAAAGCGACGCCATTAATAGTACCTGCCACATCAGATGTACATATTGTCTATAGCCACGTTGACGTCAACAGCGACACCATTGATAGTACCTGCAGGATCAGATGTGTATGTTGTCTTTAGCCACACTGACGTCAACAGCGACACCATTAATAGTACCTGCAGTATCAGATGCACATGTTGTCTTTAGCCACACTGACGTCAACAGCGACGCCATTGATAGTACCTACAGGATCAGATGTGTATGTTGTCTTTAGCCACACTGTCGTCAACAGCGACACCATTAATAGTACCTGCAGTATCAGATGCACATGTTGTCTTTAGCCATACTGATGTCAACAACGACAACATTGATAGTACCTGCAGCATCAGATGTACATGTTGTCATTAGCAACACTGACGTTAACAGCAACACCATTAATAGTACTTGCAGCATCAGATGTACATGTTGTCTTTAGCCACACTGATGTCAACAGCGACACCATTGATAGTACCTGCAGCTGCAGGTGTGTATGTTATCCTTAGGAACACTGACGTCAACAGCGAAATCATTGATAGTACCTGCAGCTTCAGGTGTGTATTGTTATCATTATGCACAGTGACGTCAGCAGTGACACCATTGATAGTACCTGCAGCTTCAGGTGTGTATTGTTATCATTAGGCACACTGACGTCAACAGCGACACCATCGATAGTACCTGCAGCTTCAGGTGTGTATTGTTATCATTAGGCACACTGACGTCAGCAGCGACACCATTGATAGTACCTGCAGCTTCAGGTATATATTGTTATCATTAGGCACACTGACGTCAACAGCGACACCATCGATAGTACCTACAGCTTCAGGTGAGTATAGCTATCACTAGGCCCACTGACGTCAGCAGCAACACCATTGACAGTACCTGCAGGTTCAGGTGTGTATTGTTATCATTAGGCACACTGATGTTAACAGCGACACCATCGATAGTACCTGCTGCTTCAGGTGTGTTCTTGTCCTTAGGCACACTGACGTCAACAGCTACACCATTAATAGTACCTGCAGCATCAGGTGTACATGTTGTCTTTATCCCCACCGACGTCATCAGCGTCACCATTGATAGTACCTGCAGCATCAGGTGTGTATTGTTATCCTTAGCCACACTGACGTCAACAGCGACGCCATAGATAGTACCTGCAGCTTCAGGTGTGTATTGTTATCCTTAGGCACACTGACGTCAACAGCGACACCAATGATAGTACCGGCAGCTTCAGGTGTGTATTGTTATCCTTAGGCACACTGACTTCAACAGCGACACCATTAATAGTACCAGCAGCATCATATGTACATGTTGTCTTTAGCCTCACTGACGTCAACAGCGACACCATCAATTGTACCTGCATCATCAGATGTACATGTTATGTTTAGGCACACTGGCATCAACAGCGACACCATTGATAGTTCCTGCAGCATTAGGTGTACATGTTGTCATTAGCCACACTGACGTCAACAGCGACACGATTGATAGTACTTGCAGCTTCAGGTGTGTATTGTTATCATTAGGCACACTGACATCAACAGCGACACCATTGCTAGTACCTGCAGCTTCAGGTGTGTATTGTTATCCATAGGCACACTGACGTCAACAGCGACACCATTGATAGTACCTGCAGGATCAGATGTGTATGTTGTCTTTAGCCACACTGACGTCAACAGCGACACCATTAATAGTACCTGCAGTATCAGATGCACATGTTGTCTTTAGCCACACTGACGTCAGCAGCGACGCCATTGATAGTACCTACAGGATTAGATGTGTATGTTGTCTTTAGCCACACTGTCGTCAACAGCGACACCATTAATAGTACCTGCAGTATCAGATGCACATGTTGTCTTTAGCCACACTGATGTCAACAGCGACACCATTGATAGTACATGCATCATCAGTTGTACATGTTGTCTTTAGCCACCTTGACGTCAACAGCGCCACCATTGATAGTACCTGCATGATCAGATGTACACGTTGTCTTTAGCCAGACTGACGTCACCAGCAAGCCATTGATAGTACATGCAGCATCAGCTGTAGATGATGTCTAAAGCCACACTGGCGTCAACAGCGACACCATTGATAGTACCTGTAGCTCTGCATGTGTATTGTTATCCCTAGGCACACTGACGTCAACAGCGACACCATTGATAGTACCTGCAGGTTCACGTCTGCATTGTTATCCTTAGGCACACTGGCATCAACAGCGACACCATTAATTGTACCTGCAGCATCAGTTGTATATGTTGTATTTAGCCGCACTGACGTCAACAGCAACACCACTGATAATACATGCAGCATCAGGTGTACATGTTGTCATTAGCCACACTGACGTCAACAGCGACACCATTAATTGTGCCTGCAGCATCGGATGTACATGTTGTCTTTAGCCACACTGGCATCAACAGCGACACCATTAATTGTGCCTGCAGCATCAGATGTGTATGTTGTCTTTAGCCACACTGACGTCAACAGCGACACCATTAATTGTACCTGCAGCATCAGATGTACATGTTGTCTTTAGCGACACTGGCGTCAACAGCGACACCATTGATAGGGCACGCAGCATCAGGTGTATCTGTTATCTTTAGCCACAGTGACGTCAACAGCGACACCATTACTAGTACCTGCAGCATCAGGTGTACATGCTGTCTTTAGCCACACTGACGTCAACAGCGACACAATTAATATTACCTGTAGCATCAGATGTACATGTTGTCTTTAGCCACACTGGCATCAACAGCGACACGATTGTTAGTGCCTGCAGCATCAGGTGTACATCTTGTCTTTAGCCACACTGACGTCAACAGCGACACCATTAATAGTACCCGCAGCATCGGGTGTACATATTGTCTTTAGCCACACTGACGTCAACAGCGACACCATTAATCTTACCTGCAGCATCAGATGTATATGTTATCTTTAGCCACACTGACGTCAACGGTGACACCATTAACAGTACCCGCAGGATCGGGTGTACATGTTGTCTTTAGCCACACTGACGTCAACAGCGACACTATTAATAATACCTGCAGCATCAGATGTATATGTTGTCTTTAGCCACACTGACGTCAACAGCGACACCATTGACAGTACCTGCAGCATCGGGTGTACATGTTGTCTTTAACCACACTGACGTCAACAGCGACACTATTAATAATACCTGCAGCATCAGATGTATATGTTGTCTTTAGCCACACTGACGTCACCAGCGACACCATTGATAGGACCTGCACCATCGGGTGTAAATGTTGTCTTTAGCCACACTGACGTCAACAGCGACACCATTAATACTACCTGCAGCATCAGATGTATATGTTATCCTTAGGCACACTGACGTCAACAGCGACACCATTGATAGGACCTGCAGTATCAGATGTATATGTTATCCTTAGGCACACTGACGTCAACAGCGACACCATTGATAGCGCCTGCACCATCGGGTGTACATGTTGTTTTTAGCCACAGTGACGTCAACAGCGACACCTTTAAACCTGCAGCATCAGATGTACATGTTATCCTTAGGCACACCGACGTCAACAGCGACACCATTGATAGTAGATACAACTAGGCATGTTCGGTTAATCGGTATTTCATCAATAGTCTATTATTTTTCCTGACCATTATATAATCGAGTGTAAAATAAAATAATCGAAAAATCGAAAAAATCGATTTAATCGAGCAAAAATCAATTATTGATTCTAATCAGGCATAATTTAAGTTTTTAGTTTGTAATACAGCTAATGCATTGGTGGTATGATTGCTCTAGCAAGGTAGCGCTATAAACATCTATTCCTGACGTTCAATCCCGCCCGTCCCGTGTCATAATCCATGCACGTGAACGTTCATATAAGTAATTGCTTAATACGCCAGTCATCGGAAGCATTTGATTGCTACTGTTTAATATCCTCTCTGAAGGCTGTGGGCTGGAGTGTTGGTGGCCATTTTTCCAAAAAGATTTAAAAAGGAATAACTGTTTTTCACAAAATTTTGATGTGAATTTTCACAAATTCTGACGATTGTTTTGGAACCAATTTGACTTAAAACCGTTGCAGCGAAAAAATGCACAAAATTGACTTCGTAGTAAATTAAAAAACTTTCGATCCAAATTTTCATAAATTCTGTCGATAATTTTGTAACTAATTTGACTTAAAGCTGTTGCTTCACGCGCAGTAAAATGATTTTCAAAATATTCAGCTTTTCCAATGCTGGAAAATAGGGAAACATCGTAGATAGGCGCTACAGGCGAGCTTTATATAATTAAAAGTTAATCTCTGTAATGTTAAAATTAAATTGGCGCCTTTTTACCGGCTTGAAAAGCTGAGAATATGCGCAGGTTTCTTAAGACCATTATCCAATGGGAACGAGTGAACAATTGATTCCAAATTGACTTCACTATACTGGGTGGGGCTGTTCCTATTATTTAGCCAATCAGAGGACTTGTTGATATAAGTAGTCAAGGGGGTCGTCGGCCGCTATTGTTCTCCTGTCAAAAATGATTGATGGGTATAGGTCACGAGGTCAAGTGCAATTGTTGGAGAACAATAGCGTCCAGGCCGTCCCCTCCAGTCAAAAAATGATTGATGTGTGCACGCGGTCAAGTGCAATTCGCTATGAGCGGGTGGATGCTATTGTTCATGCAGGTGGACGCTATTGTTCTAAATGAGCGAGTGGCTGCTAAAATGTCCGGCTAGATGATATTGTCTGTTATGACATAGATTAATGTGTTTTTATATAGGTGACGCGTGCATAATGTATTAATTAGGTGGCGGCGGCGGCCCTCCCCCTTTGTGGTTAAAAGGATATAACTCAGTCATTTAATTTTCAAAAAAATCAGATGGCAGTCATTTAATTATTAAATTTTCAATATTGTTATGGAAATGAGTTGGTGTCCACCATCGTCATCGTTGATGAATAATGACGTCCCATTGTAGCGTTTAGCGTATTAATTAGGTCCCCCCCCCTCTCCCTTGTGGTTAAAATGCAGAAAATTTTGAAACTAAGCGGTTGGCTTACTATGCCATCGAACAGCCCTTTTTGAAGCATTTATGCACATGAAGGCACCTGCATGAACAATAGAGCACAGTGGTCACTTATGAACAATCGCGTACAGCACCCACCTGCATGAACAAAACGTGCTCCCAGTCATTTAATTTTCAAAAAATTAGAGCGTTACATGGGTAATAGTTAAACTTATCGATGTTGTATACTATTATATAGATAATAATCATGTATCTATCGTATTTAAGGAGATTCGTTAAAGTTGCAGTCATTTAATTATTAAAAGAGAGAGGTAGGTGCCCTACTATAAACATGTAAGGGGAAAATGGAGGGGCCCACCCATAAAGAATATTATGATTTTGCGAGAGGAAAGTGCCTCTCACAGGCCTCCATCCAGGAAAAGTACTTACAACACTGAAGCGAAGGAGGAGAGCGGTAAAAGGACTGTCCTCTTTTTTTGAAGAATTGCAAAAGAGTATAATATGATTTAGCCTAGTGTAGTCATTTGGATGCATGCAGTTTTTATGTGAAGATGGGATGGCTGATTTCCATGAAATTCAGCAATGTTATCTTGTATGAGTTAAAGAAATTTTTAGTTGGCGCCACTTTTATTTCTATGGGCCTTCCAAGGGCCAAGACTAACATTTAGATATTAGGTCCAGACATGTATGTTTAGGCTGCAAATGGCTTAGCACCAATTTAATTTGACGAATACGTCTTCCTGGTGAGAGTGCTCGGTACCATTGCCGATACCCCACAGAGCATCTCTCCTCAGACCAACACCATGCAATATGTTGCATGGTGGTAGTTTCAGAACCGCAAAGCAACCCCTATACATACCACAGCGCAGCCACAAATAACAACACAGGGGCAAGTCACATTTACAGAAGCATATTTAGAAAGCGGTCTTTAATTTATTTATGGCAGTGAGAGAGAAACGGTTTCCAACCTATGGTGGCCTTCTCAGAGAGCGTGGCAGGCTCTAAGGCCACACCCAGTCACCGTTTGATTGGCGATCAGTGTCTTTGTCCATCACCTGGTATTTCGGGTGCGGATCATGTGAGACCCGAGCCCTGGAGTTACCAGTTTTGGTTAGGTTTAAAGATAGTTACACAAAGAACACACTGCAGGATTGTGGTAGTAATGCTTATTAATTTATTCATTCATTTATTTTCGCAGTGGGTCCTACTTCGGCATAAAGGCTTGCTTAAGAATTATCCGAAGAAACGTATGGTGAATGCATAGTAATCGACATATTGATTCTGACCCCAGTAGTGTCTTAAGTCGGTCCTCACCAATCTGGCAGAGGGAATCCAGACAATTATTTAAGCCAGACGGCCACTGAGGCGTAGTCAAAGGCAGCTACTCATTTATTGAATTTACGAGACCTTAACATGAATGGCCAACTATAAAAATCAGCAGTACCGTTTACAAAACGGATCTGTAGAACATGGAAAGGAGTTTTATAATAACAAATTTCCGTCTAAAGAGTAATCGCCCTTGGCTACTTTCAAAGCTGTCTTATCGAGGTATTATAGTCAGGTTTAGCGACCGCACGTCATGTTCGCTAGTGAGGTGGTGCATTTGTTGTTAGTGCATAGTGTAACCTAGGTGTACTGCGGTCCAGATTTTTGTAGATTGTCAAATACTAAATAATAATATGGGCAGAATGCCCTATTACAATTATACATTTATTAAGATATAGAGGTCGATCCGACCTATGGTGCCGGTTAATTGCTGGCACCATTCACAATGCAAATAATTATGTACAGTATTAATTTATAATGGAGGGCCGCACCCGACCTTACGGTACCACATAGTTGTGGATAGCAGTATAATGTAATTAACATACATTTCTATGTGGTGCACATATTAGTCATCAGTCCAGAATCCAATAATCGTCACATGTAGTCGGTGCACCACAATCTTGCAGTGCGCGTATCAATGTGGAGTAGCTGTTGCTTGGAGTTGGAGAGTTCTTGCAGGATGCTAGCTGATGCGATCCATACTCGAGAACAGTGAAGAATAAAGTTATTCCTGGTGGCTAGCAAGTTTCCGCACATAGTACACAACGTGTAGTCTACTGTAATATTGTTATGCTGTTTCACAATAAAAATGATGGATGTCTCCATTGTATGAAGACTAGTAGATATTTAATGTAGGGTTATTATCTTGTCACAAGATGATCTGCGTTGCTTAGGTCTTGCGGCATGTAAAGCAATGTCCTTGTCTGGACTGCAGTCAAAACATTAATTTAGCAATGCTGGATGCACTCATTGTTTATACCACTATTTCTAGCATGGTACGGCAAGTATGGCGAGACATTTAAAACACCACTTGTTTTTACATACTAATTTGGTTGGTAATGGTAGAAAATTTTTCACCGCAATGAAGGTACCGCTGGTGGTGGTGGTGGAATGAGAAACCTTTTTTAATCTGTATTTTTGCCACTGTTGATCTACCAGGAGCATCCAAAAACTTAATGCGGTGAGGAGCGTTGGTGTCCTGAGAGGGAACCTGACTGAAATAAGCTGCGTTGGTGTAGATTGTAGAACATGAGCTCTATGTAGTAGAGATTGCTCCCACTCAGACCGAAACCACCTCCCTTCTGCTTGTTTCTGACATTGAGAGCTCCTTTTGTACTGAATGGAGAGGCAGCGCCAGCAGACACAGCCAATCAGAGCACACGTTATGTGCGAGGGATGGTAGTCAGTAAAATAGTTTCAGGCCTTCGCCTGATCATGTTCATGCTCTCACAGTGTTTGTGTTCTAATTGGAGTTCAAAATAGTCCGTTTTAATTTTGTGATATCGTCACCAGATCTGACCCGATTTTATTTCTGCTTACTGTTTCAAATTCCCCTTTCAATTCTGGTATTGATTCATACCAAAATCAGAGGAAACGGTCAGGTATTACGGAATCGCCATATACATACACATAATATATACATAACCTGCCAGTCACCACATGCTAATGCACGAGTGGTGTCTACCTTCTATGGCCGTGCATGTGCATAGGGCGATCTCAAGAACTCTACTATTTTTGTTCCTCTTTTTACATGGCTATACACACATACTTTATGCTATCCAGGGGGTGGGTGAGCATGGAGGGTCCCTGGCTGGGCCGTTCCATACCCAGACATGCTGGGCCAGTCCGTACTCAAGTAGTAGTGTCAGAATTAAAATGATACCACCTCCCTCAACTGGCCACCATTTGGCGATCCGTGGCCCCCACTGCCCTCTCAATCCCTGGGGGCATAGGATGTTGAGACATGTGGTTGGTGTATGTCTCTAGATGGAGGCCCCAGGGTTGCTGAGACAGTTGGTTGGTGTATGCCTCTAGATGGAGGCCCCCAGGGATTGAGAGGGTGGTGGGGGTCACGGATTGCCGAATGGCTGCCAGTTGAGGGAGGTAGTATCATTTTAATTCTGACACTACTACTACCACACCTAAATAGGGTCTGAACTCCCATTTAGAGACAAGGTCTTGACATGATGCCATGCTTCTCGGATAATGGGTAAAGAGTAATCTTCCTCCAGGGGACTATGGCGGAGGTGGCCGTGCCTCCCACATGGTCTTCAGAATGCTGAAGGCCAGCTGGTCTATACCCATAGGGACTCCGACAAAGACGCCCATGCTCGAAACTAGCATGAAACAAAAAAACAAAAAAAACCTATAAAACTCCCGTGCCCCACCTCTTCAGGAGAACCCCCATATTATCGCCGGCCCTCTCTGGCCTCTCTCTCTCTCTATCTCTGGGGCGGGGTGGGGGTTAGGTGGTTCCCCATTGCTCCTATTTTTCGAACTTGGTACCATCTAGCTGAGGTTTTTTTTTTAGAGATTTGAACCATGGTTTTTTTATTTGAATTCAGCGCTGTTATCAACTGAGCCAACGGGGAACCGATAATTAGATTACAAATAATGATACTTATTTGTTGTGCAATAATAGCAAATAGATCAATTGGACTGATAACACACGAGTAACTACAAAATTACAGTCTATAATATATGTATACTTACTGACGGTAATCTGTAGGCTTATTTCCTCTGCCCTGTGAAACCGTGAATAATGCATCTGAGATAGTCAATTGGTTATATTATATGTTACACTATCGCAGGTTCAATTATCGCCATTAAACTGACAATGCTGTTACAACGATATAGACCTATACATATATATTCCAGCCGATGTGTGTGTACATATTAGAATATTTTAGATAACCGGTTATCTAGGTCATTATAAAATATACACATAGGCATTTTATGAGCTGAAGTCAGCTATAGTTACTAATGCATACATGGTCGAGGTAGTTATTGCGTTGGTTCAAATCCTCGTTTTGTGTTATTAGCAAACTTTAAAATCACAGGTTCAAATCTCGCTATGTGTTATTAGCATTTGTGGATAACTCGGCCATTTCTGGTCTGATTTTAAAAAGGTAAAATGTTTTGAAATTCTCGCTTCATTCCGGTCATGATCGGTACCAAGAACGACGAGAATGAAGTGATTTAAAGCAATCACCAGTACCAACTCGGTACAATATAAGCATACACTCTCTCACAATACTGACACGTGTTGGCAGGGAAGATCTGATGCGTGCGCATGCGTGCTACGCATTCTTACAGACTTAGCCCTTTTAGCGAAGCCTCTCTCAGAGGGCTTTATACACACGTCTATCCTATCCAGGATACATGCTTGGAATGCACCCGGAGTGGTCGTCCCATACCTGGCCTAGCTGGGATGGCCCGTACCCATCCGGCCGATCGGCGCTACTTGATCACATGATTCCATGTCTACAATTACTCTTTACCCGTTATCCGTCAAGACCAACTCGCACAGTCACATAAAACCCATGATTGCAGACCACAGACCCTCGACTGGGCCAAAGTCAAGAATAGTGGTTTATTTAGCCCACCTGATATGCGTTAACACCCAATTAGACACAGCATCGATAATGGTATACCACATGTGAACGCACAACCATACATTACGTATAAACACGCAAAACACTCAACTATGTGTAAACGCTCATCTACAAACAATATTACACACAATGGGCCTGAGTGCCTTATGAGCAACCCCACACACATCTGAACACCAATTAAGAGACATCCACTATCACATCAGCATGATGGACCCCCACAGGTTCCAGGTACTGATCGCCTTGTGCGCACCACACATAATAGGGTCTGAACGCCCATTTAGAGAAGGCATCCACAGAAATATAGTTTCCTCAACTATATGAACTTTATGTTCACATAATGGACAACTTCAGTTAACTGCATAGATGCCACATATAATGGATAATGTCAAGTTAACCGCATAGATGGCACATATAATGGACAACTTCATGTTAACCGCATAGATGCCACACATAACGGGTAACTTCACGTTCACTGCATAGATACCGCACATAATGGACAACTTCAAGTTAACTGCATAGATGCCACATATAATTGATAACTTCAAGATAACCGCATAGATGCCACACATGAAGAATAACTTCAAGTTAATCATATAGATGCCACACATAAAGGATAACTTCAAGCTAACCGCATAGATGCCACACATAAAGGATAACTTCAAGTTAATCCCAAATATGCCACACATAAAGGACAACTTCAGGTTAACTGCATAAATGCCACACATAAATAACAACTTCAAGTTAACCACATAGAGGCCACAGATAAAGGAATGCTTCAAGTTAACCGCATAGACACCACACATAGAGGAAAACAACTTCAAGTTAACCGTATAGATGCCACATATAAGGATAACTTCAAGTTAACCACATAGACGCCACACATAAAGGACAACTTCAAGTTAACCGCATAGATGCCACACATAAAGTACAACATAACTTCAAGTTAACCACATAGATGCCACACATAGAGGACAAGATAACTTCAAGCTAACCGCATAAATGCCACATATAAAGGACAACTTCAAGTTAACCGCATAGATGCCACACCTAAAGGACAACTTCAAGTTAACCACATAGATGCCACACATAGAGGACAACATAACTTCAAGTTAACAGCATAGATACCACACATAAAGGACAACTTCAAGTTAACCTCATAGATGGCACATATAATGGACAACTTCCCGTTAACCACATATATGCCACACATAAAGGACAACTTCAAGTTCACTGCATAGATACCACACATAATGGACAACTTCAAGTTCACTGCATAGATACCACACATAATGGACAACTTCAAGTTAACTACATAGATGCCACATATAATTGATAACTTCAAGTTAACTGCATAGATGCCACATATAATGGATAACTTCAAGATAACCACATAGATGCTACACATAAAGAATAACTTCAAGTTAATCATATAGATGCCACACATAAAGGATAACTTCAAGTTAACTGCATATATGCCACACATAAAGGATAACTTCAAGTTAATCCCATATATGCCACACATAAAGGACAAGTTCAAGTTAACCGCATAGATGCCACACATGAAGGACAACTTCATGTTAACCGCATAGATGCCACACATAAAGGATAACTTCAAGTTAACCGCATGGATGCCACACATAAAGGACAACATAACTTCAAGTTAACCACATAGATTGCCCCACATAGAGGACAACATAACTTCAAGTTAACCGCATAGATGCCACATATAAAGGACAACTTCAAGTTAACCTCATAGATGGCACATATAATGGACAACTTCACGTTAACCACATAGATGCCACACATAAAGGACAACTTCAAGTTCACTGCATAGATACCACACATAATGGACAACTTCAAGTCAACTGCATAGATGCCACATATAATGGATAACTTCAAGTTAACCGCATAGATGCAACGCATAAAGAATAACTTCAAGTTGATCATCTAGATGCCACACATAAAGGATAACTTCAAGTTAACCACATAGATGCCACACATAAAGGAAAATTTCAAGTTAACTGCATAGATGCCACACATGAAGGACAACATAACTTCAGGTTAACTGCATAAATGCCACACATAAAGGACAACATAACTTCAGGTTAACTGCATAAATGCCACACATAAAGAACAACTTCAAGTTAACCGCATAGAGGCCACAGATAAAGGAAAGCTTCAAGTTAACCGCATAGACACCACACATAGAGGAAAACAACTTCAAGTTAACCGTATAGATGCCACATATAAGGATAACTTCAAGTTAACCACATAGACTCCACACATAAAGGACAACTTCAAGTTACCGCATAGATGCAACATATAAAGTACAACATAACTTCAAGTTAACCACATAGATGCCACACATAGAAGACAAGATAACTTCAACTTAACCGCATAGATGCCACACATAAAGGACAATTTCAGGTTAACTGCATAAATGCCACACATAAAGAACAACTTCAAGTTAACCGCATAGAGGCCACAGATAAAGGAAAGCTTCAAGTTAACCGCATAGACACCACACATAGAGGAAAACAACTTCAAGTTAACCGTATAGATGCCACATATAAGGATAACTTCAAGTTAACCACATAGACTCCACACATAAAGGACAACTTCAAGTTACCGCATATAGGCAACATATAAAGTACAACATAACTTCAAGTTAACCACATAGATGCCACACAAAGAAGACAAGATAACTTCAAGTTAACCGCATAGATACCACACATAAAGGACAACATAACTTCAGGTTAACTACATAAATGCCACACATAAAGAACAACTTCAAGTTACCCGCATAGAGGCCACAGATAAAGGACAACTTCAAGTTCACTGCATAGATACCACACATAATGGACAACTTCAAGTCAACTGCATAGATGCCACATATAATGGATAACTTCAAGTTAACCGCATAGATGCAACGCATAAAGAATAACTTCAAGTTGATCATCTAGATGCCACACATAAAGGATAACTTCAAGTTAACCACTTAGATGCCACACATAAAGGAAAATTTCAAGTTAACTGCATAGATGCCACACATGAAGGACAACATAACATCAAGTTAACAGCATAGATACCACACATAAAGGACAACATAACTTCAGGTTAACGGCATAAATGCCACACATAAAGAACAACTTCAAGTTAACCGCATAGAGGCCACAGATAAAGGAAAGCTTCAAGTTAACCGCATAGACACCACACATAGAGGAAAACAACTTCAAGTTAACCGTATAGATGCCACATATAAGGATAACTTCAAGTTAACCACATAGACTCCACACATAAAGGACAACTTCAAGTTACCGCATATAGGCAACATATAAAGTACAACATAACTTCAAGTTAACCACATAGATGCCACACATAGAAGACAAGATAACTTCAAGTTAACCGCATAGATACCACACATAAAGGACAACATAACTTCAGGTTAACTGCATAAATGCCACACATAAAGAACAACTTCAAGTTACCCGCATAGAGGCCACAGATAAAGGACAACTTCAAGTTCACTGCATAGATACCACACATAATGGACAACTTCAAGTCAACTGCATAGATGCCACATATAATGGATAACTTCAAGTTAACCGCATAGATGCAACGCATAAAGAATAACTTCAAGTTGATCATCTAGATGCCACACATAAAGGATAACTTCAAGTTAACCACATAGATGCCACACATAAAGGAAAATTTCAAGTTAACTGCATAGATGCCACACATGAAGGACAACATAACATCAAGTTAACAGCATAGATACCACACATAAAGGACAACATAACTTCAGGTTAACGGCATAAATGCCACACATAAAGAACAACTTCAAGTTAACCGCATAGAGGCCACAGATAAAGGAAAGCTTCAAGTTAACCGCATAGACACCACACATAAAGGACAACTTCAAGTTACCGCATAGATGCAACACATAAAGTACAACATAACTTCAAGTTAACCACATAGATGCCACACATAGAAGACAAGATAACTTCAAGTTAATCGCATAGATGCCACACATAAAGGACAATTTCAGGTTAACTGCATAAATGCCACACATAAAGAACAACTTCAAGTTAACCGCATAGAGGCCACAGATAAAGGAAAGCTTCAAGTTAACCGCATAGACACCACACATAGAGGAAAACAACTTCAAGTTAACCGTATAGATGCCACATATAAGGATAACTTCAAGTTAACCACATAGACTCCACACATAAAGGACAACTTCAAGTTACCGCATAGATGCAACATATAAAGTACAACATAACTTCAAGTTAACCACATAGATGCCACACATAGAAGACAAGATAACTTCAAGTTAACCGCATAGACACCACACATAAAGGACAACATAACTTCAGGTTAACTGCATAAATGCCACACATAAAGAACAACTTCAAGTTAAACGCATAGAGGCCACAGATAAAGGAAAGCTTCAAGTTAACCGCATAGACACCACACATAGAGGAAAACAACTTCAAGTTAACCGTATAGATGCCACATATAAGGATAACTTGAAGTTAACCGCATAGACTGCACACATAAAGGACAACTTCAAGTTACCGCATAGATGCAACACATAAAGTACAACATAACTTCAAGTTAACCACATAGATGCCACACATAGAAGACAAGATAACTTCAAGTTAACCGCATAGATGCCACACATAAAGGACAATTTCAGGTTAACTGCATAAATGCCACACATAAAGAACAAATTCAAGTTAACCGCATAGATGCCACAGATAAAGGAAAGCTTCAAGTTAACTGCATAGACACCACACATAGAGGAAAACAACTTCAAGTTAACCGTATAGATGCCACATATAAGGATAACTTCAAGTTAACCACATAGACTCCACACATAAAGGACAACTTCAAGTTACCGCATAGATGCAACATATAAAGTACAACATAACTTCAAGTTAACCACATAGATGCCACACATAGAAGACAAGATAACTTCAAGTTAATCGCATAGATGCCACATATAAAGGACAACTTCAAGTTAACTGCATAGATGCCACACATAGAGGACAACATAACCTCAAGTTAACAGCATAGATACCACACATAAAGGACAACTTCAAGTTAACCGCATAGATGACACACATAGAGGACAACATAACTTCAGGTTAACAGCATAGATACCACACATAAAAGACAACATAACTTCAAGTTAACAGCATAGATGGCACATATAATGGACAACTTCACGTTAACCACATATATGCCACACATAAAGGACAACTTCAAGTTAATCATATAGATGCCACATATAAAGGACAACTTCAAGTTAACTGCATAGATGCCACACATAAAGGATAACTTCAAGTTAACCGCATAGATGCCATACATAAAGACCAACTTCAAGTTAACCGCATAGATGCCACACATAAAGAAAAATTCAAGTTAACCACATAGAGGCCACAGATAAAGGAAAGCTTCAAGTTAACCGCATAGACACCACACATAGAGGAAAACAACTTCAAGTTAACCGTATAGATGCCACATATAAGGATAACTTCAAGTTCACCGCATAGACGCCACACATAAAGGACAACTTCAAGTTAACCGCATAGATGCCACACATAAAGTACAACATAACTTCAAGTTAACCACATAGATGCCACACATGGAGGACAACATAACTTCAAGTTAATCGCATAGATGCCACATATAAAGGACAACTTCAAGTTAACCGCATAGACGCCACACATAAATGACAACTTCAAGTTAACCACATAGATGCCACACATAGGTGACAACATAACTTCAAGTTAACCACATAGATGCCACACATAGAGGACAACATAACTTCAAGTTAATAGCATAGATACCACACATAAAGGACAACTTCAAGTTAACCTCATAGATGGCACATATAATGGACAACTTCACGTTAACCACATATATGCCACACATAAAGGACAACTTCAAGTTCACTGCATAGATACCACACATAATGGACAACTTCAAGTTAACTGCATAGATGCCACATATAATTGATAACTTCAAGTTAACTGCATAGATGCCACATATAATGGATAACTTCAAGTTAACCGCATAGATGCCACACATAAAGAATAACTTCAAGTTAATCAAATAGATGTTACACATAAAGGATAACTTCAAGTTAACCGCATAGATGCCACACATAAAGGATATCTTCAAGTTAATCCCATAGATGCCACACATAAAGGACAACTTCAAGTTAACCGCATAGATGCCACACATAAAGGACAACTTCAAGTTAACGGCATAGATGCCACACTTACAGGAAAACTATAAGTTAACTGCATAGATGCCACACATGAAGGACAACATAACTTCAAGTTAACCGCATAGATGCAACACATAAAGGACAACTTCAGGTTAACTGCATAAATGCCACACATAAAGAACAACTTCAAGTTAACCGCATAGAGGCCACAGATAAAGGAAAGCTTCAAGTCAACCCCATAGATGCCACACATAATGGATAACTTCAAGGTAACCGCATAAATGCCACACATAAAGGATAACTTCAAGTTAACCCCGTAGATGCCACACATAAATTATAACTTCAAGTTAACCACATAGATGCCACATATAAAGGACAACTTCAAGTTATCTGCATAGATGCCACATATAATGGATAACTTCAAGCTAACTGCATAGATGCCACACATAAAGGATAACTTCTAGTTAACCTCATAGATGCAACACATAATGGATAACTTCAAGTTAACCGCATACATGCCACACATAAAGGATAACTTCAAGTTAACCGCATGGATGCCACATATAAAGGACAACTTCAAGTTAACCGCATAGATGCCACACATAAAGTATAACTTCAATTTAACTGCATAGATGCCACACACAAAGGATATCTTCAAGTTAACCATATAAATGCCACACATAAAGGACAACTTCAAGTTATCTGCATAGATGCCACATATAAAGGACAACTTCAAGTTAACTGCATAGATGCCACACATAAAGGATAACTTCAAGTTAACCGCATAGATGCCATACATAAAGACCAACTTCAAGTTAACCGCATAGATGCCACACATAAAGAAAAATTCAAGTTAACCACATAGAGGCCACAGATAAAGGAAAGCTTCAAGTTAACCGCATAGACACCACACATAGAGGAAAACAACTTCAAGTTAACCGTATAGATGCCACATATAAGGATAACTTCAAGTTCACCGCATAGACGCCACACATAAAGGACAACTTCAAGTTAACCGCATAGATGCCACACATAAAGTACAACATAACTTCAAGTTAACCACATAGATGCCACACATGGAGGACAACATAACTTCAAGTTAATCGCATAGATGCCACATATAAAGGACAACTTCAAGTTAACCGCATAGATGCCACACATAAAGGACAACTTCAAGTTAACCGCATAGATGCCACACATAAAGTACAACATAACTTCAAGTTAACCACATAGATGCCACACATAGAAGACAAGATAACTTCAAGCTAACCGCATAGATACCACACATAAAGGACAACATAACTTCAGGTTAACTGCATAAATGCCACACATAAAGAACAACTTCAAGTTAACCGCATAGAGGCCACAGATAAAGGAAAGCTTCAAGTTAACCGCATAGACACCACACATAGAGGAAAACAACTTCAAGTTAACCGTATAGATGCCACATATAAGGATAACTTGAAGTTAACCGCATAGACTGCACACATAAAGGACAACTTTAAGTAACCGCATAGATGCAACACATAAAGTACAACATAACTTCAAGTTAACCATATAGATGCCACACATAGAAGACAAGATAACTTCAAGTTAACCGCATAGATGCCACACATAAAGGACAATTTCAGGTTAACTGCATAAATGCCACACATAAAGAACAACTTCAAGTTAACCGCATAGAGGCCACAGATAAAGGAAAGCTTCAAGTTAACCGCATAGACACCACACATAGAGGAAAACAACTTCAAGTTAACCGTATAGATGCCACATATAAGGATAACTTCAAGTTAACCACATAGACTCCACACATAAAGGACAACTTCAAGTTACCGCATAGATGCAACATATAAAGTACAACATAACTTCAAGTTAACCACATAGATGCCACTCATAGAAGACAAGATAACTTCAAGTTAACCGCATAGATGCCACATATAAAGGACAACTTCAAGTTAACTGCATAGATGCCACACATAAAGGACAACTTCAAGTTAACCGCATAGATGCCACACATAGAGGAAAACATAACTTCAAGATAACCACATAGATGCCACACATAGAGGACAACATAACCTCAAGTTAACAGCATAGATACCACACATAAAGGACAACTTCAAGTTAACCGCATAGATGACACACATAGAGGACAACATAACTTCAAGTTAACCACATAGATGCCACACATAGAGGACAACATAACTTCAGGTTAACAGCATAGATACCACACATAAAGGACAACATAACTTCAAGTTAACAGCATAGATGGCACATATAATGGACAACTTCACGTTAACCACATATATGCCACACATAAAGGACAACTTCAAGTTAATCATATAGATGCCACATATAAAGGACAACTTCAAGTTAACTGCATAGATGCCACACATAAAGGATAACTTCAAGTTAACCGCATAGATGCCATACATAAAGACCAACTTCAAGTTAACCGCATAGATGCCACACATAAAGAAAAATACAAGTTAACCACATAGAGGCCACAGATAAAGGAAAGCTTCAAGTTAACCGCATAGACACCACACATAGAGGAAAACAACTTCAAGTTAACCGTATAGATGCCACATATAAGGATAACTTCAAGTTCACCGCATAGACGCCACACATAAAGGACAACTTCAAGTTAACCGCATAGATGCCACACATAAAGTACAACATAACTTCCAGTTAACCACAGAGATGCCACACATGGAGGACAACATAACTTCAAGTTAATCGCATAGATGCCACATATAAAGGACAACTTCAAGCTAACCGCATAGATGCCACACATAAAGGACAACTTCAAGTTAACGCATAGATGCCACACATAAAGTACAACATAACTTCAAGTTAACCACATAGATGCCACACATACGTGACAACATAACTTCAAGTTAACCACATAGATGCCACACATAGAGGACAACATAACTTCAAGTTAATAGCATAGATACCACACATAAAGGACAACTTCAAGTTAACCTCATGGATGGCACATATACACCTGTGCAAAAGTTAAGCACCAGCAAAAACAATAGAACGTAGAAACATGATGGTACAACTAGGCTGCCATACTTTTTGTCCCCGCGTTAGCTGACATAATTCCAAGTACGAAATGCACATGCATGCATGACTTCACGCCGCTTGATGTCCGTGCGTGGCGGGAAACAGCACACGTGTTCAGTTATGTAAAAGTCCAGTTTGAGGTGTAGAACATTACATACAGATTTAGGCGACAAGATTAGGAATTATGTGTTCATGACCGTGGTTTATTTGTACAGAGAGAATTAGCTCTTGATTGTGAACCGCTATGGCAAGACGAAGGTTAAGTGATCGTGTGAAATGGCAAATCATAGGCATGCATACCACTGGTATGTCATGCAGAGAGATTGGCAGACAGCTGAACATTAACCATACTGTAATCAGTCGTTTGATTGCAAAACATGGGCAAACTAACGAGGTGAAGGACAGGCCTAGATCTGGAAGACCGAAGAAGACTACTGCCCGTGATGATCGAGCCCTAGTACGCCTTGTTAGGAGATCTCCATTCACCAACAGCAGAGTGCTCAGCCAGCAATGGGAAACGCGTAATAGAGTGTCAATGTCTACCGTCAAAAGGAGACTGTATGCTGCTGGCATGAAAGCTAGGAGACCTGTCAGACGTCCTCTCCTCACTGCACACCACAAAGAGGAGCGTCTGAGGTGGTGCAACGAAAGAAGACACTGGAACATGAGATCCTGGAGACGGGTACACTGGTCCGATGAAAGTCCAGACGCACGGCGTACGACCAACGTAACATCATGGAAGAAGTTCCATTTGGTGGAGGTTCCGTTATGATATGGGGGTGCATCTCATTTGATTGTAAGCTGGATCTGTTGACTGTACCTGGAACACTAAATGGACAAAGATATCAAGATTCCATTCTGGATAGAGTTGTGGTCCCTCATTTTGTAAATCATGCACCTGGAACCCACCCTATATTCATGGATGACAACGCCCGACCACATCGTGCTAGAGCTGTGCATGAATACCTCCGCCAGAATGCCATCGAAACCCTACCATGGCCAGCAAGGAGCCCTGACATGAACCCTATTGAGCATATCTGGGACATTCTGGGAAACATGGTGAGAAGGAGGGATCCTCCTGTGCAGAACCTACAGGAATTAACAGACGCACTCCATCTTGAATGGCAACGAACACCACAATGGCGTATCAGTCGGTTGGTGACCAGCATGAGACGTCGTGTCCAGGCCGTCATCCAGGCACAAGGTGGATATACCCGGTATTAATAATGACAGTCTCAAACTCGTGCACAGATTTTAAACTTCGTTTTCAGACACCATTAATGACAATCTAGCCACGTGTGTCAACTGTAGGGCAATAGTTGTCAGTTGTGTCAACGTAACCATATTCAGGCCTCGTTTTCAAGTTCAAACAAAAACATACAGTGTTTCCCCACCATCATAATCAGCATTCCTCTAGTTGCATTATTACCTCTTGCACTAAGATGGATGGGTACATAAATGTTTATGCTATTGCTTTCTTCATAGCACATGAATATACCCTCGCATGTGCGTAAAAATAGGGTGGTGCTTAACTTTTGCACAGGTGTATATAATGGACAACTTCACGTTAAAGGGGAACACAAGAAGGGTCAACATCGTTTGCATAAAATACGCAGTTCTATTGTAGAGCCCACATTTAAGCTACTGTGTAAAGCTTTCCCCCGACATTTGTATATAAATCCGAGTAAAATGGTGTTAAAAAACGCTATGTTACTATAATTTTCTGTGAGTTAATTAAACCTATGACGTCATAGGTTGAATCCCATCCGACAAGAACCATAATAACGGCACTCTGAAGACAGGAGCGCACGCATTTGGATGGTGATATCTCTATCGGTGATAATGCTATCGACATCATTTATATATGTACAGATTGAAGAGATTAAGACGTGTATCACACTATCGCAAATTTATGGAATGTATTTGTTATTTTCACACATTAATTGCCGAACCTTAAGATGGCCATTTTCTATGAAGATACCTGCCAATTACATTAACATTACAAAATCTCAGGAAGTTTTGGGGCTAATATGAAAACATAAGTACCTAAAGATGGACTGGATGTATGTACACACTATTTAAACTCTCATATTAATAGCTGAAACTTTAATAACATTATCTGCCGTAGCTCCAGTGAGAGTGTTGGTTCAATAGTGGCAATTATATTGAATTGCCTATACTATCGCGTCATTCATTTATCTCAAGATCAAAACTTCAAGTCAAAATTGGCACCACCAGAGAAATCAGGCAAAGGACTGTTAGTATATATTCCTCAACATTTCCGCAAATATGGTTTTTATATTCCTAAAACCGCTGAAGAAAATCCCCTTATAAAAACGCAATTCACAATTTTATTGCGATAGCGTTGGATGACAGCGAGAAAAACGTTCAACTTATGACGTCATACGCCTCATCCGGGAATAGAAATTTAACCCATGTACCACATATTTAAATAACGAAGATATATATTTCTAATTTGAGCACAGATCTTACAATTATATTTTTGAAAACGTTACGGTCTGTAGATTCATTTTATACACAGTAGTATAGAGGGTCTGGTGATTCCCTTTAACCACATATATGCCACACATAAAGGACAACTTCAAGTTCACTGCATAGATACCACACATAATGGACAACTTCAAGTTAACTGCATAGATGCCACATATAATTGATAACTTCAAGTTAACTGCATAGATGCCACATATAATGGATAACTTCAAGTTAACCGCATAGATGCCACACATAAAGAATAACTTCAAGTTAATCAAATAGATGTCACACATAAAGGATAACTTCAAGTTAACCGCATAGATGCCACACATAAAGGATATCTTCAAGTTAATCCCATAGATGCCACACATAAAGGACAACTTCAAGTTAACCGCATAGATGCCACACATAAAGGACAACTTCAAGTTAACGGCATAGATGCCACACTTACAGGAAAACTATAAGTTAACTGCATAGATGCCACACATAAAGGACAACATAACTTCAAGTTAACCGCATAGATGCAACACATAAAGGACAACTTCAGGTTAACTGCATAAATGCCACACATAAAGAACAACTTCAAGTTAACCGCATAGAGGCCACAGATAAAGGAACGCTTCAAGTCAACCCCATAGATGCCACACATAATGGATAACTTCAAGGTAACCGCATAAATGCCACACATAAAGGATAACTTCAAGTTAACGCCGTAGATGCCACACATAAATTATAACTTCAAGTTAACCACATAGATGCCACATATAAAGGACAACTTCAAGTTATCTGCATAGATGCCACATATAATGGATAACTTCAAGCTAACTGCATAGATGCCACACATAAAGGATAACTTCAAGTTAACCTCATAGATGCAACACATAATGGATAACTTCAAGGTAACCGCATACATGCCACACATAAAGGATAACTTCAAGTTAACCGCATGGATGCCACACATAAAGGACAACTTCAAGTTAACCGCATAGATGCCACACATAAAGTATAACTTCAAGTTAACTGCATAGATGCCACACACAAAGGATATCTTCAAGTTAACCATATAAATGCCACACATAAAGGATAACTTCAAGCTAACCGCATAGATGCCACACATAAAGGACAACATAACTTCAAGTTAACCGCATAGATGCCACACATAAAGGATAACTTCAAGTTAACTGCACAGATGCCACACATGAAGGACAACTTCAAGTAAACCAGATAGATGCCATACATAAAGACCAACTTCAAGTTAACCGCATAGATGCCACACAAAAAGGACAACTTCAAGTTAACCGCACAGATGCCACACATAAAGGATAACTTCAAGTTAATCGCATAGATGCCACACATAAAGGACAACATAGCTTCAAGTTAACCGCATAGATGCCCCACTTAAAGGACAACTTTCTCATGAATCAGTCAACATGTTTGCCATCATCCTATTGTATGGTCTCGCCATTCCACTCTGCTCCGGTATCGAGTACCGTGCTTGCAAGCTAAGTTATCTGCACTAAGTTAACGAAACGTCGTAAATATAAATGAGCTGTTGGTCACAGCCAATGAAATTGTTCGATTTAGACCTAAAAACTGCATACAAAATGTGTACCCATAGATGAGCTAGATCAATCTGATCCAGTTTTTAAAAAAGAATATATGTCAAATGTTAATTCTCCTATTAGAGCAATAAATAAAATATTCAGCCAGAAAGTTTCCATTATTTTGAGTTATTTAGACCAACTGTTTCTGAATCAAGATAATTCAGTGACATGTTGTGTAGAGTCAAGAACGAGAGCGATTTTTGGCAGCCCATGGATTAGCCGAGGGCTTGGGTTAGCCGAGGGTTAGGGTTAGCCAAAGGTTAGGGCTAGTACAGGGTTAGGGTTAGCCGAGGGTTAGGGTTAGCTGAAGGGTAGGGTTAGCAACAGGTTAGTGCTAGCATAGGGTTAGGGTTAGCCGAGGGTGTTGGGTTAGCTGAAGGTCATGGTTAGCTGAGGGTTAGGGTTAGCCGAGGATTAGAGTTAGTCGAGGGTTAGGGCTAGCCGAGGGTTAGTGTTAGCTAGCGGAAGGCTATGTTAGCTGATGGTTTGGGTTAACCGATGGTTAGGGGTAGCTGAAGGTTAGGGTTCACAGAAGGTTAGGGTTAGCAGAGGGTTAGGGTTAGCTGAGGGTTAGGGCTAGCTGAAGGTTAGGTTAGCCGAGGGTTAGGGCTAGCCGAGGGTTAGGGGTAGCTGAGGGTTATGGTTAGTGGAGGGTTTGAGCTAGTGGAGGGTTAGGACTATCTGAGGGTTAGAGTTCACGGAGGGTTAGGGTTAGTGGAGGGTTAGGGCTAGTAGAGGGTTAGGTCAACCTAGGGTTAGGGTTAGCTGATAGGTTGCGTTAGCCGAGGGTTAGAGTTAGACAATGGTTATGGTTAGTCGAAGGTTAGGTTAGGTGAGATTTAAGGTTAGCCAAAGGTTAGGTTTGCCGAAGGTTAGGTTAGCCAAGGGTTAGGGTTAGCTAATGGTTTGCGTTAGCTGAGGGTTAGGGTTAGTGGAAGGTTAGGGTTAGCGGAGGGTTAGAGTTAGCCGAGGCTAGGTTAACTGAGCGTGTGGGTTAGCTGATGGATTGGGCTAGCCGAGAGTTAGGGTTAGCCAAGGGTTAGGCCTAGCTGAGGGTTAGGCTTAGCGGAGGCTTAGGGCTAGTGGAGGGTTAGGGTAGCCGAAGGTTAGGATTAGCTGATGGTTTGCATTAGTAGAGGGTTATGGTTAGCTGAGCATTAAGGTTAGCCGAAAGTTAGGTTAGCCAAGGGTTAGGGTTAGCCAAAGGTTAGGTTAGCCAAAGGTTAGGTTAGCCGAGGGTTATGGTTAGCGGAGGGTTAGGGTTAGTGGAGGGTTGGGGTTAGCCAATGTTTATGTTAGCCGAGGGTTTGGGTTAGCTGATGGTTTGTGTTAGCCGAGGGTTAGGGTTTGCCGAGGTTTACGGTTAGCTGAGGGTTAGGGTTAGCGGAGGGTTAGGGCTAGCTGACGATTAGCATTAGCCAAGGGTTAGGGCTAGCCGAGGGATAAGATAGCCGAGGTTTAAGGTTAGCTGAGGGTTAGTGTTAGCGGATGGTTAGGATTAGGGTATGGTTAGGGTTAGCTGAGGATTAGAGTTAGCAGAGAGTTATAGTTCACAGAGTGTTAGGGTTATCGGCGGGTTAGGATTAGCGGAGGGCTAGGGTTAGTGGAGGGTTAGGGTTAGCAGAGGGTTAGGGCTAGCAGAGGGTTAGGGTCAGCCGAAGTGTAGGGTTAGTGGAGGGTTAGGGTACGCCAAGGGTTAGCCAAGGGTTTGGGTTAGCGGAGCATTAGGCCTAGCTGAGGGATGGGTTAGCCGAGGGTTAGGGTTAGCCGAGGGTTAGGGTTAGTGGAGGGTTAGGGTTAGCAGAGGGTTAGGGTTCAGAGAGGGTTAGGGCTAGTGGAGGGTTAGGGCTAGCCGAAGGATAGGGTAAGCAGAAAGTTAGGGCTAGTGGCGGGTTAGGGTTAGCTGAGGGTTTGACTTAGCTGAAGGTTAGGTCTAGCCGAGGGTTAGGGTTAGCTAACGGTTAGGTTAGCCGAGGGTTAGGGTTAGCCGAGGGTTAGGGTTAGTGTAGGGTTAGGGTTAGCAGAGGGTTAGCTTTCGTGGAGGGTTAGGGTAAGCCGAGGGATAGGGTTCATGGAAGGTTAGAGTTTCGCCGAGGGTTAGTGCTAGCCGAAGGTTAACTTAGCCAAGGATTTGGGTTAGCAGAGGGTTAGGGTTAGCTGATGGTTATGGTTCACAGAGGATTTGGGTTAGCGGAGGCTTAGGGTTCGCAGAGGGTTAGGGCTAGCCAAAGGTTAACTTAGCCAAGGATTTGGGTTAGCAGACGGTTAGGGTTAGCTGATGGTTATGGTTCACAGAGGGTTAGGGTTATCAGAAGGTTAGGGCTAGCCAAGGAGTGGGTTAGGTGATGATTAGCATTAGCTGAGCATTATGGTTAGCCAAGGATAAGGGTTAGCTGACGGTTATGGTTAGCCAAAGTTTGGGCTAGCCAATGGTTTGGGTTAGCGGAGGGTTAGGGTTAGCCGAGGGTTAAAGTTCGTGGAGGGTTATGGTTAGCAGAGGGTTAGGGTTAGCTGATGGTTTGCGTTAGCCAAGGGTTAGGGCTAGCCAAACGTTAGGTTAGCCGAGGGTTAGGGTTAGCTGAGGGTTAGGATTAGTGGAGGGTTAGGGCTAGCGGAGGGTTAGGGTTAGCTGATGGTTTGCATTAGCGGAGGCTTAGGGTTAGTGGAGGGTTAGGGTTAGCCAAAGTTTAGGTTAGCCGAGGGTTTGGGTTAGCTGATGGTTTGTCCTAGCCGAGGGTTAGGGTTAGCCGAGGTTTACGGTTAGCTGAGGATTAGGTTTAGCGGAGGGTTACGGCTAGCTGACGATTAGCATTAGCCAAGGGTTAGGGATAACTGTGGGTTAGGGTTATCCAAGCATTAGGGTTGGCTGAGGGTTAGGTTTCGCAGAGGGTTAGGGTTAGCATAGGGATAGCATTGGCGGATGGTTAGAGTTAGCAGAGGGTTATAGTTCGTAAAGTGTTAGAGTTAGCGGAGGGCTAGGGTTAGCGGACTGTTAGGGTTAGCCAATGGTTTCAGGTTTGCTGAGGGTTAGGGTTAGTGGAGAGTTAGTGCTAGTGGAGGGTTAGGATTAGCCGAGGGTTAGGGTTCGTGGCGGGTTATGGTTAGCAGAGGGTTAGGCTTAGCTGATGGTTTGCATTAGCCGAGGATTAGGGCTAGCCAAACATTAGGTTAGCCGAGAGTTAGGGTTAGCTGAGGGTTAGGATTAGTGGATGGCTAGGGCTAGCAGATGGTTAGGGTAGCCGAGGGTTAGGGTTAGCTGATGGTTTGCGTTAGCAGAGAGTTATTGTTAGCTGAGCGTTAAGGTTTGCCGAAGGTTAGGTTAGCCAATGGTTAGGGTTAGCCAAAGGTTAGGTTAGCCAAAGGTTAGGTTAGCCGCGGGTTAGTGTTAGCTGATGGTTTGCATTTGCGGAGGCTTAGGGTTAGCGGAGGGTTAGGGTTAGGTGAAGTTTAGGATTGTGGAGAGTTAGTGTTCGCCGAAGGTTAGGGTTAACGGAGGGTTAGGGTTAGTGTTAGCCAAGGATTAGGGTTAGTCACTGGTTAGGGCTAGCCGAGGGTTAGGGTTAGCCGATGGTTTGGGCTAACCGATGGTTAGGGTTAACTGAGGGTTAGGGTTCATGGAGAGTTAGGGTTAGCAGAGGGTTAGGGTTAGACGAGGGTTAGGGTTGGCCAAAGGTTAGGTTAGCCGAGGGTTAGGGCTAGCCGAGGGTTAGGGTTAGCTGAAGGTTATGGTTAGTGGAGAGTTAGGGTTAGTGGAGGGTTATAGCTAGCAGAGAGTTAGTTTAACCGAGGGTTAGGGTTAAGGTTAGCCAAAGGCTAAGTTAGCCGAGAGTTAAGGTTAGCTGAAGATTAGGTTAACCAAGGGTTAGGGTAAGCTGATGGTTTGCATTAGCCGAGGGTTAGGTTTAGCCGAGGGTTCGGTTAGCTGAAGATTAGGTTAACCAAGGGTTAGGGTTAGCTGATGGTTTGCATTAGCCGAGGGTTAGGGTTAGCAGAGGGTTAGGTTTAGCGGAGGGTTAGGGTTAGCCAAACGTTAGGTTAGCTGAGGGTTTGGGTTAGCTGATGGGTTGTGTTAGCCAATGGGTAGGTTTAGCCGAGGGTTAGGGTTAGCTGAGGGTTATGGTTAGTGGAGGGTTAGGGCTAGCTGACGATTAGCGTTAGCCGAGGCTTAGCCCTAGCCGAGTGTTAGGGCTGGCTGAAGGTTAGGGCTAGCTGACGATTAGCGTTAGCTGATGGTTAGGATTCGTGGAGGTTAGGATTATTGGAGGGTTAGGGTTCGCCGAGAGTTAGGGCTAGCCAAAGGTTAACTTATCCGAGGATTTGGGTTAGTGGAGGGGTAGAGTTCGCTGAGGGTTACGGTTCGCAGAGGTTAGGGTTAGCAGAGGCTTAGGTCTAGCCAAGGGATGGGTTAGCTGACGAAAAGCATTAGCTATGCGCTATGGTTAGCCAAGGGTAAGGGTTAGCTGATGGATAGGGTTAGACGAAGGTTGGGTTAGCCAAGGGTTTGTGTTAGCGGAGGTTTAAGGTTCATGGAGGGTTATGGTTAGCAGAGGGTTAGGGTTAGCTGATGGTTTGCATTAGCCGAGGGTTAGGGCTAGCCAAACCTTAGGTTAGCCGAGGTTTAGGGTTAGCTGAGGGTTAGGATTATTGGAGGGTTAGGCTAGTGGAGGGTTAGGGTAGCCGAGGGTTAGAGTCAGCTGATGGTTTGCGTTAGCAGCGGGTTATGGTTAGCTGAGCATTAAGGTTAGCTGAGGGTTAGGTTAGCCAAAGGTTAGGTTAGTCGAGGGTTAGGGTTAGCTGACGATTTGCATTAGTGGAGGCTTAGGGTTAGCAGAGGGTTAGGGTTAGCAGAGGGTTAGGTTTAGCTAAAGTTTAGGTTAGCCGAGGGTTTGGGTTAGCTGACGGTTTGTTCTGGCTGAGGGTTAGGGTTAGCCAAGGTTTACGGCTAGCTGAGGGTTAGGGGTAGCGGAGAGTTAGGGCTAGCTGACGATTAGCATTACCCAAGGGTTAGGGATAGCCGAGGGTTAGGGTTAGCCGAGGGTTAGGGTTAGCTGAGGGTTAGGGTTCGCAGAGGGTTAGGGTTAGCATAGGGATAGGGTTATGGGATGGTTAGAGTTAGCAGAGGGTTATAGTTTGCGGAGTGTTAGGGTTAGCGGAGGGCAAGGGTTAGCGGAGTGTTAAGATTAGCCAAAGGTTTCAGGTTAGCTGAAGGTCATGGTTAGCTGAGGGTTAGGGTTAGGGTTAGCCAAGGATTAGGGTTGGTCACGGGTTAGGGCTAGCTGAGGGTTAGGGTTAGCCGAAGCCTATGTTAGCCGAGGGTTAGGGTTAGCCGAAGGTTGGGTTAGCCGATGGTTAGAGATAGCCGGGGGTTAGGGTCAGCTGAGGGTTATTGCTAGTGGAGAGTTAGGGCTAGTGGAGGGTTAGGGCTAGTGGAGGGTTAGGTTACCCGAGGGTTAGGGTTAGCTGATGGGTTGCGTTAGCCGAGGGTTAGGGTTAGCCGAGTGTTAGGGTTAGCCGAATGTTAGGTTAGCTGAGAGTTAACGTTAGCCTAAGTTTAGGTTAGCCAAAGGTTAGGTTAGCCAAGGGTTAGTGTAAGCTGATGGTTTGCATTAGCCAAGGGTTAGGGTTAGCAGAGAGTTAGGGTTAACGGAGGGTTAGGGTTAGCCGAAGGCTAGGTTAGCCGAGGGTTTGGGTTAGGTTTAATGGAGGGTTAGGGTCAGCCGAAGGCTAGGTTAGCCGAGGGTTTGGGTTAGCTGACGGGTTGTGTTAACCAAGTGGTAGGTTTAGCCGATGGTTAGATTTAGCTGAGGGTTATGGTTAGCGGAGGGTTAGGGCTAGCTGACGATTAGCATTAGCCGAGGGTTAGGGTTAGTGCAGGGTTAGGGTAAGCAGAGGGTTAGAGCTATCAGAGGGTTAGGGTTAGCCGAAGTTTAGGGTGAGTGGAGGGTTAGGGTGGGCCGAGGGTTAAGGCAAGCCACAGTTTGGGTTAGCCAAGGGTTTGGGTTAGTGGAGGGTTAGGGTTAACTGAGGTTTAGGGTTAGCGGATCATTATGGCTAGCTGAGGGATGGGTTAGTTGAGGGTTAATCGTTAGCGGAGGGTTAGGGTTAGCAGAGGGTTAGAGATCTTGGAGGGTTGGGGTTAGTGTAGGGTTATGGCTAGCCGAGGGATATGGTTAGCAGAAGGTTAGGGCTAGTGGCGGGTTAGTGCTAGCTGAAGGTTTGGGTTGGCCGAAGGTTAGGTTAGCCGATGGTTAGGGTTTGTAGTGGGCTGAGGTTAGCCGAGGGTTAGGGCTAGCTGAGGGTTAGAGTTCGCTAAGCGTTAGGTTAGCCGAGGGTTAGGCCTAGTGGAGGGTTAGAGTTAGCTGAGGGTTAAGTTAGCAGAGGGTTGGGGCTAGTGGATGGTTAGGGTTAGCGGAATGGTTAGGGTTAGCGGAGGGGTAGGGTTAGCAGAGGGTTAGGGTTAGCCGAAGGGTAGGGTTCACCGAGGGTTAGGGTTCGTGGAAGCTTAGGGTTAGCCCAGGAATAGGGTTCATGGGGGGTTATGGTTAGTGGTGAGTTAGGGTTAGCTGAGGCTTAGGGTTAGGCGAATTTTAGGATTGCAGAGTTAGGGTTCGCCGAGGGTTAGCGCTAGCCAAGGGATGGGTTAACTACTGATTAGCATAAGCTGAGCATTATGTTTAGCCAAGGGTAAGGGTTACCTGATGGTTAGGGTTAACCGAAGGTTGAGTTAGCCAGGAGTTTGGGTTAGCGGAGGGTTAGGGTTAGGTGAAGGTTAGGTTAGCCGAGGGTTAGGGTTAGCTGAGGGTTAGGGTTAGTGGAAAGTTAGGGCTAGTGGAGGGTTAGGGCTAGAAGAGGGTTAGGTTAAACGAGGGCTAGGGTTAGCTGATGGGTTGCGTTAGCCGAGGGTTAGGGTTAGCCATGGGTTAGGGTTAGCCGAAGGTTAGGTGAGCCAAGAGTTAAGGTTAGCCGAGGGTTAGGTCAGCCGAAGGTTAGGTTAGCCAAGGGTTAGGGTTAGCTGATGCTTTGCATTAGCCTAGGGTTAGAGTTAGCAGAGGGTTAGAGTTAGCCGAAGGTTAGGTTAGCCGAGGGTTTGGTTTAAATGATGGGTTGTGCTAGCCAACGGGTAGGTTTAGCCGATGGTTAGGGTTATCTTAGGGTTATGGTTAATGGAGGGTTAGTGCTAGCTGAAGATTAGCGTTAGCCGAGGCTTAGGGCTAGCCGAGTGTTAGGTCTAGCTGAGGGTTAGGGCTAGCTGACGATTAGCGTTAGCTGATGGTTAGGATTCCTGTAGGGTTAGTATTATTGGAGGGTTAGGGTTCGCCGAGGGTTAGGGCTAGCCGAAGGTTAACTTATCCAAGGGTTTGGGTTAGTGGAGGGTTAGGGTTAGCTGAGTGTTATGGTTCACGGAGGGTTAGGGTTAGCAGATGGTTAGGGCTAGCTAAGGGATGGGTTAGCTGACGATTAGCATTAGCTATGCGTTATAGTTAGCCACGGGTAAGGGTTAGCTGATGGTTAGGTTTAGCTGAGGGTTAGGATTAGTGGAGCATTAGGGCTAGCGGAGGGTTAGGGCAGCCGAGGGTTAGGGTTAGCTGATGGTTTGCATTAGCAAAGGGTTATGGTTAGCTGAGTGTTAAGGTTAGCCGAGGGTTAGGTTAGCCAAGGGTTAGGGTTAGCCAAAGTTTAGGTCAGCCAAAGGTTAGGTTAGCCGAGGGTTAGGGTTAGCTGACGGTTTGCATTAGTGGAGGCTTAGGGTTAACAGAGGGTTAGTGTTAGTGGCGGGATAGGGTTAGCCAAGTTTTAGGTTAGCTGATGGTTTGTGTTAGTCGAGGGTTAGGGTTAGCTGAGGTTTACGGTTAGCTGAGGGTTAGGGTTAGCGGAGGGCTAGGGCTAGCTGGCGACTAACATTAGCCAAGGGCTAGGGCTAGCCGAGAGTTAGGGTTAGCAGAGGATTAGTGTTAGCATAGGGTTAGGGTTAGCGGAGGGTTAGAGTTAGCAGAGGGTTATAGTTCGCAGAGTGCTAGGGTTAGCGAAGGGCTAGGGTTAGCGGAGTGTTAGGGCTAGCGTAGGGTTAAGGTTAGTGGAGGGTTAGGGTTAGCCAAAGTTTAGGTGAGCCAAAGGTTTGGGTTAGCTGATGGGTTGTGTTAGTCGAGGGTTAGGGTTAGCCGAGGTTTACGGTTAGCTGAGGGTTAGGGTTAGCGGAGGGCTACGGCTAGCTGATGATTAGCATTAGCCAAGGGCTAGGGCTAGCCGAGGGGTAGGAATAGCTGAGGGTTAGGGTTAGCTGAGGGTTAGGGTTAGCAGAGGGTTAGGGTTAGCATAGGGTTAGGGTTAGTGGAGGGTTAGAGTAGCAGAGGGCTATAGTTCGCGGAGTGTTAGGGTTAGCGGAGGGCTAGGATTAGTGGAGTGTTAGGGTTAGCGGATGGTTAGGGTTAGTGGACAGTTAGGGTTAGCTGAGGCTTTCGGGTTAGCTGAAGGTTATGGTTAGCTGAAGGTTAGGGTTAGGTTTAGCCAAGGATTAGGGGTAGCCGAGGGTTAGGGTTAGCCGAAGGTTAGGTTCGCCGAGGGTTAGGGCTATCCGAGGGTTAGGGTTAGCTGAGGATTAGGCTTAGTGGAGAGTTAGGACTAGTGGAGGGTTAGGATTAGTCGAGGGTTAGGGTTCGTGGAAGGTTACATTTAGTGGAGGGTTAGGGCTAGCAGAGGGTTAGGTTAACCGAGGGTAGGGTTAGCTGATTGGGTGCGTTAGCCGAGGGTTAGTGTTAGTCAACTGTTAGGGTTAGCCGAAGGTTAGGTTAGCCAAGAGTTATGGTCAGCCGAAGGTTAGGTTAGCCGAAGGTTAGGTTAGCCAAGGGTTAGGGTTAGCTGACGATTAGCGTTAGCCGAGGCTTAGGGCGAGCCGAGGGTTAGGGTTAGCAGAGGTCTACGGTTAGCTGAGGGTTAGGGTTAGCAGAGGATTAGAGCTAGCTAATGATTAGCATTAGCCCAGGGTTAGGGCTAGCCGAGGGTTAGGGTTACCCGAGGGTTAGGGTTAGCCAAATATTGGGTTAGCCAAAGGTTAGGTTAGCCAATGGTTTGGGTTAGCTGATGGTTTGTGTTAGCCGAGGATTAGGGTTAGCCAAGGTTTACGGTTAGCTGAGGGTTAGGGTTAGTGGAGTGTATGGGCTAGCTTATGATTAGCATTAGCCACGGGTTAGGGCTAGCCGAGGGTTAGGGTTAGCCGAGGGTTAGGATTAGCTGATGGCTAGGGTTAGCGGAGGGTTTGGATAAGCATAGGGTTAGGGTTAGCGGAGGGTTAGAGTTAGCAGAAGGTTATAGTTCGTGGAGTGTTAGGGTTAGAGGAGGGTTATGGTTAGCGGAGGGTTTGGGTTAGCGGAGGGTTAGGGTTAGCAAAGGGTTAGGTTAAAGGACAACTTTCTCATGAATTAGTCAACATGTTTCCCATCATCCTATTCCATGCTCTCGCCCTTCCACTCTGCTCCGGTATTGAGTACCGTGTTTGCAAGCTAAGTTATGTGTGCTAAGTTAACGAAACGTCGTAAATATAAATGAGCTGTTGATCACAGCCAATGAAATTGTTCAATTTAGACATATTAACTGACTGCAAAATTTGTACCCATAGATGAGCTAGATCAAGCTAATTAAGTTTATTTTAAAGAGTTTATGTCAAATGTTAATTCTCCTATTAGAGCTATAAATAAAATATTCAGCCAGCACATTTTGTATTATTTTGAGTTATTTAGAGCAACTGTTTCTGAATCAAGTTTATTCACTGACATGTTGTGTAGAGTCAAGAACGAGAGTGAGTGTTTGGCAGCTAATGGGTTAGTCGAGGGCTTGGGTTAGCCGAGGGTTAGGGTTAGCTGAAAGTTAGGGCTAGCTGAGAGTTAGGGTTAGCCAAAGGTTAGGGTTAGCAGTGGGTTGGGGCTAGCAGAGGGTTAGGGCTAGCCGAGGATTAGGGTCAGCCAAATGTTATGGTTAGCCAAGAGTTAGGGCTAGCCGAGGGGTAGGGTTAGCCAAAGGTTAGGGTTAGATGAGAGTTAAGGCTAGCCGATGGTTAGGGGAAGCCAAAAGTTAGGGTTAGCGGCAGGTTAGGGCTAGCAGAGGAGTAGTAGTGTCGGGGTCAAAATGATACCACCTCCCTCAGCTGGCCGTCGTTCGGTGATCTGTGGGCCCCACCGGCCTCTCAATCCCTGGGCATAGGGTTGTTGAGACATGTGGTTGGTGTATGCCTCTAGATGGAGGCCCCCAGGGTTATTTAGACAGGTGGTTGGTGTATGCCTCTAGATGGAGGCCCCCAGGGATACAGAGACTGGTGTGGGCCACGGATCGCCGAACAGCTGCCAGTCGAGGGAGGTTGTATCATTTTGACCCTGACACTACTACTGGGGAAAATGATACCACAACCCTCAATTGGCAGCCATTCATGGCTCCAACTGCCCTCTCAATTATGGGCATAAGATCGCCGAACGGCTGCCAGGGCTGTAGGATCATCCCGAACCTACTATTACCAGGGTCTAAGCCTCCACAGGGGATCACCACTGATCTCCATCAACCACACCAGAAAGGCCAGGTATATACACCACCCACAGGGACTGATCGCCACACATAATAGGGTCTGAACGCCCATTTAGAGACAGGCATCCACATGGAGATACACCATGATTACTGTTGCACAGCTTCCCGTTATTGCAAAGCAATTCGGCCTTAGAGGCTACTCTAAGGCCAAGAAAGCTGACCTGCTCCAGATGATCGGACATGTCCATGCCGAGGAGTGGCAGAAGCAACTCTCCAGAGCAATGCAGACGGGAAGGTTTCCAGCGCTTACCAAAGCACAGCAAATACGTGAGCTTCGTCAGTTGGACGAGGAGGTGACTGCTAGCTTGCGAGGCAAGACTGTAGTGAGGTGGATGGCGGACCATCCACAGGAGTGCTTAACTCTCCTAGGCAGGATCACTAAGCGAGTGATGCCGAGGTCTGAACCCTTAGCCCGGAGCAGAAGGGGGCTGAAGTCTGAACCCTTAGCCCAGAGCATAAGGCGAGAAGGCGAACACATTCTCGACCAGCGGCTCAGCGAAAGGGAGACAGAGGATAGAGGACGCCGGTCAGTATGCTGGACATTCTTCAGAGGTCTAGAAGGAGACCTCACAGGCCAGATCATGCAAAAGATCCAGCAAACTGTCCAGAATGCCTTCTACCTCCGCTACACCCATACCTATCGCATCCGTCAAATCGAAGACGGTAGGGTGATGCTCTTCCACAAGAATGTTCCAGGGAGCCTGTGGCTGAACACAATAGGAGCAGCTCAGAATTGGGTGGCAGCAAGAGAGCCCGCCTCGACACAGACAATATTGATCGACGCAACACCAAGTGGGCTTTCGTTCGATCAATAAATGTTACGGTCAGGGCTGTCATCGACCGCCAACCTCTGCTTGGGACAGGACCCCTCCCAGGCTGGCTATGACAGAAGACGAGTATGACTGTCATCGACACCTACAGGGACAACATGGGTCTCTGGAGATGTCTAGCAGTCCACCGAGGAACGAGCGCTGATAGAAGTACAGCTCCTGCACGAGAGCTTGATACAGAGTTCTACGGCAAGACAGTGACAGTACCTGATGTCCGTAAGACTTCACTGGATCAGCTGGACAAGGTAGAGTTCTTTGCCAAAATCGGGATTCGCGTGTATGAACCAACCGAAGAGGGCACCTGGCACATGATCAGGCAAGCGACTCACTACCGTGACACCATGACCATCGGAGTGTGGGACCACCACGCCTTCTACATCAAGAACATCTCCAAGCTGGCACACATTAGTCTGAAGTCACTGTCAGCAGAGGTTTACAAAGGCATGCCATCTTGAACGCCACACTGATCACTGTACAGGCGACAAAACAACAATCGTGTGTCCTGGCGAGAAGGTTGAGGCGCCACAGTCTGCGTATGAGAACGCCTTCTATCCGCCCCAACCATCCAGTTCAGCGGCTACTCATTGGATCGAGTATGAGTCGAGAAACAGAGGCATACACATACACCATGTGGAGCGTGGGCACGGTGGCGAGCATTGGATCGAGGGCGCTCCTGTAGATGGTTATGATCCGACCACCAACACTGCTTACCAGTTCCATGGCTGTCACTGGCATGGGTGTCCACAGCACCAGCGAGGTGAGGATGCCGAATAAAGATACCGCAAGACAGTCCTGAGAGAGGAGAAGCTGAGAGCCTCTGGATGCACGCTTGGGGTACAGTGGGAGTGCTGTATAAAATGCTGCCCAAGTTGTCATAAACGAATTCAGACTGTCCCATACCCACACTTGATAGTTTATGTATTCGAAGCACTCCTAGATGGTATCAAGACTCATGCTACGGCGACTCTCACGATCGAGATTACTCACATACCTATTTCTGTGTCAGTTGGCTGCTCCTTAGATGGCGCCATGAGTGAGCCCACTCACCTCTGCAATCCTGACCCAAAAGAACTGATCAGAGAGTTCATGCTGGTGATCCAATGGCGAACATCTCTAATCCGGACAAGGGTTAGGGCACAGTACATACCGACATACCTGGACAAGCTCCCAAAGCGACAGAAGTGACTGATCAACGAGTGGTGTGACCAAGTGCCTGTACTGGGGTTCAACTCTAGGCTGTATGACCTGAACCTCATCAAGAAGTACTTTGTCGATAAGCTTACTGACAGTACAGGTACAGTGAAAGTCGCCAAAAAGGCTAGTCAGACCATGTTCCTCATAACACCTGAGCTACGGTTTCTCAATGTGCTGAACTACCTCGGCCCAGGAGTCTGCTATGAGGGATGGGTCAAAGCTTACAGGTGTACACAGCAGAAGAGCTGGCTCCCATATGAATGGTTTGACACACATGAGAAGCTCAACTATCCAGGGCTTCCTGACTACTCAGCATGAACATCTAAGCTCATGGGTGGCTACCTCTTGACGCGATCAGAGTTGGAACACAGTAACCAGATATTCAGCGAGCATGGAATGTGGACATTCACCAACTGGCTGTGATACTACAACAACCGGGACATTAGTCCATTCATCAAAGCCCTAGAGCAGATGCGGGAGTTCTACACAGAATGAGAAATAGACATCCTCAAAGTCACTGTCTCTCCCAGGTGTGTCACTGCAGTACCTCATACGTGGACCCGCTCAGCACATGCCGGATGTTAGCCTCTATTCACCGGGCAAGGAAGCCTACGAGATGCTGAAGGGTGTTCTTGTTGGAGGTCCCAACATCGTGTTCACCAGATACCACGAGGCCGGTGTGACTCAAATACGCCAGAGTGAGCATGTCTGCCAATGTCTACTCGGCTACGATGCAAATGCTCTATACCTGTCAACGATGGCCAAAAAGATGCCATGTGGTAAGGAGACAGTGCGCCATTGGTCCGGTGCCAGTGGGAAAGCTAGCTTTAAGGAGGCTCTCCTAGCAGACAGCTGGTTTGGGTTTGCTGATTTGCTGAGGTGGATATAGAGATCCCCAAGGCTCTGTGGGCAAAGTTCGAGGAAATGCCTCCTCTCTTCTATAACCGCGAGATCCCGGTAGAGGCAATCTCGTCTGAGATGCTGGCATATCTAGGGGGAACAGGGAGGAAGCAGCCCACCACCAAGAAGCTGGTCGGTGCCCTCTCTGGCAAGAAGCAGCTGCTGTATGGCCTGACACTCAAGTGGTATATAACCCATGGCCTAAAGATCACTGCTGTACACCGCACCATAGACTATGAGGCCAAGCGCCCATTTGAGTGGTTCCTGGAGAATGTTACGGAGGCCCGCCGCTCAGGAGATGTAGATAAGAGCAAAGCGCTCTTGGCAGATCTCTTCAAACTCCTCGGCAACAGTGCCTATGGGAAGCTCATCGAGGCCCTAGAACGCCATAGTAACACCAGCTTCACGAAGGATGAACGCATGGTAGACAAGGCCCTGAATAGTGTATGGTTCAAAGATCTCGAGGAGATCGGTGAGTCATACAAGCTCCAGATTCACCAGCCGAGAATCACAATTCGAAGGCCCTTCCAGGTGGGGATAGTCATTTATGAGCTCACGAAGCTGCAAATGCTGGAGTTCCACTAAGACATCCTCGATCGCTACGTAGCTCATGAAAGCTTTGAGTACCTGCATATGGACACTTCCTCCACGTATATCGCTATAGCAGGCTCCAATCTCGACGACGTTATTGGCCATGAGATGCGAGCAGAGTACCAGGCTCATAAGCGGGACTGGCTAGTTTGGGACAAATGGTCTGGATGGACTCTGGGACTGTTCAAGTTCGAGTTCGAAGACTCTCGTGGCATCGCTCTCTGCTGCAAATGCTACTATGTGGAGAGCGCAGTTGCAAGTAAGTGCTCGGCTAAAGGAATGTCAAAGCAACAGAATGAGGTCTCCTGGCAGAGGTTCTACAGCACCCTACGTGGCGGGGTTGGACAGAGCTAAAAACCGAGGCCTACGCATGCACAAACAGGGTATGGTGACATATGAGCAGGAAAAACTCAGCCTCTCCACTTGCTATGATAAGCACCATGTGCTGCCAGATGGGGTCCATACCGAGCCCATCGAGTATCATGTTAGCATCCTAGGGGGTGGTAGCTGCACGTCTGCAGGGACTAGCTGAAGCTCTTCTATGACAAATGGGCGCCTAGGCACTCCGTGCTGGCGTGCCAGGTAGTACAGTGTAGGCCGCCCCTCCGCCTCCACATACCTGTCAAGCCTGTGAACATCTATCGACCAGTTAGGATCTGTTACACGCCGTCGACCACCTTCCGGCTCAGCAGGCTTATACAGGTACCGAACAGAGCATCAGGTGGTAGGCACTCCTCTCCCTTGTTCGCTCCTCTAGAGCTGTGACCAGCAGAGTGTCTGATAGCCTCTACCGGCTTCTTCCCGATTAGCCTAGTAACCTTGGCATTGGATCTCTCCACCACAGTAGGCAGCCCTCTCACCCATACTCTAGAATGTTCACTCAGCGAGGCCATTACCTGGGCATATTGTTGTGGGAACAGTCTCTCTGCCAGTGTCTGATTCTACCTCCTCAATGATAGCCTGGTCACGGTGATGCTCTACCTCGCCTTGCCTAACTGCCACACCATGTTTCCGCATGAGGGCTGCAGTCTCCCCTCTGAAAGCCTTACCCTCATCCACCTGCAACAATTTTGGTCACTGGAGGAGATTTTACGAAGCCTCGTAGACACCCTGGAATGCATGGGCCACCTGGCCAGCTGACTTGTCTGTGAGCGGTACTGCCGCCTTGTACCTGCTTGTGACATCGATGATGGTGATGTCATACTTGTAGGTCTTATGACCAACCGAGTCGTGGGGAACGAATAGAACATCTTTCAGGTGATCTCGGTTCGGGACAGTTTCCTCGAAATGGGCATGCCTGATGTGCCGTGGACGAGGTCTGTATATCTGCCACATCTTTGGCAGCTGCGCCACTGGCTAACTGTCTCCAATGTGAAGTTGTAGCCCTTGCAACGTGCAGCCTCGAGTAGTTGAGGGGGCTCATGGTAATATCCACCAGGCTGATAGTAGAGTTCCTCAAGAAAGACGGAACTCCCGGATTTCATCACTGACGTCCACTCCCGTCCTGTCATGCACGGCCTGGGTGATTTTATCACTGACGTCCACTCCCGTCCTGTCACGCACGACCAAGGTGAACTCTAAATGGATGAACACATGGCCGTCATTCATTCGACTATCCCTGAAGACCTCCTCAAACACCTCCGTACACCGGCATCTAGTCTCTGCTGGATCCTCACCGAACGGTAGTTTATCGATTAACCCTCGGAGGTTACGGCGTCTAGTCTCTGCTGGATCCTCACTGAACGGAAGTTAATGGACTAGACCAGGACATACAGAGATGCCATCCTTATATAGTATGGCTTAAATGTTTGGCAGCCCAGATGGCCGCGATTGCTATGGCAACATATGGTAGCCAAAGGCCTGCGACTCTGAAGAACGTACCTGCTCCTGAGGCGATGGCTGGTATGGCTTCAGAAATCTTCTCTACCCCATGGAGAGCATTGTTGGCGATCTTGCAGACCATCTCGCCAGCCTTCACTGTGAACAGAGTGATCAGAGCCCCAACTGCTGCTAGTGGACCGATAGAACCTTTTACGTAAGTGCGATAGATTCCTTTCACTCTGTGTACTAGCTTGCGGGATTCAGGCTCTACATCATCATACTCACCACCGTCATCGTAGTCATCTGCATCATAATCCTCCTCCACATAGTCCTCCTCATAGTCCTCATCATCTATATCCTCGACTGGATCAGCCTCTGGTTCATTCATCGCTCGGGGATCCGTCGCTGGGGCAGCTATATAGTAGCTGTAAACTGTAGTCCCTCAGGGAGGCAGTCAGTGATGCTGTAGCAGAAGGTAATCAGGAAGGGGAGGCTGTTGAGAACATCTTCAATGCAAAAGGGCGCTGGAGAGTTGTCAGTGATCTGGATGCATTTGTGAAATTCCCAGAAAAGGACTACCTCATCAAAGCCCCTAACAAGTCAAATGCTAAGGCCTCATGGGGAAGGTGGGTCTTCTGTGAGATACACCAGATTAACAAAATCCGAGACAATGACCCTCAGTCGCTAGAGTTTGAGCGAAAGTATCATCTTGAGAATGAGAAGAAGGAGAAGAAGGAGTAGCTTCTGACGAAGTAGCTTCTGCCAAAACTGCCGAAGTAGCTTCTGACGAAGTAGCTTCTGCCGAAGTAGCATCTGACGAAGGTCCTCAAGCCTCTGACGAAGAAGCGGAGACCACGGACGAAGTTCCTCAGCCTTCTGATGAATGAAAAATGTTGCGGCGACAGTCTGTCAGCGATGATGTGTAGAGCAGGCTAATTTCCTGGCTGGATTCAGCTTGTAGGTGAAGGTCTGCGCCTTTTCCAGAGAGGGCTTGAAGTGTGACAGCTCAGCAGTCTCGTTGTTACTGAGGATGAAGCGGTACAGCTCAGCTGCCCTCTGTACACCTGTGATAAAGTCCGCTTTGGTCTCCTTGAGGGATAGGCTGTCGTATATGGTCTCGAGCATGGCACGTCCACACTTGGAGCTCAAGCCTAGCAACCAGGCATTGTGGCGGATGACCGGTGAGATCTCGCGGGTGTACTTCTGAAAGAGGATGAAGACAGTTGTCTTTGTGTGCCGGATGTGCCTGATGATGTTGCTGAGGTAGGTGACTGTCTTCTGGTCCACTGCAGGGTCATCGATAACTAGAACAAGTGGTTCTGTCATTCAGGCTGCCAGCTGCTTCTCCATCAGTGCTTGCAGGTTCTACATCGTGGTTATTGGGCCATTGTACCATTGATCATTACTGTCAACCGCCTCAGTGGCAGACTCAGACACCAGAAGGATATATTGAGAGTGTAGATGTTTGGCCAGGAGAGCCCGCAGCAAGATGTTTTTCCCGTGTCCTGACGGGGCAATGATCAGCACCACCTGGCCAGCATCGGCTGGCCTACTGTCGAATGGTACAGACATGCGTGCAGAGGATGGTTAGTACTTGGTCGGCGGTAGCCTCGTCTATATCTGTGAGACTAAACGGCAGTACTTCCTGCACCAGCTCTTTCACCTGCAGAGTGGGGAATCCTGCACCTCCGGCGGATATGAAGGATGCGATGGAGGTGTCAAGCATGACATCCCAGCAGCAGTTGAGAAGATAGCATAGTGGGCCTGTGTCAGCACCCACAGTGCCTAGTACATCCAGTATCTGTATGATACATGCATGGGAAGCCATGACTATCCTGTGGTCATTAAACAGCAGACCAAAGAACCCTGACTTCTTCACCTCTGTTAGCTGGAGGCTGGCAGTAGCACCTGTTTGGCCATCAACAGTGATATGGCTCAGGCCGAGGGTGCCTAGCTTGAGACGATTCTCTCCATCCTGTTGGAATGAGCTCCGTGGTTTCAGGAGATCGTTAGCCATGTCCTGTACAAAGGAGTAAGCCATAACCTTGATGGCTCCAGCCTCAGCGACTCCGAGCATACCGAGCATCGTCGCCCTCTCCTTGATGCCCATTCCCCTGTATACAGTCTTGGCCTTGTTAATGACCGATTGTCCTACCGTATCAGTGTTCCTGATGAAATCTCTGGCTGGGATGGTACATCGGATGTCCCGTGGGTCTCCCTTCTCATCGAAGTCTAGGAAGGAGATAGGGGCAACAGTGTCCTCTGAACCGAGACGTGCCACACCCAAGTGAGCAGGATCGCCTAGCTCTTTGCTTTCTAGGTCTATGAGTGACAGAGTCATAGTGCTATATACAGATAGCTTAAACCTACTAGTCATAACCCCAAAAAGTTGGACATAGGAGGACCATGCAGTCGGCCAAGGGAATGGGTAGCAGTGCTAAGGGTACTGGCCCTCTCTGCAGGGGCATGCCTTGTGGGTGGTCCTCCATTCCTGGGAATTAGCGACCCTCAGTCCGCGTGCTCGGCTATGGGCTACACACCACCCTCTGGCACGCCATGCCTCATATGCTGCAGGGGTCTCATGATCCATCTCTCACTATACAGAGGTGTTAAACGTAGGCGACAATGATCTCAGCCATTGAACTCGTTGCCAGCCCTAGAACCGCGGCCTCCATTAGTGCAACACGTTCACCCATGATCTTGGCAGCAACAGTGTAGGAGGCACCACTGAGGGTGATCTTTGAGATGGGGTGAGTTATTTGGAGACAGTGCCCCGCCACCCCACTCAACACTGTAGCGAGGCCAGCCACAGTGGCGGCAGGAAGAACCTCATTTCCCCCTGTCATCTTCACCATGGCCACATTCGCCGCCACGTTACTGGCGACATGGACTGCCAGAGGTTTTGCTTTGGTCAGTAACTTCTGTCTCCACCATCTGAAGACTCACTTGGCTCTCGGGCAGTTGCTTCACGATCTGTACCATTGACGTCATTGTTTAAACACTGAGTATACAAAGCGGTTAAATGTCTGTGTCCCCTGTCGAGAGAGCTAATAAGATCTTCCCAGTCTGTGTCTGCCAGGTGGCCGGGTTGGTACTCAGGAATATTCATCTCTCTATTGAGACATCTTAAACATGTCCGGGCTCATGCTATGCGAGAAGTACTATGATGTCTTCCGGAGGGAGTTGTAGGACTACAAGAAGACACCAGATGAGCTTGCTCAGCTCTCCGGTGCTGAGCTGACAGAGGAGCTGACAGCTGTGAAGCTCTATCTAGGATTTGGTAAGAGACAGATCTGCTTCCTCAAATACCTTATCATGGGCGCGAGTATCGTCGAGCAGCTCCTGCAAACTAAATGTTTCTACAAGGATCGGGAGTATCTGTCAGATGTGTTCCAGCAGTTGCAGACCGCCATGGCCTCACCGGACTCAGAGCTGAACAAGGCTCTGCAATACTACAAGCTGGAAAAAGGATGCACTGCAGAACCCTCCAGACCTTGGATCTGCATGTTGGCAGCGTGTATAGGGGCTGTAGGGCATGCCAAGCTGGTACCGTGTCTCACCGTGGTCCCCACTGCTACTGTAGAAAGTCAGGATAGTCTTATAGCTGATTTGCTAGCGGCGGAGTAGGCTGATCCTGAGCGCCAGGATAGCTAGGCCTGACAACACTCGTAGAGCTACCACGGGAAGCGGTGTCGTGTCGACTGGCTGCAGTGTCGGGGTGCCTGGAGCTGCGGTGTTGACTGGCTGCAGGGTCAGGGTCGGCACCACTGTATGGCCCGTACTACACGTAGGTGCGTTGATGTCAGTGTTGAAGCCGAAGTGGACACCAGGAGAACTCCCCTCGGCTATCATGTTGTTATAGCCCCTGACTTGAAGGTCCTCGATGCTCACGATCATGTTGCTCGGAATCAACCGTAGGTGTGGTGAAATAGCAAAGTCAAATTTGCGACGGGCCTTCTGCAACCCTTGCTGGAACTTAGCAATAAGACTACTGGGGTCTGCTACGATGATCATATCCTCAACGAGACTGATGGGCATGGCCTGGACCTCTGCTCCGCTGACACCATCTATGGAATGCCACAGCTGGGTCTGTGCCGTAAGGAGGCAGTAGCACAGTGCTTCCAGGGACTGGTTGATCTGAACGATCCCTGATGGTGTGAGGCCTGAGGTGGTGTGTGGGAAAAAGTACTTCCACACATCTGGATAATCTTGTGGCAAGCCAGTGATGTGCATATTTTGCACCAGCGCTCCAGGGTCGGAGTCTGGATAGAACGAGAATGTTGCTGTCTTCCAACAGCCTACTCGGTGGGGGTGTTTGATAGTGGAATCCTGAGTAGACATGTCTCGGGTCACCGTACATAACCCCGGGACCGCTGTTGTCACTACCATGTCACTGATAGTCTGGGTGAGCACTGAACTCTCTCTATAGTCTGATGGCCGCTGAAACGCACGACTGTTGAGCTGTGGGTCGAAGTCGTTTGTATCAGGGAGCCTTGCACCCAGCTCATGGAGGATTCATCACACCGTGAAGTACACATGGAATCTGAGACAGCTGGCGATGAGCACAGCTTCAGAAGTACCATAATAGGAGTGAAACAGGGTGGAACTTACTCCACATCCTGCCGTGGCACACCACATGGCAAAGTTCAGCTGCTGATTCCAGTATGAGAGGCTTGGAGCAGCCATCCAAGTATGAGCTTGCTTCGCATCCTTGATGGTGATGTGGCGGTTGGTCAGCAGTCGTGGGTTGAAGGAGTAGCTGGTTCGGGACCGTCCAACCACTGTGATGGAGAACGGTGTTAGCTCTGGTATATCATCCAGTAGACCTCTCAGGCCAGTCAAGGGTGTACCCAGGAGGGGTGGTTGGCTCCAGATAACTGTCATGAGGTTCAGTGGGAAGGCCATCTATACTGGTGTTCTTAAAGCTACCATACAGGCAGCACACTATTTGTAGTCGTCTCGATTCCAGAGACCAGCGAGGCGAACTCAGCGTAACATCTCGTTTTTAACCCCTCCATATCAACCCGCCCACTGTAGCCTTTGAGGTATTGCTGTCGCACTTTAGGTTTCTCCGTGTGGGCTTGGACCTTCAATATATGGTGGTACTCTTCACAGTAACCTGCCAATCCTGGAGAGCTTTGCTGACAGACTCGTCCATAGTTCATAGTATACTCTGTACCAGTGCCAGTGCCACGCACTTAGCATGCTTCCCCAGCCTCCTTGTGATCTACCCCTGCCCCACCCCCAAGACCATGGCCATGACAGTGGCGGCTAGTGTCACGCCATCCAGCTGGATGGTGACGATGGCACCCACCACTGTAGTGAGAGTGGCCACAGCTGCCACCCCAGCACTGGCTCCAATCACACCCGCAGCAGTGGTTGTACGCGCGAGGATGTTGTAGGCTGTCTTATATCGCCTGCACATTCTGCTGTACTTTTCTGCCTCATGGACGAGATTCTGTCTGATGGTATCTATCTGCTGGAGTCGCCAGCCGTCGATGGTAATGCCTTTATCAGCCATCAGGGAGGGGTATAGTTCTGGTTGCTTCTGCCACTCTGATTTTGCCATAGTATACCTGGAGATTAAACCTGCATCCCCTACAGAATCTGCTCATGAGTCATAGAAGGGTTCATTTTGGAGAGCCTAGCAAACTGTGCCAGCTTGCTGGTGTCGAGACAGACGTCTCTTAGACAGGGGTCATCCAGCACTATGTTGGGTGCCAGTAGATTTCTGAGATGTGACATCTGGAACTTCACTTTATGCCCAAGATAGTAGGTCCGCCACTGGATCGCTTTCTTGGTCTTACACTTCTGCGCCATCTCCTCTTCCCACTGTATGGCATCTGGCTCATCCTCATAAACATCTGGCTCATCGTCGTCTGTCAAGACTCCTGTGCCCCACTTACTCTCCTCCAGTAGGGCCTGCCAGAATCGCGAACCTTCACTGTTCCTTCGCCTCCTTGCAATGCTCGCATTCTGTTGATACCAGCTCTCCCGCTGTAGTCAATCTCCCTCTTGTTGCAGTGCGAGCATCTGAGCCTTTATCTGTGCAGGGGATCATGAAGGGGCAACCCTGTCGATGGCTCTTCATCATCTCAGCAAAGGTCAGATATTCCTGGTGTGATATCATGTCAGGTCAATGTGTAATAACAGTGTAAAATTTAAATGGCCGTCCAATATCCCATCCGTGCTGGCATATATGTTAATGGAGGGGCTGTCAAACAGGTGATTTACAGGTGTGAACAGGCTAGGAATGATAGCTTTCCATAGGTTGCTGTTGGCACCTGGGAGATACTCTATCATGTCCCGGCCGCCTTCTATCAGTGAGCTGCTGTGTGTACTGCCCGGAGGTTGATGTAGCACATCGGCGTGTATATATGTTGTGCCCCGCTGGAGCACCTCGAAGAGGACCCATTCTACATGGTACTGTACCACCGGTCTCCCTTCTAGAGAGGGTGAGATTACATTCTCACCACCGGAGAGCAGCAGTCGGACAATCGGCATGGTTATATTTCCTGTTTAATCCCCTCCTATAGCATGCTATGGAACCCATATTTGCTCACTCGACTGGTCTTGCTGACCTGGCAGATGTGTATGCAGTTGATGCTGCCAAGGTAGAAGAGAGCGATGCCAAGTTATTCGCCCTGCAGTACGAAGCAAACTCAAAGGCATTCTCCCTCCACCCCAATGGTGGTGATGGGGTGGAGCTGCTCACAGTCCTCAAGGATGTGTGAATGAGTGCCTGGGTTGCAACATAGATGGCCACAAGATCGTGTTTCGGTACAATTTCCCCGAAGAGGAAGTCCATCCTCGAGCTGTTGGTTGAGCTCTCGGATACAGTGGCAGACATCAACACCCTAAATAACGACCTCAGCTTTCATCTGGTCAAACCCTATTGGAGCGGTGCCCCACTGATGACCCATGATGGACTGCTTTGAGAAGAATGAAGTGTGGTACCACGCTGGACCTTTGGGGTGACTGGCAAACGTGGTTGCCCCTATATAGGCCATCATTGACATAGAGGTTACTCCCCTCTCCACTGTTGTGAAAAAGGATGGGACAGTTCGAAAGCTCTACAATCGGGGATCATCCTTCCTCACCTACATAGCTGAAGGTGTCTCCCTGACGAGGGTGGGTCACCGGATCGGGGTTACAGGTGCAAAGCTCCTGCTGCATCGTCCATTCGATGGACCAGAAGAAGCTGTTAAGCTCCAGGAGGGCATCCTACGGGTAGATGGTGTGTCACATGTCTCCAAAGTCAAGGGTGCTGTTAAACTGCTTCAGCGAGTCAGCCTCACTAGCCTGCAAGCGACTTATATAGTCCTAGAGCTACGTTTCTTAGCCAGTGGCAGAGTGAAGCAGCTAGCCCCTGCCCCTGAGGGGATGAAGCTCACTATCGATCCGGATGGAACAGGGCTCGATCTGTCACATATATTTCTCGAGGGGTTCACTCTGTTCAGTTTAACTCTTCATATATAGCCATGATTCTCATCATACTGCTCATGCTGGCGTCTACACCAGTGGCACAGGGCGCTGAGACTGCCATGATATTGGATGCCAAGTGGGCCCACTTCTGGGATGACCCCCAGTATAATCCTTGGGTCGACCCTTGCGGAGAAACATTTATGACCGCTTTCCGCCACTTAAAGAGATCGAGTCTGTCTGTCACTTCGATGGGGTGGAGAGAGCAGGACGTGGTTGTCTGCTGGAGACCCCTGCTCAGCACCAGATTCTCTGTATAACATATGAACATGCCAGAGTCTGCCATGTTGCAAATGCTAATCACTTTATCATCCTCCCAGGTGAGCATTGTCAAGGTAGATGGAAGACACTATGGGTGGTCCCATCATGCCGATGTGACTCTGGGAGAGACTACGTGTTTGTCTGAGCCTACACAGTCTCTTCTCCATCTAGAGGCCTACCATGCTCACATGTCTCAAATTGCTGTGCCCAGGGCTTGAGAGGGCGGTAGGGGCCACGGATCACCGAATGGCTGCCAATTGAGGGCGGTGGTATCATTTTGCCTAGTAGTAGTGTCAGGGTCAAAATGATACAGCCTCCCTCAACTGGCAGCCATTCGGCGATCCATGGCCCCCACTGCCCTCTCAATCCCTGGGGGCCTCCATCTAGAGGCATACACCAACCACATGTCTCAACAGCCTGATGCCCAGGGATTGAGAGGGTGGTGGGGGCCACGGATCACCGAACGGTGGCCAGTTGAGGGAGGTGGTATCATTTTGACCCCGACACTTCTACTAGAGGGTTAGGGTTAGCCGAAGGTTTAGGGTTAGCTGAAGGTCATGGTTAGCTGAGGGTTAGTGTTAGGGTTAGCCAAGGATTAGGGTTAGTCGAGGGTTAGGTCTAGCCAAGGTTTAGGGTTAGCCGAAGGTTATGTTAGTCGATGGTTTGGGTTAACCGATGGTTAGGGTAAGGTGAGGATTAGGGTTCACAGATGGTTAGGGTTAGCAGAGGGTTAGGGTTAGCCGAGATTTATGGCTAGCCAAAGGTTAGGTTAGCCAAGGGTTAGGGCTAGCCGAGGGTTAGGGCTAGTGGAGGGTTAGATCTAGTGGAAGGTTAGGATTAGCCGAGGGTTAGGTTCGCCGCAGGTTAGGGTTAGTGGAAGGTTAGGGCTAGCGGAGGGTTAGGTTAGCCGAATGTTAGGTTAGACGAAGGGTATGTTAGCTGATGGTTTGCATTAGCCAAGGGTTAGGGTAAGCAGAGGTTTAGGGTTAACGGAGGGTTAGGGAGAGCCGAGGGTTAGGGCTAGCTGAGGGTTAGGGCTAGCTGATGATTAGCATTAGCCAATGGTTAGGATTCGTGGAGGGTTAGGGTTAGCTGAGGGTTTGGGCTAACCGAGAGTTAGGGATAGTCGAGGGTTAGGGCTAGCCGAGAGTTAAGGTTAGCTGATGGTTTGCATTAGCCGACGGTTAGGGCTAGCCAGAGGTTAGGTTAGCCGAAGGTTAGGGTTAGCTGAGGGTTAGGGTTAGCAGATTGTTAGGGCTAGCAGAGGGTTAGGTTAGCCGAGGGTTTGGGTTAGCTGAGGGTTGGGGTTAGCCAAAGGTTAGGTTACCCGAGGGTTAGTGTTAGCCGAAGGTTGGGTTAGCAGAAGGTTAGATTAGCCGAGGTTTAGGGTTAGCTGACCGGTTGCATTAGTGGAGAGTTAGGTTAGCTGTGGGTTAGGGTTAGCTGAGGGTTATGGTTAGCCAAAGGTTAGGTTACGCAAGGGTTAGGGTTAGCCGAGGGTTAGGTTAGCCGAAGGTTAGGTTAGCCGAAGGTTAGGTTAGCCAAGGGTTAGGGTCAGCTGACCATTTGCATTAGTGGAGGGTTAGGGTTAGTGGAGGGTTAGGGTTAGCGGAGGGTTAGGGTTAGCCAAAGGTTAGGTTAGCCGAGGGTTTGGGTTAGCTGATGGTTTGTGTTAGCTGAGTGTTAGGATTAGCTGAGGTGTATGGTTAGCTGAAGGTTAGGGTTAGCAGAGGGTTAGGGCTAGCTGATGATTAGCATTGGCCGAGGGTTAGGGCTAGCCAAGGGTTAGGGTTAGCCGAGGGTTAGGGTGAGCTGAGGGTTAGGCTTAGTGAAGGGTTAGGGCTAGCCGAGGGTTAGGGCTAGCCAAAGGTTAGGTTGACCGAGGGTTAACGTTAGCTGAAGGTTAGGTTAGCCAAAGGTTAGTTTAGCCAAGAGCTAGAGTTAGCTGATGGTTTGCATTAGCCGAGAGTTAGGGTTAGCAGATGGTTAGGGTTAGCGGAGGGTTAGGGTTAGCCGAAGGTTAGGTTAGCCGAGGGTTTGGGTTAGCTGATGGTTTGTGTTAGCTGAGGGTTAGCCGAGGTTTATGGATAGCTGAGGGTTAGGTTTAGCAGAGGGTTACGGCTAGCTGACGATTAGTGTTACCCGAGGGTTAGGGCTAGCTGAGGGTTAGGGTTAGACGAGGGTTAGGGTTAGCTGAGGGTTAGGGTTAATGGATGGTTAGGGTTAGACACTTTGCATTAGTGGAGGGTTAGTGTTAGCGGAGGGTTAGTGTTAGCAGAGAGTTAGGGTTAGCCAAAGTTTAGGTTAGCTGATGGTTTGGGTTAGCTGCTGGTTTGTGTTAGCCAAGGTTTACCATTAGCTGAAGGTTAGGGTTAGCGGAGGGTTAGGGCTAGCTGATGATTAGCATTAGCCAGGGGTTAGGGCTAGCCGAGGGTTAGGGTTAGCCGATGGCTAGGGTTAGCTGAGGGCTAGGGTTAGTGGAGGGTTATAGTTCCCCGAGTGTTAGGGTTAGCGGAGGGTTAGGGTTGGTGGACGCTTCAGGTTAGCGGAGGGTTACGGTTAGTGGAGGGTTAGGGCTAGCAGAGAGTTAAGGCTAACCAAAGTTTGGGTTAGCCAAGGGTTTAGGTTAGCGGAGTGCTAGGGTTAACTGAGAGTTAGAGTTCGCTGAGGGTTAGGGTTAGGGGAGCATTAGGGCTAGCTGAGGGATGGGTTAGCCGAGGGTTAGGGTTAGCCGAGGCTTAGGGTTAGCAGAGGGTTAGGGTTAGCAGAGGGTTAGAGTTCATGGATGGTTAGGGTTAGTGGAGGGTTAGGGATAGCTGAGGGTTAGGGTTAGCTGAAGGTTTGGATTAGCCAAAGTTTAGGTTAGCCAAGGGATATGGGTTAGCTAAGGGTTAGGCTAGCCGAGGGTTAGGCCTAGTGGTGCATTAGAGTTAGTTGAGGGTTAAGTAAGCAGAGGGTTAGGGCTATTGGAAAGTTAGGGTTAGCAGAGGGTTAGGTTTAGTGGAGGGTTAGGGATCGCCGAGGGTTAGGGCTAGCCGAAGGTTAACTTAGCCGATGATTTAGGTTAGCGGAGGTTTAGGGTTAGCTGAGGGTTACGGTTCGCAGAGGGTTAGGGTTAGCAGAGGGTTAGGGTTAGGCAAGGGCTGGGTTAGCTGACGATTAGCATTAGGTGAGCGTTATGGTTAGCCAACGGTAAGGGTTAGCTGAGGGTTAGGGTTAGTTCATGTAGTGTTATGGTTACCGGAGGGTTAGGCCTAGGCGAGGGTTAGGGTTAGCTGATGGTTTGTATTAGCCGAGGGTTAGGTCTAGCCCAAGGTTTGGGCTAGCGGAGGGTTAGGGTAGCCGAGGGTTAGGGTTAGCTGATGGTTTGCGTTAGCAGAGGGTTATGGTTAGCTGAGCGTTAACGTTAGCCGAAGGTTAGGTAACCAAGGGTTAGGGTTAGCCAAAGGTTCGGTTAGCCAAGGTTAGCCGAGGGTTAGGGTTAGCTGATGGTTTGCATTAGCGGAGGGTTAGGGTTAGCAGAGGGTTAGGGTTAGCAGAAGGTTAGGGTTAGCGAAAGTTTAGGTTAGCCGAGGGCTTTGGTTAGCTGATGGTTTGTGTTAGCTGAGGGCTAGGGTTAGCCGAGGCTTATAGTTAGCTGAAGGTTACGGTTAGTGGAGGGTTAGGGCTAGCTGACGATTAGTTTTAACCAAGGGTTAGGGCTAGCTGAGGGTTAGGGTTAGCCGAGGATTAGGGTTAGCTGAGGGTTAGGGTTAGCGGAGGGTTAGGGTTAGTGTAGGTTAGGGTTGGCAGAGGGTTAGAGTTAGCAGAGGGTTATAGTTCGCGGAGTGTTAGGGTTAACGGAGGGTTAACGTTAGCGGAGGGTTAGGGTTTGCCGAGGGTTAGGGTTAGTTGAGGATTTCGGGTTACCTGACAGTCATGGTTATCTGAGGTTTAGGGTTAGGGTTAGCCGAGGATTAGGGTTAGTCGAGGGTTAGCGCTAGCCGAGCGCTAGGGTTAGCTGAAGGCTATGGTAACCAATGGTTTGGGTTGACAGATAGTTAGCGCTAGCTGAGGATAGGGTTCACAGATGGTTAGGGTTAACCGAGGGTTAGGATTAGCTGAGGGTTAGGGTTCGTGCGTTAGTGGAGCATTATGGCTAGTGGAGGTTTAGGTTAATTGAGGGTTAGGGTTAGCTGCCGGGTTGCATTAGCCGAGGGTTAGAGTTAGCCAAGGGTTAGGGTTAGTCAAAGGTTAGGTTAGCCGAGAGTTAAGGTTAGCCAAAGGTTAGATTAGCCGAAAGTTAGGTTAGCCAAGGGTTATGGTTAGCTGATGGTTTGCATTAGCTGAGGGTTAGCGTTAGCAGAGGGTTAATGTTAGTGGAGGGTTAGGGTTAGCCAAAGGTTAGGTTATTCGAGGGTTTGGGTTAGCTGACGGTTTGTGTTAGCCGAGGGTTAGAGTTAGCCAAGGGTTAGGGTTAGTCAAAGGTTAGGTTAGCCGAGAGTTAAGGTTAGCCAAAGGTTAGATTAGCCGAAAGTTAGGTTAGCCAAGGGTTATGGTTAGCTGATGGTTTGCATTAGCTGAGTGTTAGGGTTAGCGGAGGGTTAGGGCTAGCAGCGGATTAGGGTAGGCGAGGGTTAGGGTTAGCTGATGGTTTGCGTTAGCAGAGGGTTATGGTTAGCTGAGCATTACCGTTAGCTGAATGTTATGTTAGCCACGGGTGAGGGTTAGCCAAAGGTTATGTTAGCCAAAGGTTAGGTTAGTCGAGGGTTTGGGTTAGCTGACGGTTTGTGTTAGCCAAGGGGAAGGTTAGCCGAGGGTTGGGGCTAGACAAAGGTTAGGTTAGCCAAGGGTTAGGGTTAGCTGAGGGTTAGGGTTAGCGGAGGGTTAGAGCAAGCAGAGGGTTAGGGCAGCTGAATGTTATGTTAGCCATGGGTTAGGGTTAGCCAAAGGTTATGTTAGCCAAAGGTTATGGTTAGCGGAGGGTTAAGGTTAGCAGAGGGTTAGTGATAGCCAAAGTTTGTCAGCCGAGGGTTTGGGTTAGCTGATGGTTTGTGTTAGCTGAGGGTCAGGGCTAGCCAAGGTTTACGGTTAGCTGAGGCTTAGGGTTAATGGGGGGTTAGGGATAGCTGACGATTGGCATTAGCCTAGGGCTAGGGCTAGCCGAGGGTTAGGGTTAGCCGAGGGTTAGGGTTAGCTGATGGTTTGCGTTAGCAGCGGGTTATGGTTAGCTGAGCATTATGGGTTAGCTGAATGTTATGTTAGCCATGGGTTAGGGTTAGCCAAAGGTTATGTTAGCCAAAGGTTATGGTTAGCAGAGGGTTAGGGTTAGCAGAGGGTTAGGGTTAGCCAAAGTTTGTCAGCCGAGGGTTTTGGTTAGCTGATGGTTTGTATCAGCCGAAGGTTAGGGCTAACCGAGGTTTACGGTTAGCTGAGGGTTAGGGTTAATGGAGGGTTAGGGCTAGCTGACGATTAGCATTGGCCTAGGGCTAGGGCTAGCTGAGGGTTAGGGTTAGCTGAGGGTTATGGCTAGGTGAGGGCTAGGGTTAGTGAGGGTTAGGATTAGCATAGGGTTAGGGTTAGTGGAGGGTTAGAGCTAGCAGAGGGTTATAGCTCACGGAGTGTTAGGGTTAGCGGAGGGTTAGGGTTAGCGGAGGGTTAGGGTTAGTGGAGGGTTAGGGTTAGCAGAGGGTTAGGGTTAGCCAACGTTAAGGCTAGCCAAGGGTTTGGGTTAGCTGATGGTTTGTGTTAGCCGAGGGTTCGGGTTAGCCGAGGTTTATGGTTAGTTGAGGGTTAGGATTAGTGGAGGGTTAGGGCTGGCTGACGATTAGCGTTAGCCAAGGGTTAGGGCTAGCCGAGGGTTAGGGCTTGCTGATGGCTAGGGTAAGTGGAGGGTTAGGATTAGCATAGGGTTTAGTTTTAGCGGAGGGTTAGAGTTAGCAGTGGGTGATAGTTCACAGAGTGTTAGGGTTAGCAGAGGGTTAGGGTTAGCGGAGGGTTAGGGTTAGCGGAGGGTTAGGTTAGCCGAGGGTTATGGTTCGTGGAGGGTTAGGGTTAGCCGAGGGGTAGGGTTCATGGAGGGCTAGTGTTAGTGGTGGGTTAGGGTTATCTGAGGGCTAGGGTTAGGTGAAGGTGAGGTCTAGTGGAGGGTTAGGGTTCGCCGAGGGTTAGGGCTAGCCGAAGGTTAACTTAGCCGAGGATTTGGGGTAGCGTAGAGTTAAGGTTAGCGAAGGGATGGTTTAGCTGATGATCAGCATTAGCTGAGCATTATGGTTAGCCAAGTGTAAGGGTTAGCTGACGGCTAGGGTTAACCGAAGGTTGGGTTAGCCAAGGGTTAGGGTTAGCGGAGGGTTAGGGCTAGCAGAGGGTTAGGGTTAGCCGAAGTTTAGGGTTAGTTAAGGGTTAGGTTTCGCCGAAGGCTAAGGCTAGCCAAAGGCTGGGTTAGCCAAGGGTTTGGGTTAGCGGAGGGGTAGGGTTAACTGAGGGTTAGGGTTCGCTGAGGGTTAGGGTTAGCGGAGCATGAGGGCTAGCTGAGGGATGGGTTAGCCGAGGGTTAGGGTTAGCAGAGGGTTTGGGTAAGTGGAAGGTTAGAGTTAGCAGAGGGTTAGGGTTCATGGAGGGTTAGGGTTAGTGGAGGGTTAGGGCTAGCCCAGGGTTAGGGTTAGCAGAAGGTTAGGGCTAGTGGCGGGTTAAGGTTAGCTGAAGGTTTGGGTTAGCCGAAGGTTAGATTAGCTGAGGGTTCGTGGCGGGTTATGGTTAGCCGACGGTTAGGGCTAGTGAATGGTTAGGGTTAGCTAAGGGTTAGGTTAGCTGAGGGTTAGGCCTAGTGGAGGGTTAGAGTTAGCTGAGGGTTAAGTTAGCAGAGCGTTAGGGCTAGTGGATGGTTAGGGTTAGTGGAGGGTTAGGGTTAGCGGATGGTTAGGGTTAGCTGAAGGTTAGGGTTCGCCGAGGATTATGGTTCGTGGAGGGTTATGGTTAGCCGAGTGTTAGGTTTCATGGAGGGCTAGGGTTAGTGGTGGGATAGGGTTATCTGAGGGCTAGGGTTAGGCGAAGGTGAGGTCTAGTGGAGGGTTAGGGTTCGCCGAGGGCTAGGGCCAGCCGAAGGTTAACTTGTCCGAGGATTTGGGGTAGCAGAGGGTTAACGCTAGCCAAGGGATGGGTTAGCTGATGATCAGAATTAGCTGAGCATTATGGTTAGCCACGTGTAAGGGTTAACTGAGGGCTAGGGTTAACCGAAGGTTGGGTTAGCCAAGGGTTTGGGTTAGCAGAGGGTTAGGGTTAGCCGGGGGTTATGGTTCGCAGAGGGTTATGGTTAGCATAGGGTTAGCGCTAGCCAAGGGTTGGGTTAGCTGATGATTAGCATTAGCTGAGCGTTATGGTTAGCCAAGGGTAAGGGTTAGCTGAGGGTTAGGGTTAGCTGAAGGTTGGGTTAGCCAAGGGTTTCGGTTAACGGAAGGTTAGGGTTAGCCGAGGGTTAGGATTCGTGGAGGGTTAGGGTTAGCCGAGGGATGGGTTTGCTGAGCTTTAGGGTTAGCCGAGGGTTAGTGTTAGCTGATGGTTAGGGTTAGGGATAGCCAAGGGTTAGACTTAGCAGAAGGCTAACTGCATAGATGCCACACATAAAGGACAACTTCAAGTTAACCACATAGATACCACACATAAAGGATAACCTCAAGTTAACTGCATAGATCCCACCCATAAACGACAACTTCAAGCTTACCGCATGGATGCCACACATAAAGAACAACTTCAAGTCAATGTCAGAGAACACTACTGGATCAAAGAACTCAAAACGATTCACCCGTTCGGAATAAACAAAAAATCATAACACACTCACTCACTCACTCACACACCCACCCACCCACCCACTCACCAACCCACCCACCCACCCACCCACCCACCCACCCACCCACTCACTCACTCACTCACTCACTCACTCACTCGCTCACTCACTCCCTCACTCACTCACTCCCTCACACACTCACTCACTCATCCACTCACGCACTCACTCACACACTCACTCACCCACTCACTCACTCACTCACTCACTCACTCACACATAGGAGGTTTGACGGAAGTTTGCAGACTGGCAGGTATGCATAGGTAACTATGTAAATACCTGGGTCGGCGTTTTTAAATATCAATGGCACAGATGCCACACATAAAGGACAACATAGCTTCAAGTTAACCACACAGATGCCACACTTAAAGGACAACTTTCTCTTGAATTAGTCAACATGTTTCCCATCATCCTATTGCATGGTCTCGCCCTTCCACTCTTCTCTGGTATTGAGTACCGTGCTTGCGAGCTAAGTTATGTGTGCCAAGTTAATGAAATGTCGTAAATATAAATGAGCTGTTGGTCACAGCCAATGAAATTGTTCGATTTAGACATTAAAACTGACTGCAAAATTTGTAACCATAGATGAGCTAGATCAAGCTGATCCAGTTTATTTTAAAGAATTTATGTCAAATGTTAATCCTCCTATTAGAGCCATAGTTAAAATATTCAACCGGCACGTTTCCCATTATTTTGAGTTATTTAGACCAACTGTTTCTGAATCAAGTTAATTCAGTGATATGTTGTGTGGAGTCAAGAACGAAAGCAAGGTCATGGTTAGCTGAGTGCTAGAGTTAGGGTTAGCCGAGGATTAGTCGAGGGTTAGTGCTAGCCAAGGTTTAGGGTTAGCCGAAGGTTATGTTAGCCAATGTTTTGGGTTAATGATGGTTAGGGTTAGCTGAGGATTAGGGTTCACAGAGGGTTCGGGTTAGCAGAGGGTTAGGGTTAGCCGAGGCTTAGGCTAGCTGAAGGTTAGGTTAGGCAAAGGTTAGGGCTAGCCGAGGGTTAGGGCTAGCTGAGGGTTAGGGCTAGTGGAGGGTTAGGATTAGCCGAGGGTTAGTGTTCGTGGAGGGTTAGGGTTAGTGGAGGGTTTGCATTAGCCAAGGGTTACGGTTAGCAAAGGGTTAGGGTTAGCCGAATGTTATGTTAGCCGAGGGTTAAGGTTAGCCGAATGTTAGGTTAGCCGAAGGTTAGGTTAGCCGAGGGTTTGGGTTAGCTGATGGTTTGTGTTAGCCAAGGGGTTGGGTTAGCCGGGGATTAGGGTTAGCTGAGGGTTAGGGTTAGTGGACAGTTAGGGCTAGCCGAGGGTTATGGTTAGCTGAGGGTTATGGTTAGCTGAGGGTTATGGTTAGTGGAGGGTTAGGGCTAGCCATGGGTTAGGGCTAACCGAGGGTTAGGGCCATCTGATGATTAGCATTAGCCGATGGTTAGGATTAATGGAGGGTTAGGGTTAGCCAAAGGTTTGGGTTAGCCGAGAGTTAGTGTTAGTCGAGGGTTAGGGCTAGCCGAGAGTTAGGGTTAGCTGATGGTTTGCGTTAGCCGAGGGTTAGGGCTAGCCAGAGTTTAGGTTAGTCGATGGTTAGGGTTAGCTGAGGGTTAGGGTTAGCAGAGTGTTAGGGCTAGCGGAGGGTTAGGTTAGCTGAGGGTTAAGGTTAGCTGATGGTTTGCATTAGCTGAGGGTTAAGGTTAGCAGAGGGCTAGGCGAAGGTTAGGTTACCCAAGGGTTAGGGTTAGCCAAAGGTTAGGTTAGCCGAAGGTTAGGTTAGCCGAGGGTCAGGGTTAGCTGAGGGTTAGGGCTAGTGGAGGGTTAGGATTAGCCGAGGGTTAGGGTTCGTGGAGGGTTAGGGTTAGTGGAGGGTTTGCATTAGCCGAGGGTTACGGTTAGCAAAGGGTTAGGGTTAGCCGAAGGTTATGTTAGCAGAGGCTTATGGTTAGCCGAATGTTAGGTTAGCCGAGGGTTTGGGTTAGCTGATGGTTTGTGTTAGTCAAGGGGTTGAGTTAGCCGGGGATCAGGATTAGCTGAGGGTTAGGGTTAGTGGACAGTTAGGGCTAGCCGAGGGTTAGGGTTAGCTGAGGGTTATGGTTAGCTGAGGGTTATGGTTAGTGGATGGTTAGGGCTAGCCAAGGGTTAGGGCTAACCAAGGGTTAGGGCTAACCGAGGGTTAGGGCTAACCGAGGGTTAGGGCCATCTGATGATTAGCATGGTTAGAATTCGTGGAGGGTTAGGGTTAGCCAAGGGTTTGGGTTAGCCGAGAGATAGTGTTAGTCGATGGTTAGGGCTAGCCGAGAGTTAGGGTTAGCTGATGGTTTGCATTAGCCGAGGGTTAGGGCTAGCCAGAGTTTAGGTTAGTCGAGGGTTAGAGTTAGCTGAGGGTTAGGGTTAGCAGAGTGAAAGGGCTAGCGGAGGGTTAGGTTAGCTGAGGGTTAAGGCTAGCTGATGGTTTGCATTAGCTGAGGGTTAAGGTTAGCAGAGGGCTAGCCGGAGGTTAGGTTACCCAAGGGTTAGGGTTAGCCGAAGGTTAGGTTAGCCGAAGGTTATGTTAGCCGAGGGTCAGGGTTAGCTGACCATTTGCATTAGCGGAGGGTTAGGGTTAGCGGAGGGTTAGGGTTAGCAGAGGGTTAGGGCTAGCCAAAGGTTAGGCTAGCCAAGTGTTTTGGTTCGCTGATGGTTTGTGTTAGCCGAGGGTTAGGGTTAGCCAAGGTTTACGGTTAGTTGAGGGTTAGGTTATCGGAGTGTTAGGGCTAGCTGACGATTAGCGTTAGCTGAGGATTAGGGATAGCCGAGGGTTAGGGTTAGCCGAGGGTTAGGGTTAGCTGAGGGTTAGGGTTAGTGTAGGTTTAGGGCTGGCCGAGGGTTAGGGCTAGCCGAAGGTTAGGTTAGCCGAGGGTTAAGGTTAGCTGAAGGTTAGGTTAGCCGAAGGTTAGGTTAGCCTAGGGTTAGGGTTAGGGTTAGCTGATGGTTTGCATTAGCTGAGGGTTACGGTTAGCGGATGGTTAGGGTTAGTGGAGGGTTAGTATTAGCCGAAGGTTAGGTTAGGTTAGCCGAGGGCTTGTGTTAGCTGACAGTTTGTGTTAGCCAATGGGTAGGGTTAGCCAAGCGCTAGGGTTAGCTGAGGGCTAGGGTTAGCGGAGAGTTACGGTTAGTGTAGGGTTAGGGTTGGTGGAGGGCTAGAGTTAGCAGAGGGTTATGGTTCGCGGAGTGTTAGGGTTAGTGGAGGATTAGGGTTAGCAGAGGGTTAGGGTTAGCGGAAGGTTAGGGTTAGCACAGGGTTAGAGCTACCAGAGGGTTAGGGTTAGCTGAAGGTTAGTGTTAGTAGAGGGTTAGGGTTCGTCGAGGGTTAAGGCTAGCCAAACTTTGGGTTGGGTTAGTGGATGGTTAGGGTTAACTGAGGGTTAGGGTTAGCCGAAGGTTAAGGTTCGCCAATGGTTAGTGTTCGCTGAGGGTTAGGGTTAGCCGAGGGTTAGGGTTTGTGGAGGGTTAAGGTTAGTGGTGGGTTCGGGTTAGCTGAGAGTTAGGGTTAGCTGAAGGTTATGGTTGGCGGAGGGTCAAGGGATAGGTTAGCCAAGCTTTAGGGTTAGCCGATGGTTAGGATTAGCAGAGGGTTATGGTTAGCAGAGGGTTAGGGTTCACATAGGGTTATGGTTAGCAGAGGGTTAGCGTTAGGGCTAGCAGAGGTCAGGATTAGCAGAGGGTTAGGGCTAGTGGAAGGTTATGGTTAGCCGAAGGTTATGGTTAGCTGAAGGTTAGGTTTGCCAAGGGATAGGGTTCGTGGAGGGTTATGGTTAGCAGAGGGCTAGGGTAAGCCGATGATTAGGGTTAACTGTCGATTAACTTTAGCCGAGCATAATGGTTAGCCAAGGGTAAGGGTTAGCTGTGTGTTCTGGTTAGCCAAGTCTTAGAGTCGCCATGCATTGTGGTTAGCTGACGGTTAAGGTTAGGAAAATCTCAGGGTCGCCGGGCATTGTAGTTAGCTGCGAGTTAGAGCTAGTCGAGGTTAGGGTCGCCGTGTGTTATGGTTATCTGAGTGGTAGGGCTAGTCGAGGGTAAGGGTTAGCTGAGGGTTAAGGTTAGCCGTGTGTCAGGCTCGCCAAGTGTTAGGGTTAGCCAAGGGTTGGGAAGGGGCATCGTGCAAGACCAAAATTTGGGGGAGCGCAGATTGGAACTAGTTCGGATGGCATAATTGCCATGTTAAAATCAAGAGGTTTTGCTAATAGTGGAGAGTAAGCAGCTGGGTATTCATCGTGACACACCTCAAACGAAAGCTCACTATCTCCGAAATGAGATGTTTGAGAAGAAAAAGAATAAGACCGGAAGAGACAGGGTTAAAAATGAAAACAATCAGGGAAATGGTAGAAACGGCATCAATCCACCATCACATAGAAAAGCAAACGGTCAAGGGGTTCGGACACTTGAACAGAATGGATACAAACCAACCAACATTTAGAGCATATACAACTTGCGCTGTTCACGATTCAAATCTAGTGCAAAAGCAAGAAAAAATATGGTTTGATGGCAAAAAAACAACCCTGCAGAACCAGGGCCTATCAACCCTCTAAGCATACCACCTGGCAGCGGACAGAAATCTTCATCTCCCCGCGACACCTATAAGTACAATCGAAAGGATAAAGTAAACTAACGTGCACAGTCAATGGCACGCCATATTAAATACTCACATTTTCACAAAATTTGACCTTTTAACCCAGCATTGGCACCCCTTCACCAATGGCCGTGGCTCAATATAAATGCCATCTCGCAATATCCAATCATATGGGTAACTGACATAACCTATTCAGTTGAATTCCACCAAATTTGTGGAGAAAATATCGGGACGGAGAGACAAACACATGGGTTATTGCAATAAACTTGACAGCTTCTTCAATGCGAACGGTGATAAATCTTTGTAAACTTGGGTTTGCTTTACAAAATACCATGGCAATAAGCCACTGTATTGAGACAGTTGGGCAATCAAAACTATAAGAAAAATTGTGGATCGAAGATGAAACTGAATAAATCCCGCAATTTTACCTACAGTTATTTCATTTATGTCCGTGTAGAAATACGCCATGTATGATCACGAAACGTGTAATCGTGAAAATGGAGTATTTCAGCTAATGATACAGAGAGGTTTGAATTTCTCTCTAATTAGGATTCGATAATATATTAAAGCTTATATTGCGAACCTTAAAACAATCACAAGGATACGTTCGCGTGCGGAATTCTGTGAACTATTATAGGAAAGCATGAAAACTATAGATATGATAGTTTTAGAACTTCACTATATATAACATTAAATATATACATCTTGAAGTTGTATGCAGAATTCTTCTCTGCAAACAGGTTCGTGCGCTGTACCAGATATAGAGAATCCGAAACAAGGTCACTTTTCATATCACTATTATGGACCGAGTTGAAAATTATCAATTTTCACGAGCTTTAGGGAGGTCAAAATTGATAATTTTCAACGAGGTTCATAATAGTGATATGAAAAGTGACCGAGTTTGAGATTTTATTTATCATATAAACTGTAATTTTGAAATATTTGCCAATAGTTGCTGATGTGACTTTTATCTGATTTCTCATTGTTGATTTTCGTAAAATAGATACCGCCGCTGTGACGCACCACTACTTGAAAACAGATACTGAATGCGCAGCAAAATATAGTGACAAACACAAAATCTGGCGATGTCAGCCGTAAACTACACTTTTCTTCTAAGGCTATCGCCAGAGCCACGGCCATCAATCGTTAATTCGCTGCCGACTGATAAACTGTCAAACGATGACATTTTGCGATGACGTTTCATGAATGACAAATCGTAGTAAACAAACGTAGTAAAACAGTGCCGCGTAGTAATCCCTATGCGTCACGCTCACATCGATCGATGTTTTAATTGGTATATTTAAATGGGTTGCGCACCCAACAGCTAATGAAAATACTCCGTTGAATATGGCACGTGTGCTCATATTGAAAGATATGGAACGGGCTAGAAGACTTGTTTATATGATAAATGCTTTGTATGAAATACTCCACATATCTAGAACTATTCTGCCGCAATGTGTCCAAACTATTGGACAGCGTATTTTCACTCGAAAAATAGATGCTCAGAAAAGCAATTACCTGAATTATGCGTAATAAAGAAACATATCTAGTATACACAAATTTTATTGTCATTATTTTTTGGGAACGCCATGCTCCACCTGGCACGTCTTGAACGACGCCACTGGTGTTAGGGTTAGCAGAGGGTTAGGATTAGCCGAGGGTAGTGCGTGTACGCTGTTTAATATTTTAATAGTAATATGGCATCTAGCGCTCCCAGTCAAATTAGTTTCAATCTATTCAACAGGATGCCTCCATATGACGTAATTCACAGTGATGTAATATAGGCCTATTACCTGCGCTTGGTTTGCCTTTCACTTATAATACCATAGCTTTAGAAGTAGATTTCTCTTCATATCGCTTATGGTCGGGATGCCTGATTTGACGATTGGTGTATACAAACCGCAGATCTCATCTTCCCCATTGGTTAGTTGACAATGAATTCAACAACTGGCTTTGTTTTAAATCTTTGCTTGCATGCATATTAGAAGGCATTGCAGTTAACGAGAGCAGAGACATTGACTTCGTCTTGACTCAGCATAAGTAGAAGCAGTTCCAGCATGTCTGACATAGTCATTGGGGCCACACATTATCTTTATTGGTGTAGTCCAATATGCTCTTCTATCAAGGCCTCGTTAAACTGTAACATCAGTGGTCCAATATGCTATTCTATCATGGTCTCATTAAACTGTAGCATCAGTGGTCCAATATGATCTTCTATCATGGGCTCATTGAACTGTCGCATCCGTGGTCCAATATGCTCTTCTATCATGGGCTCATTGAACTTAGTATCAGTGCTCCAATATGTTCTTCTATCACGGCCACATTGAACTTAGTATCAGTGGTCCAATATGCTCTTCTATCACGGTCACATTGAACTGTAGCATCCGTGGTCCAATATGCTCTTCTATCATGGGCTCATTGAAATTAGTATCAGTGGTCCACTATGATCCTCTATCATGTGCTCATTGAACTTAGTATCAGTGATCCAATATGCTCTTCTATCACGGTCACATTGAACTGTAGCATCAGTGGACCAATATGATCTTCTATCATGGGCTCATTGAACTTAGTATCAGTGGTCCAATATGATCTTCTATCATGTGCTCATTGAACTTAGTATCAGTGATCCAATATGCTCTTCTATCACAGTCACATTGAACTTAGTATTAGTGGTCCAATATGCTCTTCTATCACGGTCACATTGAACTCCAACCTTCAGTGGTCCAATATGCTCTTCTATCATGGGCGCATTGAACTTAGTATCAGTGGTCCAATATGCCCTTCTATCAGGGTCTCATTGAACTTAGTATCAGTGGTCCAATATGCTCTTCTATCACGGACACATTAAACTGTAGCATCAGTGGTCCAATATGCTCTTCTATCATGGGCTCGTTGAACTTAGTATCAGTGGTCCAATATGCTCTTCTATCACGGTTACATTAAACTGTAGCACCAGTGGTCCAATATGCTCTTCTATCATGGGCGCATTAAACTTAGTATCAGTGGTCCAATATGCTCTTCTATCACGGTCTCATTGAATTTAGTATCAGTGGTCCAATATGCTCTTCTATCACGGACATATTAAACTGTAGCATCAGTGGTCCAATATGCTCTTCTATCATGGTCACATTGAACTTAGTATCAGTGGTCCAATATGCTCTACTATCATGGTCACATTAAACTGTAGCATCAGTGGTCCAATATGCTATTCTATCATGGGTTCATTGAACTTAGTATCAGTGGTCCAATATGCTCTTCTATCACGGTCACATTGAACTGCAACCTTCAGTGGTCCAATATGCTCTTCTATCACGGTCACATTGAATTTAGTACCAGTGGTCCAATATGCTCTTCTGTCATGGGCTCATTGAACTTAGTATCAGTGGTCCAATATGCTCTTCTATCATGGGCTCATTGAACTTAGTATCAGTGGTCCAATATGCTCTTCTGTCATGGGCTCATTGAACTGTAGCATCAGTGATCCAATATGCTCTTCTATCATGGGCTCATTGAACCTAGTATTAGTGGTCCAATACGCTCTTCTATCATGGGCTCATTGAACTGTAGCATCAGTGGTCCATATGCTCTTCTATCATGGGCTCATTGACCTAGTATTAGTGGTCCAATACGCTCTTCTATCATGGGCTCATGGAACTGTAGCATCAGTGATCCAATATGCTCTTCTATCATGGGCTCTTTGAACTGTAGCATCAGTGGTCCAATACGCTCTTCTATCATGGGCTCATTGAACTGTAGCATCAGTGGTCCAATATGCTCTTCTATCATGGGCTCATTGATCCTAGTATCAGTGGTCCAATATGCTCTTCTATCACGGTCACATTGAACTGCAACCTTCAGTGGTCCAATACGCTCTTCTATCATGGGCTCATTGAACTGTAGCTTCAAAGGTCCAATATGCTCTTCTATCATGGGCTCATTGATCTTAGTATCAGTGGTCCAATATGCTCTTCTATCACGGTAACATTGAACTGCAACCTTCAGTGGTCCAATATACTCTTCTATCATGGGCTCGTTGAACTTACTATCAGTGGTACAATATGCTCTTCTATCATGGACTCATTGAACTTAGTACCAGCGGTCCAATCTGGTCTTCTATCATGGGCTCATTGAACTTAGTATCAGTGGTCCAATATGCTCTTCTATCATGGGCTCATTGAACTTAGTATCAGTGGTCCAATATGCTCTTCTGTCATGGGCTCATTGAACTGTAGCATCAGTGATCCAATATGCTCTTCTATCATGGGCTCATTGAACCTAGTATTAGTGGTCCAATACGCTCTTCTATCATGGGCTCATTGAACTGTAGCATCAGTGGTCCAATATGCTCTTCTATCATGGGCTCATTGACCTAGTATTAGTGGTCCAATATGCTCTTCTATCATGGGCTCATTGAACCTAGTATTAGTGGTCCAATACGCTCTTCTATCATGGGCTCATTGAACTTAGTATCAGTGGTCCAATATGCTCTTCTATCATGGGCTCATGGAACTGTAGCATCAGTGATCCAATATGCTCTTCTATCATGGGCTCTTTGAACTGTAGCATCAGTGGTCCAATACGCTCTTCTATCATGGGCTCATTGAACTGTAGCATCAGTGGTCCAATATGCTCTTCTATCATGGGCTCATTGATCTTAGTATCAGTGGTCCAATATGCTCTTCTATCACGGTCACATTGAACTGCAACCTTCAGTGGTCCAATACGCTCTTCTATCATGGGCTCATTGAACTGTAGCTTCAAAGGTCCAATATGCTCTTCTATCATGGGCTCATTGATCTTAGTATCAGTGGTCCAATATGCTCTTCTATCACGGTAACATTGAACCGCAACCTTCAGTGGTCCAATATACTCTTCTATCATGGGCTCGTTGAACTTACTATCAGTGGTACAATATGCTCTTCTATCATGGACTCATTGAACTTAGTACCAGCGGTCCAATCTGGTCTTCTATCATGGTCACATTGAGCTTAGTATCAGTGGTTCAATATGCTCTTCTCTCATGGGCCGATTGAACTTAGTATCAGTGTTCCAATATGATCTTATATTATGGGCTCATTGAACTTAGTATCAGTCGTCCAATATGCTCTTCTATCACGGTCACATTGAACTTGGTATCAGTGGTCCAATATGCTCTTCTATCACAGTCACATTGAACTTAGTATTAGTGGTCCAATATGCTCTTCTATCACGGTCACATTGAACTGCAACCTTCAGTGGTCCAATATGCTCTTCTATCATGGGCGCATTGAACTTAGTATCAGTGGTCCAATATGCCCTTCTATCAGGGTCTCATTGAACTTAGTATCAGTGGTCCAATATGCTCTTCTATCACGGTTACATTAAACTGTAGCACCAGTGGTCCAATATGCTCTTCTATCATGGTCACATTGAACTTAGTATCAGTGGTCCAATATGCTCTTCTATCATGGTCACATTGAACTTAGTATCAGTGGTCCAATATGCTCTTCTATCATGGTCACATTGAACTTAGTATCAGTGGTCCAATATGCTCTACTATCATGGTCACATTGAACTTAGTATCAGTGGTCCAATATGCTCTTCTATCATGGTCACATTGAACTTAGTATCAGTGGTCCATTATGCTATTCTATCACGGACATATTAAACTGTAGCATCAGTGGTCCAATATGCTCTTCTATCATGGTCACATTGAACTTAGTATCAGTGGTCCAATATGCTCTACTATCATGGTCACATTAAACTGTAGCATCAGTGGTCCAATATGCTATTCTATCATGGGCTCGTTGAACTTAGTGTCAGTGGTCCAATATGCTCTTCTATCACGGTCACATTGAACTGCAACCTTCAGCGGTCCAATATGCTCTTCTATCATGGGTTCATTGAACTTAGTATCAGTGGTTCAATATGCTTTTCTATCACGGTCACATTGAATTTAGTATCTGTGGTCCAATATGCTCTTCTATCACGGTCACATTGAATTTAGTAACAGTGGTCCAATATGCTCTTCTGTCATGGGCTCATTGAACTTAGTATCAGTGGTCCAATATGCTCTTCTATCATGGGCTCATTGAACTTAGTATCAGTGGTCCAATATGCTCTTCTGTCATGGGCTCATTGAACTGTAGCATCAGTGATCCAATATGCTCTTCTATCATGGGCTCATTGAACCTAGTATTAGTGGTCCAATACGCTCTTCTATCATGGGCTCATTGAACTGTAGCATCAGTGGTCCATATGCTCTTCTATCATGGGCTCATTGACCTAGTATTAGTGGTCCAATACGCTCTTCTATCATGGGCTCATGGAACTGTAGCATCAGTGATCCAATATGCTCTTCTATCATGGCTCTTTGAACTGTAGCATCAGTGGTCCAATACGCTCTTCTATCATGGGCTCATTGAACTGTAGCATCAGTGGTCCAATATGCTCTTCTATCATGGGCTCATTGATCTTAGTATCAGTGGTCCAATATGCTCTTCTATCACGGTCACATTGAACTGCAACCTTCAGTGGTCCAATACGCTCTTCTATCATGGGCTCATTGAACTGTAGCTTCAAAGGTCCAATATGCTCTTCTATCATGGGCTCATTGATCTTAGTATCAGTGGTCCAATATGCTCTTCTATCACGGTAACATTGAACTGCAACCTTCAGTGGTCCAATATACTCTTCTATCATGGGCTCGTTGAACTTACTATCAGTGGTACAATATGCTCTTCTATCATGGACTCATTGAACTTAGTACCAGCGGTCCAATCTGGTCTTCTATCATGGGCTCATTGAACTTAGTATCAGTGGTCCAATATGCTCTTCTATCATGGGCTCATTGAACTTAGTATCAGTGGTCCAATATGCTCTTCTGTCATGGGCTCATTGAACTGTAGCATCAGTGATCCAATATGCTCTTCTATCATGGGCTCATTGAACCTAGTATTAGTGGTCCAATACGCTCTTCTATCATGGGCTCATTGAACTGTAGCATCAGTGGTCCAATATGCTCTTCTATCATGGGCTCATTGACCTAGTATTAGTGGTCCAATACGCTCTTCTATCATGGGCTCATGGAACTGTAGCATCAGTGGTCCAATACGCTCTTCTATCATGGGCTCATTGAACTGTAGCATCAGTGGTCCAATATGCTCTTCTATCATGGGCTCATTGATCTTAGTATCAGGGGTCCAATATGCTCTTCTATCACGGTCACATTGAACTGCAACCTTCAGTGGTCCAATACGCTCTTCTATCATGGGCTCATTGAACTGTAGCTTCAAAGGTCCAATATGCTCTTCTATCATGGGCTCATTGATCTTAGTATCAGTGGTCCAATATGCTCTTCTATCACGGTAACATTGAACCGCAACCTTCAGTGGTCCAATATACTCTTCTATCATGGGCTCGTTGAACTTACTATCAGTGGTACAATATGCTCTTCTATCATGGACTCATTGAACTTAGTACCAGCGGTCCAATCTGGTCTTCTATCATGGTCACATTGAGCTTAGTATCAGTGGTTCAATATGCTCTTCTCTCATGGGCCGATTGAACTTAGTATCAGTGTTCCAATATGATCTTATATTATGGGCTCATTGAACTTAGTATCAGTCGTCCAATATGCTCTTCTATCACGGTCACATTGAACTTGGTATCAGTGGTCCAATATGCTCTTCTATCACAGTCACATTGAACTTAGTATTAGTGGTCCAATATGCTCTTCTATCACGGTCACATTGAACTGCAACCTTCAGTGGTCCAATATGCTCTTCTATCATGGGCGCATTGAACTTAGTATCAGTGGTCCAATATGCCCTTCTATCAGGGTCTCATTGAACTTAGTATCAGTGGTCCAATATGCTCTTCTATCACGGTTACATTAAACTGTAGCACCAGTGGTCCAATATGCTCTTCTATCATGGTCACATTGAACTTAGTATCAGTGGTCCAATATGCTCTTCTATCATGGTCACATTGAACTTAGTATGAGTGGTCCAATATGCTCTACTATCATGGTCACATTGAACTTAGTATCAGTGGTCCAATAAGCTCTTCTATCATGGTCACATTGAACTTAGTATCAGTGGTCCAATATGCTCTTCTATCATGGTCACATTGAACTTAGTATGAGTGGTCCAATATGCTCTACTATCATGGTCACATTGAACTTAGTATCAGTGGTCCAATATGCTCTTCTATCATGGTCACATTGAACTTAGTATCAGTGGTCCATTATGCTCTTCTATCACGGACATATTAAACTGTAGCATCAGTGGTCCAATATGCTCTTCTATCATGGTCACATTGAACTTAGTATCAGTGGTCCAATATGCTCTACTATCATGGTCACATTAAACTGTAGCATCAGTGGTCCAATATGCTATTCTATCATGGGCTCGTTGAACTTAGTGTCAGTGGTCCAATATGCTCTTCTATCACGGTCACATTGAACTGCAACCTTCAGCGGTCCAATATGCTCTTCTATCATGGGTTCATTGAACTTAGTATCAGTGGTTCAATATGCTTTTCTATCACGGTCACATTGAATTTAGTATCTGTGGTCCAATATGCTCTTCTATCACGGTCACATTGAATTTAGTACCAGTGGTCCAATATGCTCTTCTGTCATGGGCTCATTGAACTTAGTATCAGTGGTCCAATATGCTCTTCTATCATGGGCTCATTGAACTTAGTACCAGTGGTCCAATATGCTCTTCTGTCATGGGCTCATTGAACTTAGTATCAGTGGTCCAATATGCTCTTCTATCATGGGCTCATTGAACTTAGTATCAGTGGTCCAATATGCTCTTCTATCACGGTCACATTGAACTGTAGCATCAGTGATCCAATATGCTCTTCTATCATGGGCTCTTTGAACTGTAGCATCAGTGGTCCAATACGCTCTTCTATCATTGGCTCATTGAACTGTAGCATCAGTGGTCCAATATGCTCTTCTATCATGGGCTCATTGATCTTAGTATCAGTGGTCCAATATGCTCTTCTATCACGGTCACATTGAACTGCAACCTTCAGTGGTCCAATACGCTCTTCTATCATGGGCTCATTGAACTGTAGCTTCAAAGGTCCAATATGCTCTTCTATCATGGGCTCATTGATCTTAGTATCAGTGGTCCAATATGCTCTTCTATCACGGAAACATTGAACTGCAACCTTCAGTGGTCCAATATACTCTTCTATCATGGGCTCGTTGAACTTACTATCAGTGGTACAATATGCTCTTCTATCATGGACTCATTGAACTTAGTAGCAGCGGTCCAATCTGGTCTTCTATCATGGTCACATTGAGCTTAGTATCACTGGTTCAATATGCTCTTCTCTCATGGGCCGATTGAACTTAGTATCAGTGTTCCAATATGATCTTATATTATGGGCTCATTGAACTTAGTATCAGTCGTCCAATATGCTCTTCTATCACGGTCACATTGAACTTGGTATCAGTGGTCCAATATGCTCTTCTATCACAGTCACATTGAACTTAGTATTAGTGGTCCAATATGCTCTTCTATCACGGTCACATAGAACTGCAACCTTCAGTGGTCCAATATGCTCTTCTATCATGGGCGCATTGAACTTAGTATCAGTGGTCCAATATGCCCTTCTATCAGGGTCTCATTGAACTTAGCATCAGTGGTCCAATATGCTCTTCTATCACGGTTACATTAAACTGTAGCACCAGTGGGCCAATATGCTCTTCTATCATGGGCGCATTGAACTTAGTATCAGTGGTCCAATATGCTCTTCTATCATGGTCACATTGAACTTAGTATCAGTGGTCCAATATGCTCTTCTATCATGGTCACATTGAACTTAGTATCAGTGGTCCAATATGCTCTTCTATCATGGTCACATTGAACTTATTATCAGTGGTCCAATATGCTCTACTATCATGGTCACATTGAACTTAGTATCAGTGGTCCAATATGCTCTTCTATCATGGTCACATTGAACTTAGTATCAGTGGTCCATTATGCTCTTCTATCACGGACATATTAAACTGTAGCATCAGTGGTCCAATATGCTCTTCTATCATGGTCACATTGAACTTAGTATCAGTGGTCCAATATGCTCTACTATCATGGTCACATTAAACTGTAGCATCAGTGGTCCAATATGCTATTCTATCATGGGCTCGTTGAACTTAGTGTCAGTGGTCCAATATGCTCTTCTATCACGGTCACATTGAATTTAGTATCTGTGGTCCAATATGCTCCTCTATCACGGTCACATTGAATTTAGTACCAGTGGTCCAATATGCTCTTCTGTCATGGGCTCATTGAACTTAGTATCAGTGGTCCAATATGCTCTTCTATCATGGGCTCATTAAACTTAGTACCAGTGGTCCAATATGCTCTTCTGTCATGGGCTCATTGAACTTAGTATCAGTGGTCCAATATGCTGTTCTATCATGGGCTCATTGAACTTAGTATCAGTGGTCCAATATGCTCTTCTATCACGGTCACATTGAACTGTACCATCAGTGGTCCAACATGCTCTTCTATCACGGTCACATTGAACTGTAGCATCAGTGATCCAATATGCTCTTCTATCATGGGCTCTTTGAACTGTAGCATCAGTGGTCCAATACGCTCTTCTATCATGGGCTCATTGAACTGTAGCATCAGTGGTCCAATATGCTCTTCTATCATGGGCTCATTGATCTTAGTATCAGTGGTCCAATATGCTCTTCTATCACGGTCACATTGAATTTAGTATCAGTGGTCCAATATGCTCTTCTATCATGGGCTCATTGAACTTAGTATCAGTGGTCCAATATGCTCTTCTATCACGGTCACATTGAACTGTAGCATCAGTGGTCCAATATGCTCTTCTATCACGGTCACATTGAACTGTAGCATCAGTGATCCAATATGCTCTTCTATCATGGGCTCTTTGAACTGTAGCATCAGTGGTCCAATACGCTCTTCTATCATTGGCTCATTGAACTGTAGCATCAGTGGTCCAATATGCTCTTCTATCATGGGCTCATTGATCTTAGTATCAGTGGTCCAATATGCTCTTCTATCACGGTCACATTGAACTGCAACCTTCAGTGGTCCAATACACTCTTCTATCATGGGCTCATTGAACTGTAGCTTCAAAGGTCCAATATGCTCTTCTATCATGGGCTCATTGATCTTAGTATCAGTGGTCCAATATGCTCTTCTATCACGGAAACATTGAACTGCAACCTTCAGTGGTCCAATATACTCTTCTATCATGGGCTCGTTGAACTTACTATCAGTGGTACAATATGCTCTTCTATCATGGACTCATTGAACTTAGTAGCAGCGGTCCAATCTGGTCTTCTATCATGGTCACATTGAGCTTAGTATCACTGGTTCAATATGCTCTTCTCTCATGGGCCGATTGAACTTAGTATCAGTGTTCCAATATGATCTTATATTATGGGCTCATTGAACTTAGTATCAGTCGTCCAATATGCTCTTCTATCACGGTCACATTGAACTTGGTATCAGTGGTCCAATATGCTCTTCTATCACAGTCACATTGAACTTAGTATTAGTGGTCCAATATGCTCTTCTATCACGGTCACATAGAACTGCAACCTTCAGTGGTCCAATATGCTCTTCTATCATGGGCGCATTGAACTTAGTATCAGTGGTCCAATATGCCCTTCTATCAGGGTCTCATTGAACTTAGCATCAGTGGTCCAATATGCTCTTCTATCACGGTTACATTAAACTGTAGCACCAGTGGGCCAATATGCTCTTCTATCATGGGCGCATTGAACTTAGTATCAGTGGTCCAATATGCTCTTCTATCATGGTCACATTGAACTTAGTATCAGTGGTCCAATATGCTCTTCTATCATGGTCACATTGAACTTAGTATCAGTGGTCCAATATGCTCTTCTATCATGGTCACATTGAACTTATTATCAGTGGTCCAATATGCTCTACTATCATGGTCACATTGAACTTAGTATCAGTGGTCCAATATGCTCTTCTATCATGGTCACATTGAACTTAGTATCAGTGGTCCATTATGCTCTTCTATCACGGACATATTAAACTGTAGCATCAGTGGTCCAATATGCTCTTCTATCATGGTCACATTGAACTTAGTATCAGTGGTCCAATATGCTCTACTATCATGGTCACATTAAACTGTAGCATCAGTGGTCCAATATGCTATTCTATCATGGGCTCGTTGAACTTAGTGTCAGTGGTCCAATATGCTCTTCTATCACGGTCACATTGAATTTAGTATCTGTGGTCCAATATGCTCCTCTATCACGGTCACATTGAATTTAGTACCAGTGGTCCAATATGCTCTTCTGTCATGGGCTCATTGAACTTAGTATCAGTGGTCCAATATGCTCTTCTATCATGGGCTCATTAAACTTAGTACCAGTGGTCCAATATGCTCTTCTGTCATGGGCTCATTGAACTTAGTATCAGTGGTCCAATATGCTGTTCTATCATGGGCTCATTGAACTTAGTATCAGTGGTCCAATATGCTCTTCTATCACGGTCACATTGAACTGTACCATCAGTGGTCCAACATGCTCTTCTATCACGGTCACATTGAACTGTAGCATCAGTGATCCAATATGCTCTTCTATCATGGGCTCTTTGAACTGTAGCATCAGTGGTCCAATATGCTCTTCTATCACGGTCACATTGAATTTAGTACCAGTGGTCCAATATGCTCTTCTGTCATGGGCTCATTGAACTTAGTATCAGTGGTCCAATATGCTCTTCTATCATGGGCTCATTGAACTTAGTATCAGTGGTCCAATATGCTCTTCTGTCATGGGCTCATTGAACTGTAGCATCAGCATAAATGATTTTGTATGTCTCACTTAGACAGAATCTATGTGTGCATACTGGTCATTAGTGTCCATCAAACCTCGTGTGTGTGTGTGTGTGTGTGTGTGTGTGTGTGTGTGTGTGTGTGTGTGTGTGTGTGTGTGTGTGTGTGTGTTTGTGTATGTGCGTGCGTGTGCGTCTGTGTGTCTATGCATGCATATGTGCGTATGTGTGTGTATGCGAGGGATCTGTTATTAGATACAAAAATGACGGAACTGATTTATGAAGCCTAAGTATTTAAAAACGCCGACCCAGGTATTTACATAGTTACCTATGCATACCTGCCAGTCTGCAAACTTCCGTCAAACCTCCTATGTGTGAGTGAGTGGGTGAGTGAGTGAGTGAGTGAGTGAGTGAGTGAGTGAGTGAGTGAGAGAGTGAGTGAGTGAGTGAGTGAGTGAGTGAGTGAGTGAGTGAGTGAGTGAGTGAGTGAGTGAGTGAGTGAGTGCGTGAGTGAGTGAGTGAGTGAGGGAGGGAGGGAGGGATGGGGGAGGGAGGGAGGGAGGGAGGGAGGGAGCGAGCGAGCGGGTGAGGGAGTGGGTGGGTGGGTGGGTGGGTGGGTGGGTGGGTGAGTGAGTGAGTGAGTGAGTGTGTTATGCTTTTTTGTTTATTCCGAACGGGTGCATCGTGTTGAGTTCTTTGATCCAGTAGTGTTCTCTGTTTAATCTTAGTTTTTTGTTATCTGTAAAAATTCTTTCAATTGGTCTTATCGTGATGTCTTTCATAGAATGTCTTGGATGGTTGAAATGCCATGAGATTCTCGTGTCTGTTTGGTGTCGGATTGCATGGATATGTTGTGTGAGTCGTTTGCTGAGTGTTTGACTTGTTTCTCCTATGTATTGAGAGCTGCATTGTTTGCATTCTATGAGGTAAATAATGTTGGTGGTATTGCAGCTCATTTGTGTGTTGATTTTGTAGTCTTTACCAGTGACGAAACTAGTGAATTTGTCAGCAGTGTTCATGTATTGTTTGCATGTGATGCAATTGTTGTTGTTGCATTGTCGGAGTGTCCCTACTATGTCGTGAGTGTCATTTGGTGTCGGTACGATCTTATTGTTAGCATCTGGATTTTTTATTTTAATTAGGCTAGAGTGGACTAGGTGGTCCCTAATGCTTTTATTTTTCTTGAATGCTACTACTGGGTAGTTGGGAAAAATTGGTGCTAAGATTGGTGAAGACAAGATGTACTTTTCCCAGTAGGTTCGAATGGATTTGCCTATGTGTTCTAATGATGGGTGGTATTGTAGTATGCAAGCTGGCCTAGGCTGTTTTTGTGTGGGTTGTTTGTAAAGAATGTCTTCTCTATGTGTGTTCTCGTTTTTTCTATGATGGCTTTAATTTCTGTCTCTTTGTATCCCCGGTGGATGAATGCATCTGTTAGTTCCTGTGTGCGTTGTTTTAATCTAGTAGGATCTGTGATGATGCGTTTGTATCTTAATGCTTGGCTGTAGATTATGGAATGTTTTGTGTTTTTAGGGTGGCTTGATTGCTTGTGAAGATACTGTTGTTTGTCTGTAGGTTTTCTGTATAGGTCCAATTTAAGTTTGTTATCTTCTTTGTATACCATTGTGTCCAAAAATGGGATTTTTTCGTTGAATATTCCAAGTCAAATTTTATTGTGGGATGCTCTTTATTCATGTGTGCGTGAAATTCAAGCTCTTCTATCATGGGCTCATTGAACCTAGTATTAGTGGTCCAATACGCTCTTCTATCATGGGCTCATTGAACTGTAGCATCAGTGGTCCATATGCTCTTCTATCATGGGCTCATTGACCTAGTATTAGTGGTCCAATACGCTCTTCTATCATGGGTTCATGGAACTGTAGCATCAGTGATCCAATATGCTCTTCTATCATGGGCTCTTTGAACTGTAGCATCAGTGGTCCAATACGCTCTTCTATCATGGGCTCATTGAACTGTAGCTTCAGTGGTCCAATATGCTCTTCTATCATGGGCTCATTGATCTTAGTATCAGTGGTCCAATATGCTCTTCTATCACGGTCACATTGAACTGCAACCTTCAGTGGTCCAATACGCTCTTCTATCATGGGCTCATTGAACTGTAGCTTCAAAGGTCCAATATGCTCTTCTATCATGGGCTCATTGATCTTAGTATCAGTGGTCCAATATGCTCTTCTATCACGGTAACATTGAACTGCAACCTTCAGTGGTCCAATATACTCTTCTATCATGGGCTCGTTGAACTTACTATCAGTGGTACAATATGCTCTTCTATCATGGACTCATTGAACTTAGTACCAGCGGTCCAATCTGGTCTTCTATCATGGGCTCATTGAACTTAGTATCAGTGGTCCAATATGCTCTTCTATCATGGGCTCATTGAACTTAGTATCAGTGGTCCAATATGCTCTTCTGTCATGGGCTCATTGAACTGTAGCATCAGTGATCCAATATGCTCTTCTATCATGGGCTCATTGAACCTAGTATTAGTGGTCCAATACGCTCTTCTATCATGGGCTCATTGAACTGCAGCATCAGTGGTCCAATATGCTCTTCTATCATGGGCTCATTGACCTAGTATTAGTGGTCCAATACGCTCTTCTATCATGGGCTCATGGAACTGTAGCATCAGTGATCCAATATGCTCTTCTATCATGGGCTCTTTGAACTGTAGCATCAGTGGTCCAATACGCTCTTCTATCATGGGCTCATTGAACTGTAGCATCAGTGGTCCAATATGCTCTTCTATCATGGGCTCATTGATCTTAGTATCAGTGGTCCAATATGCTCTTCTATCACGGTCACATTGAACTGCAACCTTCAGTGGTCCAATACGCTCTTCTATCATGGGCTCATTGAACTGTAGCTTCAAAGGTCCAATATGCTCTTCTATCATGGGCTCATTGATCTTAGTATCAGTGGTCCAATATGCTCTTCTATCATGGGCTCATTGAACCGCAACCTTCAGTGGTCCAATATACTCTTCTATCATGGGCTCGTTGAACTTACTATCAGTGGTACAATATGCTCTTCTATCATGGACTCATTGAACTTAGTACCATCGGTCCAATCTGGTCTTCTATCATGGTCACATTGAGCTTAGTATCAGTGGTTCAATATGCTCTTCTCTCATGGGCCGATTGAACTTAGTATCAGTGTTCCAATATGATCTTATATTATGGGCTCATTGAACTCAGTATCAGTCGTCCAATATGCTCTTCTATCACGGTCACATTGAACTTGGTATCAGTGGTCCAATATGCTCTTCTATCACAGTCACATTGAACTTAGTATTAGTGGTCCAATATGCTCTTCTATCATTGTCACATTGAACTTAGTATCAGTGGTCCAATATGCTCTACTATCATGGTCACATTGAACTTAGTATCAGTGGTCCAATATGCTCTTCTATCACGGGCGCATTGAACTTAGTATCAGTGGTCCAATATGCCCTTCTATCAGGGTCTCATTGAACTTAGTATCAGTGGTCCAATATGCTCTTCTATCACGGTTACATTAAACTGTAGCACCAGTGGTCCAATATGCTCTTCTATCATGGGCGCATTGAACTTAGTATCAGTGGTCCAATATGCTCTTCTATCATGGTCACATTGAACTTAGTATCAGTGGTCCAATATGCTCTTCTATCATGGTCACATTGAACTTAGTATCAGTGGTCCAATATGCTCTTCTATCATGGTCACATTGAACTTAGTATCAGTGGTCCAATATGCTCTACTATCATGGTCACATTGAACTTAGTATCAGTGGTCCAATATGCTCTTCTATCATGGTCACATTGAACTTAGTATCAGTGGTCCAATATGCTCTTCTATCACGGACATATTAAACTGTAGCATCAGTGGTCCAATATGCTCTTCTATCATGGTCACATTGAACTTAGTATCAGTGGTCCAATATGCTCTACTATCATGGTCACATTAAACTGTAGCATCAGTGGTCCAATATGCTATTCTATCATGGGCTCGTTGAACTTAGTGTCAGTGGTCCAATATGCTCTTCTATCACGGTCACATTGAACTGCAACCTTCAGCGGTCCAATATGCTCTTCTATCATGGGTTCATTGAACTTAGTATCAGTGGTTCAATATGCTTTTCTATCACGGTCACATTGAATTTAGTATCTGTGGTCCAATATGCTCTTCTATCACGGTCACATTGAATTTAGTACCAGTGGTCCAATATGCTCTTCTGTCATGGGCTCATTGAACTTAGTATCAATGGTCCAATATGCTCTTCTATCACGGTCACATTGAACTGTAGCATCAGTGGTCCAATATGCTCTTCTATCACGGTCACATTGAACTGTAGCATCAGTGATCCAATATGCTCTTCTATCATGGGCTCATTGAACCTAGTATTAGTGGTCCAATATGCTCTTCTATCACGGTCACATTGAACTGCAACCTTCAGTGGTCCAATATGCTCTTCTATCACGGTCACATTGAACTGTAGCATCAGTGATCCAATATGCTCTTCTATCATGGGCTCATTGAACCTAGTATTAGTGGTCCAATATGCGCTTCTATCACGGTCACATTGAACTGCAACCTTCAGTGGTCCAATATGCTCTTCTATGGCTCGTTGAACTTACTATCAGTGGTACAATATGCTCTTCTATCATGGACTCATTGAACTTAGTACCAGCGGTCCAATATGGTCATCTATCATGGTCACATTGAGCATAGTATCAGTGGTTCAATATGCTCTTCTCTCATGGGCCGATTGAACTTAGTATCAGTGTTCCAATATTATCTTATATTATGGGCTCATTGAACTTAGTATCAGTCGTCCAATATGCTCTTCTATCACGGTCACATTGAACTTGGTATCAGTGGTCCAATATGCTCTTCTATCATGGGCTCATTGATCTTAGTATCAGTGGTCCAATATGATCTTCTATCACGGTCACATTGAACTTAGTACTAGTGGTCCAATATGCTCTTCTATCACGGTCACATTGAACTTGGTATCAGTGGTCCAATATACTATTCTATCATGGGCTCATTGAATTTAGAATCAGTGTTCCAATATGATCTTCTATCATAGGCTCATTGAACCTACTATCAGTCATCCAATATGTTCTTCTGTCATGGTCACATTGAACTGTAGCATCAGTGGTCCAATATGATCTTCTATCATGGGCTCATTGAACTGTAGCATCAGTGGTCCAATATGATCTTCTATCATGGGCTCATTGAACTGTAGCATCAGTGGTCCAATATGATCTTCTATCACGGTCACATTGAACTTAGTACCAGTGGTCCAATATGCTCTTCTATCATGGGCTCATTGAACTTAGTATCAGTGGTCCAATATACTATTCTATCATGGGCTCATTGAATTTAGTATCAGTGTTCCAATATGATCTTCTATCATAGGCTCATTGAACCTACTATCAGTCATCCAATATGCTCTTCTGTCATGGTCACATTGAACTGTAGCATCAGTGGTCCAACATGATCTTCTATCATGGGCTCATTGAACTGTAGCATCAGTGGTCCAATATGATCTTCTATCATGGGCTCATTGAACTGTAGCATCAGTGATCAAACATACTCTTCTATCATGAGCTCATTGAACTGTAGCATAAGTGGTCCTATATGCTCTTCTATCAAAGGCTCATTGAACTGTAGCATCAGAAGAAGAATTGGAGGAAGAAGGCGAGGAAGTAGAAGAAAAAGAAGAAGATGAGGAGGAGAAGGAGGAAGAAGAAGAAATCATAGAAGAAGAAAACAAAAAAGTGCCATGACGATGATCGATTAGGAATAATAATAATAATAATAATAATAATAATAATAATAATAATAATAATAATAATAATAATAATAATAATAATAATAATAATAATAATAATAATAATAATAATAATAATAATAATAATAATAATAATCTATGCACACGTACCTGAGAACAGCAAAAATAGCTATATGATAACCGCTGGATATATATGAGATAAACGTCAATACAGTTAGTGCTTTACACAACCAGACTGGGCCTAGCATGAATGGAACGACCACACTATAATAAAGAAGTGTCGCTAGACAGCAGCCTAAATCAGCCACACCCAGGCTAAGTATAACACAGAAAACTGGTGTCTTATAGCGTTTGTAATAGATCAGGTACACCAGTAGAGCAATATTTGCCAGGCCTCCAGATGCATAAATACTGTTATATACTGTGTTGGTTATCCGTACCCGTTTAGCGTGCACGTAAAGAGTTTTAACATATTCCAGTAAAAGTGCGTCTAGTTCGCTAGGAAATTCCTCGCCATATTCAATTATGCTTTCATTCAAAAGCAAGCTACGGAAATCTTGGACATCACGAAAAGAAGTGTAATTGTTAATTGTCATTGTGATTTAGAAGCACACATTCACAGATCCCTAGTTTTCTTGAATTATGAGTGAGTGAGTGAATGAGAGCGAACGTAGCTAACTTCTCTTAAACAATTGATATTAAGAAATGGATGATATGATGTTCATAATAAGAAAACGGCACAATTTAAAGTGCATTCGAGAAAATATTATCAACTTTGCAACTGATTTCAATGATATACGGGTTTCATCGGTGGCCAAGATATAACAGCTTATCATACATTGCCAATGTTATATAGCAGTTCGTTTATTAGCCATTGGCTAAGGACAAAGTACATAAAAGGTTCGCGTTGAAGAGCATTGTCTGCAGAAATTATTATCCTGATCAAACGCTGTTCTTTGCAAAGCGGAATTGCATCAAATGGATATTCCACTGGGGGATTTTATGCATCTGACGTAAAGTACTAATTTTCCGCATTAATTTGAGACCAAGAGCACAATTTTATGCCAACAAATAAAAAAGGTATCCTCAATTTCAATTGCTAAAGTAACCCAGTAGATAGAGGCGCTATTTTGGACAAGCAGCTGACGTCACCGACACGCCTACTCTGTTTGCCCGATCGAGGATAGCCGTAACCAGGGGTTGCAGAATCTTGCATCTCGTGGATAATTAGCGTACTGGCTAAACAACTGACACTTTGCCACAGTGTTTGGAGGAAATTAAAGTGCAATTAGTGTCCCGATGATCGCGCCAGTCATTGTAGTGCTAAATTGTCAAAAATTGTTTTCCTATGGGCAAGTTTTATTTTTTTAAAACATTGAAGGGTTATGCCAGGAGCGTGTTTGCAATCAACCAGCTACAACAAATTCTTGAAAAATATGTTAGTTGAATAAATGTTGAATGTAATTTCTGAAAGCTGTTGCTATTGCAACTTCTGCTTCCAGTCAAATTCCAGTTTCAAAGTATTCAACAGGCAGTAAATATGGGTCAACATTAAAAAATTTGGCATCAATTAGTTAACCCTTTCAAGTTAAAATTTACCCTGCATAGGCCTGTTGTGTGAAACTAATTAGTTTGGAAGCTACTGCAACATAATTCCAGGAACATTTAATTCAGAATATTCAACACTGTATAGTTATTTTAAAATTGGGAGTAAACGTTGTAAATTATTAATAACGCTGGATTTCAATAGTGTGAAAGCACTAAACTACTAATTATGTCTCGCGTACACTTGTCATTATTTACTAGCTGTCACCTAGTCTATGAAGTAAGCCTCTAAGCGGTTGCCTATAATTGACAGACCGGGCAATCAGCGACATCGTTTCATTTTGGTTTGCAAATCCCGTTTTACAATTGATGCAAGCAAATGCGACGTTAACTGTCGAGTTTGATTCTGTTATATTAAAATTAAGTACCGCGCCTTTTGTTTTGAAATGCATGACACATTATTTTAAAATTATACAGACTATATGTTCTAAACTTGTGTCCTCCAAATTTAAATGTGGAAGATATCCATCCAGTGCCGATGTTATGAAGCCATCTTTCAGTTAGCCCCTTTTCATGCGGATGCTTCTGTGGATCGGTATCTGGAAATGTGAATTTCCGTACCCTTTCCATGATCGTTTCTATTACTGCAAGCCCATGCTTGACATGCGGACATGATGCGATTTAACCATTCACGCCAGCACTGGCCTCTGCAATCGTCAAGTTGAGGACGTTGGTCGAAAGAAGGCTATTTTGAGAATTTACTACTAAAACGACTGTCTCAGTAACCGAACCAGCCATTCCAGTGGTCAATTTTCAAAAATAGTCTTCGCTTGGCCTGCAAATGGCCATTCAATAAAGAAATATTCTGATTTTCCAGACAGAATTTGGTCATTAAAGGATTAATTAATATTCGGCTTACATAACGCGAAGTAAACAGGTAAATCTAAAAGCGCTGGCGATATTTTGCTGGTGTGTCGTTGACGTCATAATCTCGCGGTTTCTCGCTCTCGTTGCGAGAAAATGGATGCGCCCAGGAGTCACGTTTTCGAGCGTTTTGGGCATATTCAGGACCCTATTCGCGATTTTCACTGGAATTTCCCTTTAATACACATATTTATCTCATTTCAATACATCTAGTACCACCGACTGTTTGATTCAGGACTAATCAATGACACATGGATAATGTCGGACTGCAAAGTAAGAAAATATCCAGGGCAGAGCACCCAAAGTTGTCAAAGGATTGTCGTATCAGAAATAGAACGATTACTCATGCATACACCATGCAGTTGCCATAATAGCGGTGTGGTGGAGGAACCTCAAGAACAGGAGATGGTGGCATTGCATGTTAGGCTTTTCATGCTCAAGCCGGCCAAAACCGGCCTCGGTAGTTCTCTTAAGGTGGCTGAATTTAATTATCTGAAATCAGTCTCGAGGCCACATACACCACCTCATTTTGTCACAAAAGTTTCATATTTGCATAATGCCACCAATAAATCTATGTAATTCCATTACTGATCCAGAGTCTTGTAAATGAGGGCAGGCAAATATAATTATCATCATCATGGTTATAATTCATCACTATCATTATTGCCTTTAACATTACCGTTGTTGACCGTATATTTGGATGAACGGAATAACGGTCCAACATCACGTGGTCTGTGATGTCATATATACATTCGTTGATTAGTCTGCTTGCAGAAGGGGCGTGTTTTTCTTAGAATACCTATTTAGTGAATGTTTTGATACATTTATTGCCCGCACGCTCTGCCGAAATATTGCTGATCATGTATCTACTTGATTCGCTTAATTACATAGTGTTACAATATCACATATGTTTAACATGTGCTGAAAATTGTTTTGATGTTGAAATATCAGACCAACGTCAACCCCAAGCACTACCACCAAGCTAATTGAAATTGTTTATGATGGGCCTGCTCTTATTGACAAAGGATGGTCACCTAAGACAGGTGGCCACTTGAGATGTGGTCACTTAAGTTTAGTGGTCTAATTATACTTGATAAAAACAATACTGTTCACTTACGACACGTGGTCCCCTATAACATGTGACCACTTGAGACAGGTGGTCACTTAAGAGGGGTGGTCACTTAGGTTCAGCGGTCATATTATATTTGATAACAAAAGATGTTCACGTAACACTTAGTACAGGTGGTCACTTAAGACAGGTGGTCACATAAGATATGTGGTCACTTAAGACAGGTAGTCACGCAAGACATATGGTCACTTGAGACAGGTGGTCACATGAGACAGGTGGTCACTTAAGAGATGCTGTCACTTAAGGTAGGTGGTCACATAAGACAGGTGGTCACTCAAGTGAAGTGGTTATTTTTTAATACAAGTCAATTAATGACGAATGGTGGTTATTTGAGACAGGTGGTTACTAAATGCAGATCATTTGCTATGGTAAGTAGTTTTTGAGACTGGCATTGGTGGATCTGCAGGGTGGCCTTGTAGCCACTTTAAAGCAGGACATCATAGATATTAGAAAACACTCTGGGCGCCATATGCGTATGACTATATATATTGAACTGTGTGTACATGTCGATCGATGAGAGCGTAAGATAGCGTGTCGATAGGCATTGATCATGCCACGCCCGTGAGGGAGAAATTCTAGGTGAGTTGTTGAGTGTGATTGACAGGGGTACAGATCAATAAGGGCGTGGCTGGCAGTCCTTGGACGCGTCAAGCATTTATATTGATGGCTATCACTATGCCGGTGTATGGTGATTTTTGCATGGAATCTCCTGATTGGCAATCCTAGTGAGTGAGGCGAAGTTATTGGTTACTGGGAGCATTGGCCAGTGAAGTACTCACTGTTCTTACGAGATACTGGGCGATTTTGAAATTGATCACTGCTGCTGCTGCCGTTGCTGTTACTGCTTCTACTAGTACTGCAGCAGTTGCAGCTACTGCTATTGCTATTGCTACTGCTACTGCTACCGCTACTACCACTACTACTACTACTACTACTACTACTACTACTACTACTACTACTACTACTACTACTACTACTACTACTACTACTACTACTACTACTACTACTACTACTACTACTACTACTACTACTACTACTACTTTTTTTCTTTTTTATTGATAACACGATCAGTGGATCGTGCGGAAAACCTTTCATATCAAAAAATATATAAAAGACTGACGTACAAATCATACAACATACAAACAGTAAAACACTAGTTTTTTAGTTATCTGCCCTTGAGTGGGCAAAAAGTCCCATAGGAAATGTATGGGGATTTTCAAAATTGATCTTTGAAGTGCTACTACAGCCAGAGTTTTGATCGGATCACTACCATACTTGCTGAGGATGTTACAACTGGCCATTTGTTATTGTAAAATTTTTTTTCCAAAATGGCCGCCAGACCTTTAACCCCACAAAGCATGGAAAAACCTCCCATAGTAAATGTATGGGGATTTCAAATGGATGTTTGAAGTGCTACTACACCTAGAGTTTTGATCGGAGCACTCCCATCCTGGAGTAGGATGTTGCCACAGACGATTATTTAAAAAAACCCAAATTTGTTCAAAATGGCCGCCATGAAGAAATTTTGGGCAAAAATACCAGTTTTCGTTCTTTGCAGAAATGAACTTAGGATGAAAATTTAAAAAAAAGATTTTTTTTAAATGACGGGCAGGCGAACTTTTTGGGGTCAAAATGACCCAAAAATTTTTTGGGCAGAAATGAACTCGCGGTGAAAAATGCCCGCTAAAATGAGTTTTGGTCCGATCGACTTGAAATTTGGTGAACCTCTACCACTCATAATAGCTTGATTTGGTGTCAAATTTCACGTTGATCCGACCAATGAGTTTTCAGGAAAATCAGCTTTTGGCTGTTACATATTCCCATAGTAAACCTATGGGAGCAATATTGGAACAGTGTTATCTCCTATAGTTTTCTTCCGATTCTCTTCAAACCTGGCCAGATTCTAGAGCCTTGAGAGCTCTAAATAATTTCAGATGAAAATTTTAATATCTCCGTTGGGGTCAAGGTCATTTATGGGAAAAGCTTTCCAGTTTTCATATTTGGCATAAGTTACCTGCCCTTCATCATCTTCAACAGGTAAAGGGAGGTAATTCATGAATTGACTCCCTTTACCTTTAATTCATTAATCTCTCCATTATTTGACATTTAATGGCATTTTCCTTGATTCTGGTAAAAAAAATTTTACTGCAGCAAATCAGGACACATTATTTTATACTTTAGGGTCAAGGCTATCGGTTTTCAAGAAATCAGCTTTTCCATACCCTGTGTAAAAGTATGGGAATTTCAAATATGGATCTTTGAACTGCGACAACACTCAGACATGTTCAATGATCATATGAGAAGAGGGCTTATAATACTCCTTAATGCCCAGTCATCGCAGATTTACAGTTACTTCAGTAAATGTGTTCTAGTTCTCTTTACTTTTTGAGACAATTATCCGGGAGTGTACATTGTCAAACAATGACAAAACTCGCTGCTATTTTATAACGATCTTAGCTATAATGATAAGGCGTTTCCAAAATATAATACTGGATCATTTGTAATTCATAAACATGGGATGATTTTAGGCCAGAATTTTACAGTGCATTTTGCGCTGTCCAAAACAAATAACAGACGACTGATCATTTTGAAACCGAATGACTGGAAGCGGCAGTTACAGCAGGCTGGAACAGCCTCCATTCAAGCGATTTCCTACCAAAGGGTAAATCGACGTTAAAAATGTATTCTTAAAACTATACTTCCATAATCAACATTAAATTATACACAAATCGACAAGGATGTAATATAAATGTTAAAATATTTACGTATTCGGCACATTAAATGAAAGGTTAAAGAATCACGGTGGTGTTTTGATGGACAGATTGCCATTTTCAAATAATATTAATCTACTTCTGCACCATATTCTTTTAAACGTTCTGCGATTTCATTTTTTAACATACTTATGGCATTCACCTCTTACACAATGTGACAATAACGCATAAAATATCCCATTTAAACATTTTAAATGATCGTGTGTGAGAGTAGCCTTTGTATCATGCACTACGGAGCAGCGATGTTTCCTAATGCTCCAAATTCCTATGCTTAAGCAGACTAACACAATAACTTTATTATTCATTTGTAATGACGCATTTGCAAGGTCGTGAAACAAAATATTGTGTGGTGTTACGTCCGATGTAGGAACACCGAGATCTGATAAAATCCTACTTACATACACCCAGAACTGAACTACAACATGGCATTCAATGAGTAGATCTACCAATGTTTCCTCAGAGCTTACACAGAAAACGCACTTATTATCATCTTCAGCACACAGTTTTGCTTTTGTCATGAGATGTTTAACCCAAAGTTTTCTATGTATTAGTCTCCAAACTACATCTCTTGCCTGATTGGGAATATTCCGTAAATGTGTGCTTTTCCATATTAGCTCCCAGTTCGGAATATTATAACCATGCTGCTGCCATGCATAAATAGCTCTTGGAGGTATAGCATGTAGTTCCCTAAGGAGCTTATACCAGCTGCTTACTGCCATTCTGCAGGAAAATTCCTTATCATTACTGATGAATTTTAGTTCAGCTTCTTCATCAGTAAGATCGCCACTGTATAGAGAGAACCAAGCTTTCGGTATAGTTTCTTGTATGTGAGCTAACAGACGCGTAGCATCTATTTGTTGAAGAGCAGTAACATAGCAAATCTCAGCCAGTGATTTCCATTCTCTCCTAATAGGGTCAACAATGCCACATACATATTTAATGCCTTTCCCTGCCATTGATCGATAGTACATAGTTTTGCCTTGATGAGTGCTGTGATTATTGCCCCATAACTCCAATTGTAAAACATTTTCCCAGTATAGTGGTACATCGTCAACTTTAATAACCGTCAACTTTAATAAACGCATCAAAACAAGTTTTTAGCTCGATAAAATGCGGAGGAACTCGCGTATAATTCGGGGGCGGATTTTTAGCACAAAAAAGCTTTTGGTTGAGAAAGGCATGAAGCTTTTTATTAACGATCTTGATACATTTGCCCACTGAATATCAGAATGAAGTAATGCATTTAAAAATTTGAAACGCTATGACATGCTCGTCATTCTAACATCTACAAGATTAAGCCTGCCATGAATTAAATCATTCATGCAAACATCCTGTGATACAAGACATGCCTTACCTTCCCATAAAAATTCTCGGACCATTCTATTTATTTCACATTCTACATGTTTGGTCATATGTATAGCAGAGGCCGTATACCATGACTTTGAAATTATTAAGGTATTTATAACCAAGGTCCTGCCGAAAATAGTCAAATGCCGATGCTTCCGTGCATTACAGATTCTCTTCATTTTAGCTATATTCTCTTCCCAGTTAAGGTTCTCTTCACCCTCTCTACTGAAGTGAATACCTATAATCTTAATTGATTCATTTGTCCATCGGATGGCAAGTGGCTAATCACACCTACTCTTCCACTGACCCAAAAATAATCCAACTGATTTAGCTTTGTTTATCTTCAGGCCAGAGGCCATGTGAAAATCCAATAAAATCGTGTCAAACATTTTAAAATCAGCATTGGTTCCTGCAAAAACAGCTATGTCATCAGCATATTGAGACACCTTTATGGGCCGCTATACACCATGAATATCTATACCATGAAAAAGTGGGTCCTCCCTGAGGGTTGCTCCTAATGCCTCCATTGCTATGACGAATAACGCGGGAGACAATGAACACCCTTGATGCACACCATGCTCTAAATTAATGGGCTGACTTTTAAAATTGTTTACGAGGTATTTGCTGCTAATGTTGCCATAGAGAAGTTTATGAAATTTGGTCCCAAACCATTGTGGCTGAGTAATTTAAACATAAATTCCCATTCCAATGGATCAAACGCCTTTTCGATGCCTAAACCTATAATGGCCCCTGGGACATTACCTTTTTCAACCAATTGTATAATGTCTCTAATTAAAAATGTATTGGTCAAGATAGAGCGGTCTGGAATAGAGCACGTTTGATCGGTATTGATAACTTCATCCAGAACACTAGCAAGTTTTTTATCAAGTGCTTTAGAAATGATCTTATAATCGACACAGAGGAGCGAGATCAGTCCGTAATTTTCTAGGCTATGCCAATTCCCTTTCTTGAATATAAGTTGAACATATGCTTGCGACATGGTAGAAAGGAGCCTACCATGTGAGAACATTTCATTTATTACTTGAATAAACTCTGGCCCAATGAAATGCCAAAAGTCTGGTAGAATTCCACGCTAAGTCCATCACCTCCTGAAGCTTTGCCGCCCTTCGTATGTTTTAGAGAAGTGGTTAAATCAGCTAGTGTTAATGGGAGCAGTAGTACTGTCGGAATTAAAATGATACCACCTCCCTCAACTGGCCGCCGTTCGGCGATCCGTGACCCCACTGCCCTCTCAATCCCTGGGGCATAGGTTGTTGAGACGGGGGCCACCACGGATCGCCGAATGGCTGCCAGTTGAGGGAGGTAGTATCATTCCGACATTACTACTACCAGGTCTGAACGCCCATTTAGAGACAAGCCTCCACAGTGATATACACCACTGATCGCCTTGTGATCAACCACACCAGAAGGGCTGGCCTCTCTCTCTCTCTCTCTATTCTGTGTAGGCTCAGACAAACACATAGTCTCTGCCAGAGTCGCATCGGCATGATGAAACCATCCATAGTGGCTTCCATCTACCTTGACAACCCTCACCTGGGAGGATGCTAAAGTGATTAGCATTTGAACCACGGCAGACTCTGGCATGTTCACATGTCACGCAGAGAATCTGGTGCTGAGCAGGGGTCTCCAGCAGACAACCACGTCCTACCCTCTCTACCCCATATAGGTGGCAGACAGACTCAACCCACGTCCGCTGACCAACCGCCCATCACAATCAAGGATGCGAAGCAAGCTCATACTTGGATGGCTGTTCCAAGCCTCTCATACTGGAATCAGCAGCTGAACTTTGACGTGTGGTGTGCCACGGCAGGATGTGGAGTAGGTTCCACCCTGCTTCACTCCTATTCTGGTACTCCTGAAGCTGTGCTCATCGCCAGCTGTCTCAGATTCCACATGTACCTCACGGTGCGACGAATCCTCCATGAGCTGGGTGCGATACAAACGCCTTTGACCCACAGATCAACAGTCATAGCGTCGCAGCGGCCAGCAGACTACAGAGAGAGAGAGAGAGAGAGAGAGAGAGAGAGAGAGAGAGAGAGAGAGAGAGAGAGAGTTCAACGCTCACTCAGACTATCGGTGGCATGGTGGTGACAACAGCGCTCTAGGGGTTATGTATGGTGAACCGAGACATGACTATTCAGGATTCCCCTATCGAACACCCCAATGAGTAGGCCATCGGAAGACAGCGACATTCTCGTTTGATCCAGATTCTGACCCTGAATATATGTACATCACTGGCTTGTGGCAGGACTATCCAGATGTGTGGAAGTACTTTGTCCCACACACCACCTCAGGCCTCACACCAGCAGGGATCGTTCGGATCAACCATTCCCTGGAAGCACTGCACTACTGCCTCCTTACGGCACAGACCCAGCTGTGGCATTCCAGAGACGGTGTCAACGGAGCAGAGGTCCAGGCCATGTTCATCAGTCTCGTTGAGGATATGATCATCGTGGCAGCCCCCAGTAGTCTTATTGCTCAGTTCCAGCATGGGTTGCAGAAGGCCCGTCGCAAACTTGACACGACCCCTATGGTTGATTCCGAGCAGCATGATCGTGAACATCGAGGACCTCCAAGTCAGGGGCTATAACAACATGATAGTCGAGGGGAGTTCCCCCGGTGTCCACTTCGACTTCAACACTGACATCAACGCACCTACGCATAGTATGGGCCATACAGTCATTCCGACCTGGACACTGCAGCCAGTCGATACCGCAGCTCCGGGTGTTCTGACCCCGAAACTGCAGCCAGTCGGCATGACACCGCTTCCCGTGGTAGCTCTATGAGTGTTGTCAGGCCTAGCTATCGTGACGTTCAGGATCAGCCTACTCTGCTGCTAGCAAATCAGCTATAAGACTATGCTGACTCTCTACAGTAGCAGTGGGGACCACGGTGAGACACTGAGCCAGCTTGGCATGCCCTACAGCCCCTATACACGCTGCCAGCATGCACATCCAAGGGCTGGAGGGTTTTGCAGAACATCCATTTTTCCAGCTTGTAGTATCGCAGAGCCTTGTTCAGCTCTGAGTCCGGTGAGGCCATGGCGGTCTGCAACTGCTGGAACACATCTGACAGATACTCCCGATCCTTGTAGAAACATTTAGTTCGCAGGATCTGCTCGACGATACTCCCGCCCATGATAAGGTATTTGAGGAAGCAGATCTGTCTCTTACCAAATCCTAGATAGAGCTTCACAGCTGTCAGCTCCTCTGTCAGCTCAGCACCGGAGAACTGAACGAGCTCATCTGGTGTCTTCTTCTTGTAGTCCTTCAACTCCCTCCGGAAGACATCATAGTACTTCTCGCATAGCATGAGCCCGGACATGTTTAAGATGTCTCAATAGAGAGATGAATATTCCTGAGTACCAACCCGGCCACCTGGCAGACACTGACTGGGAAGATCTTATTAGCTCTCTCGACAGGGGATGCAGACGTTTAACCGCGTTGTATACTCAGTGCTTATACAATGACATCAACGGTACAGATCGTGAAGCAACTGCCCAAAAGGCAGGCAGGTCTTCAGAAGGTGGAGAACCTGCTGAGAACCAAGACACAGAAGTTACTCGCCAAAGCAAAACCCCTGGCAGTCCATGTCACCAGTCATGTGGCAGCGAATGTGGCCATGGTGAAGATGACAGGGGGAAATGAGGTTCTTCCTGCTGCCAATGCGGTTGTCTTTGCTACAGTGGTGAGTGAGGTGGTCAGGCACTGTCTCGGAATAACTCACCCCATCTCAAACATCGCCCTCAGTGGTGCCTCCTACACTGTTGCCACAAAGATCATGGGTGAATGTGTTACACCAATGGAGGCCGCGGCTCTAGCGCTAGCAACGAGTGCAATGGCTGAGATCATCGTCGCCTATGTTTAAAACCCCTGAATAGTGAGAGATGGATCATGAGACCCTTGCAGCATATGAGGCATGGCATGCCGCAGGGCAGTGTATAGCCCATAGTCGAGCACACGAACTGAGGATCGCCAATGCCCGGGATTGGTGGACCGCCCAGAAGGCGTGCCCCTGCAGAGAGGGCCAGTACCCTGAGCACTGCTACCTATTCCCTTGGCCGACTGCGTGGTCCTCCTATGTCCAGCTATTTCACTGGGGGTGTGACTAGTAGGTTTAAGCCATCTGTATATAGAACTATGACTCTGTCACTCACAGACCTAGAGAGCAAAGAGCTAGGCGATCTTGCTCACTTGGGCGGGGCGTGCCTCGGTTCACAGGACACTGTTGCCCCTATCTCCTTCCTAGACTTCGATGAGAAGGGAGACCCACGGGAGATCCGATGTAACATCCCAGCCTGAGATCTCATCGGGAACACTGATGCGGTAGGGCAATCGGTCATTAACAAGGCCAAGACTGTATACAAGGGGATGGGCATCAAGGAGAGGGCGACGATGCGAGGTATGCTCGGAGTCGATGAGGCTGGAGCCATCAAGGTTATGGCTGAGTCCTATGCACAGGACCTACTTAAGGATCTCCTGAAGCCACGGAGCTCATTCCGACAGGACGGAGAGAATTCCAAGATAGGCACCCTCGGCCTGAGCTATATCACTGTCGATGGCAAAAAGGTGCTATCGCCAGCGTCCAGCTACACGAGGTGAAGAAGTCAGGTTCTTTGGTTTGCCGTTTAAGACCACAGGATAGTCATGGCTACCCGTGCATGTATCATACAGATACTGGATGCACTAGACACTGTGGGTGCTGACACGGCCCTCTATGCCATCTTCTCAGCTGCTGCTGGGATTTCATGCTTGATGCCTCCATTGCATCCTTCATATCCGCCGGAGGTGCAGGATTCTCAGCTCTGCAGGCGAAAGAGCTGGTGCAGGAAGTACTGCCATTTAGTCTCCCAGATATAGACGAGGCAACCGCCGACCAAGTGCTAACCATCCTCCGCACGCATGTCTGTACCATTCGACAGTAGGCCAGCCGATGCTGGCCAGGTGGTGCTGACCATTGCTCCATCAGGACACTGGAAAAACATCTTGCTGCGAGCTCTCCTGGCCAAATATCTACACTCTCAATACATCCTTCTGGTGTCTGACTCCGGTGCTGAGGCTGTTGACAGTAATGATCAATGATACAATGGCCCAATCACCACTGACAGAACCACTTGTCCTAGTTATCGATGACCCTGCAATGGACCAGAAGACAGTCACCTACCTCAGCAACATCACCAGGCACATCTGGCACACAAAGATAACTGTCTTCATCCTCTTTCAGAAGCACACCCGCGAGATCTCACCGGACATTCGCCACAATGCCCGGTTGCTATGCTTCAGTGCTTTGCTGTGCTCAAACTTCTCCTTAGATACCTTCTCCATCTCCTGGTTATGACGCTCACGCTCGACCTCTGCCACCTTGTTGTTAAGGCAAACGCGGGCCCTTCAAGATTGCAGATTCCATGCTATAGGCTGCAGTTTAAAGCTACTATATAGCTGCCCCAGAGACGGATCCCCAGAGCGATGTATGAACCAGAGACTGATCCAGTCGAGGATATAGATGATGAGGACTATGAGGAGGACTATGATGAGGAGGATTATGATGCAGACTACGATGTCGGTGGTGAGTATGATGATGTAGAGCCTGAATCCCACAAGCCAGTACACAGAGCGAAAGGAATCTATCGCACTTACGTAAAAGGTTATATCAGTCCGCTGGCAGCAGTTGGGGCTCTGATCACTCTGTTCACAACGAAGGCTGGCGAGACGGTCCCAAGATCGCCAACAATGCTCTCCATGGGGTGGAGAAGATTTCTGAAGCCATACCAGCCATCGCCTCAGGAGTAGGTACGTTCTTCGGAGTCGCAGGCCCTTGGCTACCGTACGTTGCCATAGTACTCGTGGCCATCTGGCCTGCTCAACATTTAAGCCATACTATATAAGGATGGCGTCTCTGTACGACCTGGTCAAGTCCCTTAACTTCCGAGGGTTGGTCGATAAACTACTGTTCAGTGAGGATCCAGCAGAGATTAGATGCCAGTGCATGGACGTGTTTGAGGAGGTCTTCAGTGATGGTCGAATGAATGATGGCCGTCTGTTCGTCTGTTTAGAGTTCACCCAGGCCATGCGTAACAGGATGGGAGTGGACGCCAGTGATGAAATCCGGGAGTTTATCAACTGTCTTTCTTGAGGAACTCTTACTATCAGCCTGGTGGATATTACCATGAGCCCCCTCAACTACTCGAAGCTGCACGTCGCAACGGCCACTACTTCACATTGGAGACAGTTAGCCTGTGGCTCAGCTGCCAGGCGATGTGGCAGAAATACAGACCTCATCCACGGAACATAAGGCATGCCCATTTCGAGGAAACTGTCCCGAACAGAGATCACCAGGCATATGTTCTATTCCTTCCACAAGACTCGGTTGGTCGTAAGACCTACAAGTATGCCCTCACCATCGTCGATGTCGCCAGTAGGTACAAGGCGGCAGTACCGCTCACAGAAAAGTCAGCTGGCCAGGTGGCCCAGGCATTCCACGGTGTCTACAAGGCTTCGGAAAATCCCCTCCACTGGCCGGAATTGTTGCAGGTGGATGAGGGTAAGTGGTTCAGAGGGGAGACTGCAGCCCTCATGCGGAAGCACGGTGTGGCAGTTAGGCGAGGCGAGGTAGCGCATAACCGTGCCCAGGCTATCGTTGAGAGGTGAAATTGGACACTGGCAGAGAGACTATTCCCACACCAATATGCCCAGGAAATGGCCGCGCCGAGTGAACATTCTAGAGTATGGGTGAGAGGGCTGCCTTCTGTGGTGGAGAGATTCAATGCCGAGGTTACTAGGATAATCGAGAAGAAGCTGGTAGAGGCTATCGGACACTCTGCTGGTCACAGTTCTAGAGGAGCGAACAAGTGAGAGAAGTGCCTACCACAAGATGCTCTGGTTCGGTACCTGTATGAGCCCGGGGAGCTGGAATGTGGTCGCCGGCGTGCAACAGATCCTAACTGGTCGATAGATGTTCACAGGCTTGACAGGTATGTGGAGGCGGAGGGGCGGCCTACACTGTACTACCTGGCATGCCAGCACGGAGTGTCTAGGCGACCATTTGCGTAGAAGAGCTTCAGCTAGTCTCTGCAGACACACAGCTACCACCACCTAGGGTGCTAACATGATACTCGATGAGCTCGGTATGGACACCATCTGGCAGCACATGGCGCTTATCATAGTAAGCAGAAAGTCCGAGTTTTTCCTGCTCATACGTCACCATACCCTGGTTGCGTATGCGTAGGCCTCGGTTTTTAGCTCTGTCCACCCCGTCATGTAGGGCGCTGTAGAACGTCTGCCAAGAGACCTCATTCTGCCGCTTTGACATTCCCTTAGCCGAGCACTTACTTGCAGCTGCGCTCTCAAAATAGTAGCATTTGGAGCAGAGAGCGATACCATGAGAGCCTTTGAACTCAAGCTTGAACAGTCCTGGAGTCCATTTAGACCATTTGTCCCAAGCCAGCCAGTCCCGCTTATGAGCCTAGTACTCTGCTCACATCTAAGGGCAAATGACATGAGGTTGGAGCCTGCTATAGCGATATACGCAGAGTCATCGTCGATCTGCAGGTACTCAAAGCTGTCACTAGCTACGTAGCGATCGAGGAAGCCATAGTAGAACTCCAGCATTTGCAGCTTCGCGAGCTCATAAACGGCTATCCCCACCTGGAAGGGCCGTCGAATTGTGATTCTCGGCTTGCGACTTTGGACCTCGTTTGACTCACCGATCTCCTTGAGATCTTCAAACTATGCACCATGCAGGGCCATGTCTACCACGCATTCATCCTTCATGAAGCTGGTGTTGCTATGACGTTCTAGGGCCTCGATGAGCTTCCCGTAGGCACTGTTGCTGAGGAGTTTTAAGAGATCTGCCAAGTGCGCTTTGGTCTTATCTACATCTCCCGAGTGGCGGGCCTCCGTAACATTCTCCACCAACCACTCGAATGGGCGCTTGGCCTCATAGTCTATGGTGCGGTATACAATAGTGATCTCCAGGCCATGGGTTATATACCACTTGAGTGTCGGGGCATACAGCAGCCGCTTCTTGCCAGAGAGGGCACCGACCAGCTTCGGGATAGTGGGCCGCTTCCTCCATGTTCGCCCTAGACATGCCAGCATCTCAGACGAGACTACCTCTACCGGGATCTCGCAGTTATAGAAGAGAGGAGGCATTTCCTCGAACGTTGCCTACAGCGCACGGGGGACCTCTATATCCACCTCAGCAAACCTAAACCAGCTGTCTGCTAGGAGAGCCTCCTTAAAGCTAGGTACACAACTAGCACCGGACCAATGGCACACTGTCTCCTTACCACATGACATCTCTTTGGCCATCGTTGACAGGTACAGAGGATTTGCATCATAGCCGAGGACATGTTGGCAGACATGCTCACTCTGGCGGATTCGAGTCACACCGGCCTCATGGTATCTGGTGAACACGATGCTGGGACCTCCAACAACAGCACACTTCAGCATCTCGTAGGCTTTCTTGCCCAGTAAATAGAGGCTAACATCCGGTATGTGCTGAGTGGTTCCATGTAGGAGGTACTGCAGTGACACACCTGGGATAGACACAGCGTCTTTGAGGATGTCTATTTCTCATTCTGTGTAGAATTCCCACATCCGCTCTAGGGCTTTGGTGAATGGACTGACGTCCAGGTTGTTGTAGTATCGCAGCCAGTTGGCGAATCTCCGCATTCCATGCTCCCTGAATGTCTGGTTACACTGTTCCCACTCTGATCGTGTCAAGAGATAGCCACCCTTGAGCTTAGATGTCCATGCTGAGTAGTCAGGCAGCCCTGGATAGTTGAGCTTCTCATGTGTGTCAAACCATTCATATGGGAACCAGCTCTTCTGCTGTGTATACCCATAGGCTTTGACCCATACCTCGTACGAGACTCCTGGGCTGAGGTGCTGTACCTGTACTGTCAGTCAGCTCATTGACAAAGTCCTTCTTGATGAGGTTCAGGTCATACCGCCCAGAGTTTAACCCCAGTACAGGCACTTGGTCGCAACACTCATTGATTGGTCGCTGCTGTTGCTTTGGGAGCTTGTCCAGGTCTATCGGTATGTACTGTGCCCTAACCCTTGTCTGGATTAGATATGCTCGCCATTGGATCAGAAGTATGAACTCTCTGATCAGTTCTTTGGAGTCAGGATTGCAGAGGTGAGTGGGCTCACTCATGGCGCCATCTAAGGAGCAGCCAACTGACACAGAGATAGGTATGTGAGTACTCTCGATCATGAGAGTCTCCGTAGGATGAGTCTTGATACCATCTAGGAGTGCTTCCAGGTTGTAAACTATGAAGTGTGGGTATGGGACAGTCCGAACTCGTTTATGGGCACTTGGACAGCATTTTTTTTACAGCACTCCCACTGTACCATAAGCGTGCATCCAGATCCTCTCAGCTTCTCCTCTCTCAGGACTGATGCGGTAGGGCAATCGGTCATTAACAAGGCCAAGACTGTATACAAGGGGATGGGCATCAAGGAGAGGGCGACGATGCGAGGTATGCTCGGAGTCGATGAGGCTGGAGCCATCAAGGTTATGGCTGAGTCCTATGCACAGGACCTACTTAAGGATCTCCTGAAGCCACGGAGCTCATTCCGACAGGATGGAGAGAATTTCAAGATAGGCACCCTCGGCCTGAGCTATATCACTGTCGATGGCAAAAAAGGTGCTATCGCCAGCGTCCAGCTACACGAGGTGAAGAAGTCAGGGTTCTTTGGTTTCCCGTTTAAGACCACAGGATAGTCATGGCTACCCGTGCATGTATCATACAGATACTGGATGCACTAGACACTGTGGGTGCTGACACGGGCCCTCTATGCCATCTTCTCAGCTGCTGCTGGGATTTCATGCTTGATGCCTCCATTGCATCCTTCATATCCGCCGGAGGTGCAGGATTCTCCGCTCTGCAGGCGAAAGAGCTGGTGCAGGAAGTACTGCCATTTAGTCTCCCAGATATAGACGAGGCAACCGCCGACCAAGTGCTAACCATCCTCCGCACGCATGTCTGTACCATTCGACAGTAGGCCAGCCGATGCTGGCCAGGTGGTGCTGACCATTGCCCCATCAGGACACGGGAAAAACATCTTGCTGCGAGCTCTCCTGGCCAAATATCTACACTCTCAATACATCCTTCTGGTGTCTGACTCCGGTGCTGAGGCTGTTGACAGTAATGATCAATGATACAATGGCCCAATCACCACTGACAGAACCACTTGTCCTAGTTATCGATGACCCTGCAATGGACCAGAAGACACTATATATATATATATATATATATAGTATGGGATATGTACTAGTGCGATGGATGGACGAAAATTCAAAGGCCTGTGATTGAACTTGTTCCCAATTCACTATGTGAGACCGGGCTGGCGGGTTGTTGTGTTAGATGCACACGTTGAGTGTGCGTGAATTCGTGCATGTGTCTGCACGATGGACCTACGCAGTTTGTCTTGAAAATATTTATTTGAACCGTAGTTACTAATTATATTTGCAATCAGAGGAAAAGTGGTTTTGTAAAAACCAGGTTATCCAAGACAAATCTACCAATCATGTTGAACATGTGAACAAGATTTGTTCAGCACTTGCTTTATATGAAGACCATGAAGTTTCCTGAGTTTCATTCCAAGCAGTTTCACAGAAGGTCTTTAAATGTAAAAAAAAAATAGTGCAAAATCCAAGATGGCCACCAATAAAATCTATCAAGAAGCTTTCCGGGATCATAGCCCTACTCATATAAATAGCACAGTATTAACAAAGGATGATATTTATTGATATTTATTTAGAGATGTAGGAGATATACAATTTTTACATTATTTCGATGGAGGCCCCAGTCACACATTCCTGCCATTTATATCTATGTGTGTGTGTGTGTGCGTGCACGTGTGTGTGTGTGTGTGTGTGTGTGTGTGTGTGTGTGTGTGTGTGTGTGTGTGTGTGCGTGTGCGTGTGCGTGTGTGTGGTGGTGGGGGGGCAACATATCTTAGACACATTCCTCAAATACACTCACTAACATTGCGCTTCGGTCATGTGTATAAGGCAAACGCGGGCCCTTCAAGATTGCAGATTCCATGCTATAGGCTACTGTTTGCTTCACGCTTCAATTAAACATTTCTAATATCCCTCGTGTTTACACATTGCCGCACCCAGCCGACCATCATTGTACATATATTCTATTCTACCCACTAAGCAAGGAACTAACGGTCATGGACCAGTATCAATTCAAAAATTCAAATAGCATATGACCATGTATCTTACCTTTACTTGCAAATATACATACACCGTTTACAGATAAAAAGTCATTATGTCACATATAACTGCCACTAGATAAATATCGTTTGCATTGATGATTTGATTTGGCCTAGAAGAACTCCCATATTAATTTATGGACGTGTGTTAATGTTAAATCAACCGAACTTTAATACAACTGCTCTGTTTGTTCTAAATATTCTAAAAATCTTGTTTAAAGTTCGAAAGTAAAGTTTACTCATTTTTCGCATCACTTCCCCCGTGCTTCCTGCGCCTCTGACCCTTTAACACTCATATCATCCAAAAATGGATTCAGCAGTGATCTTGAGCAATGCCCATTTGTAGACCAAGAGAAGACGATTTTTTGCAAATTTACCACTGGAATGTAAGCCCGATAACCGGGCAGGTCATTCCAGTGGTAATTTTTCAAAAATAATCTTCTCTTCGTCTGTAAATGGACATTTTCTAAGGAGAATTTGAAATTTTCTTGAATAAATTCGAGGATTAAAAGGTTTATCCGGCTATGATTACTGGACACAATAGAAGCCTTCATTAACTCAATGAATGTATCAACATGTAGCCACCACTAAATCGTGAATATCTCATTGCCTGCATATAAGGCTAACTATATCATGTGCAGATCTAGCTGCGGGTTGCAGCTCAATAAACCACCAAGTCCCTTTGTTAGTTGGCCAGCCGGTCAATCAGTCAGTCACAAACGTTTATTTCAAACTGTATCTTAAAAACTACAGATCCGATATGGCACACATTTTAATGCAACAAAGGAACTTTCCGTGCAAGAGGATATTTAAACTTTGGCTCTGCTGCAGATAAAAGAACCCGGATCCGGAACAGATAAATTTCTGGATCTGTAGATATTTCTGGAACTACTTGTCCTATTTGGCTCACCGTTTAAAACAGAAAGGGTATTAGCATACATTAGGATTCCACAATTTGTGCGTGTTTTAAAAAGAAATCTTCAAAATCCGAAAAAGTCCGGAGAAACGAAAAATCAAGAAAATCCGAAAACATTTAGAACAGCTACCGAGATTCTAATAACTGGCTACTAAATCCTCAACATCTGTCAGTGGATGCAGGATAACAGGCTACATATATCATGTGCAGTTTTTGTATGGGATCTTGTATCACTTGCCTAGCTAATGTAAGATGAGGTGAGCTTTCCTTTACCTAACACCAGGAAAAATAATAGAAAGAAAAAATAAAATGATATAGTTTCCTAAATATTCATAGTTCAGAAAGTAACTCCGACTCGCTCCGAGTTTAATCGCACACATGTCAACTTAAAGATTTAATAGTGAAGCATGCCAAAAAACCATATTCAATGGTCTTGAGAAATGTCAATTTGTGGGCCGTTACTTCTTGAACGACTTACTCTATTACAGAGCCTCTCATTCCAGTGGTAAAATTCTCAAAAACCGTTGTCACATAGCCTGCAAAATTAATGAACACTGATCATGCATATATTTTAAGTTTCTTGGTCGTTTAATCTTCCAAAGGACAACAGAAAGTTATTTTTAAGTTCCAGTTGTAAATTTACGAAATTGTTCTACGAATTGACGCAACGCATTTTACTAGGTCACCGTTTATATTTTCTTGTACATATATTACCCACAGGTGTGCAATCACGTGTTCATATTACTAAAGCCGTTATCCAAGGAGAACCTGGCTCATCTGGGACTATATCATGTCAGGGTAGGATTAATCCATACGAAGCGTCTATGGCTTTCTATAAGTTGGAAACAGAACGTAATGAAAGCATTTACGAGATGCTGACATTCGGGGATCATGTAGAGCCTCGACATGTCGGTCACTACACAGTGGACGTAGGACGCTGAGGCATGACAGATCTCTGGCCGTGTACAGTCTCACAATCACAAGTAAATCATTGTAATGGATGAATCCAGTTTTACCTGTGTCCCGCCCATTCCTATCTAAGCTCCGGCCACACTTGCCAGTGTTGTGATCGATCGAACCCCGAGGTCACTGAATATCAATTTCCAGAAAGCTATACAGTTAAGCTGTTGAATATATTGATACTAATTTGACTGCGTGTTGTTGCTGCCGATGTCCTAATTAAATTAGTTTCAAAATATTCAATAGAATGGTTAATAAATAGTCAAAACATAATTCATACAACCTGATGGCGTTTAAGACAGACTTAATTATGACATTCGTGACGTAATTGCTCATGCCATCAGTCTAAATGTGATGTAGTTCATTATGATGTTATGCGATTGATCGATTCACCTCATGACAGATCGCTGGAAGTGTAATCATATGTAAGTCATTTCACTGAGATAAAACAATTCTGGCATTTTATTTAATGATTTGAAACGAAAAACATAAAAAAAAACCTTTACAATACGCAATACACAATACGCAATTTTTAAAACTAAATTGACTGTGAACTGTTACCAGCTATATCCAACAGCTTACCTATATATAAAGCTACCTTGAAATCGACATTCTGAAAAACCGGCCAGACTTTTATAATAAAGTGCCATTTGTATTGAGCAGAGTTTTATTCTGAAGTGATCGTTGGAATCAGAGAAATTACTACTACTACTACTACTACTACTACTACTACTACTACTACTACTACTACTACTACTACTACTACTACTACTACTACTACTACTACTACTACAACTACTACTACTCCTACTACTACTACTACTACTACTACTACTACTACTACTACTACTACTACTACTACACACACACATGCATGCACGCACGTACGCACTTATACAGTCACCCACGCACGTATGCCCATCACAAGCACTCACACACTCCAAACCAACCGATACACACACACACGCACGCACGCACGCACGCACGCACACACGCACGCACGCACTCACGCACGCACGCACGCACGCACGCACGCACGCACGCACGCACGCACGCACGCACGCACGCACGCACGCACGCACACACACACATGCACACACACGCACACACACACACGCACACACACACACAACACGCGCACACACACACACACACACACACACACACACACACACACACACACACACACACACACACACATATATATATATATATATATGTCTGCGTGCGTGCGTGCGTGCGTGCGTGCGTGCGTGCGTGCGTGCGTGCGTGCGTGCGTGCGTGCGTGCGTGCGTGCGTGCGTGCGTGCGTGCGTGCGTGCGTGCATGTGCGTGTGTGTAAGTTAATAAATCGTTCCACTGACCAATTGCAGTGGCTAACAAATAAACAAATTTGGCAATTCAATTGAAACCACCTCACCAGAACACCAAGTAACTTTAAAAGAATGAGGTCTGTTATTGGTTAGTGCATCATGGAATTCACAATATGAGAACAAAGCACGAAAAGCGCACATCAACTGTTCAAACTGCTGGAGATAAACCTTGTATATGATTCAATGATCTATAGGGCAACGATGCTTTCAAATGGTCCATGTCCCCACAAACAAACAAAATAACAACAATTTCTTTGCATTATTATTCAGATTATAAGTGTCTAATTGATGTACATCCAAAATTGGGAGATTGGCAAGAATTCTGTAAATAAATGGATAATGGTTTCCTTCGTGCCCGTACAGAATAAACAGTGGCCATTATTTGTCATACCTACTTTCTTGAGGATGGGACCCCACCCAGAGTTTCCTATGGAGCAACCGCCAGACAACATCCCTTGCTCTATTCGGTATGTGTGGTGAATGGATATTTGTCCATACCAAATCCCAAATCATGGGAGAATGTTCAGACCAGCCCAACGTCGCTACAGCCTTTGTAATTACAATACTCTGCTTCATTAAAATTGTGTACCACCCGTTATTCCTTCCCGTATATGAAAATCGTGCATCAGTACTTTTCAGAATTAAATTGGGCCGTGCACCATTAGGCAGAAGAAACTATTCCATAGGAATCGCTTCCTGCAGCCACTTCAGAAGGCGTAAAAATGGCACTCGTCATACGTTATATAGAGATTTCCTTGTTCGTATTTTCACATCTACAATATCACACACATTTGGAACACCATGTTTTGCAAAAGACATATTGTATAAAATTCTCCCTTCATATAGAATATTATCATTGCCCCACTGACTGACGGTATACTCCAAGCAAAGGGGGTGCATCCTCTTTCTGAACAAACCTATCTAAAGCAGTTGTAATGTCCAGAAATCCCGATGGAAGCCATATATAATTCGGTGGAGGTTGTTTGGAAGACCAGAACAGGTATTTAGCTCCAGATTGCTCAATATATGGTTTTACAAGACATCTAGACCAACTTGCCCACTAACTATCTGAATGAAGAAAATCATCTAATAATTTCAGCCGTAATGAGATGCATTTATTTCTTAGGTTGTAGGTGCCTATATTTAACACCGTTTGTGGTTGCATATGGCAATGACACCGCTCCACCTTCTGATCTGTACATAGCCATTTCAATCAGAATTTTAGAACACCGTGTTTGTTTAGAAATATCGGATTTAGCCACTGACATATTGTCATCTTCCATATCACTTTCATCTGTTTCTGATTCGGAGCTGTCTTCACCTTTCTGTCATTTAGTTCCGCACTGACGGTCTGAGATACCAGTCACCCTGTCTATATCGTTTACTTCATCTGGATTAAGTGGGCTCAGCGGAAACTCGATTTTATTTCAGTGTCTTGTGATCAGAGGTTTACTTGGCCTAAGATCATGCTTTGTCATGAGAGTAATTATCATCTACATATACTTGTATGGCATCAACATCTTTCTCAACAGTTTATTGCATTGGACGCCTTCCGGAGTAATACATAGCCTATCATCTAAAATTTCTATCTCATCTGCTGTAGCCACTTCTATGGGATTATTGTATTTTAGACTCCCATTTTCATTAACATGAACTTTAGCTGCATACTCAGCAACCGCTGGTTCCTTAACATTTTCTTCTGGTGTAAGTTGTCCAGTGATTTCTTCGACACTCTTTAGTTTAGATTTAAATCTCCACCTAAGATGATCAGATGAACCACAGTCCAAAAGTTTGTTTCTGTTTGGGCAGTCTGTTGCTAGATGATCAGTGCTTAAGCAAATTCCGCATTCTTTGATTTGTCCCCTGCACCACAATGGCAGGGCAAATCTGCCATCTGCCATTCAATTACTTGGTAGATGTTGCTCTAATTTTACAAACCAGATCCTTCTGATACCATTTTCTAAGGTTATGTCAAACGGATATGTGTCATGTTTTATCTTTTCTATTTTGCCATACTTAGCCAATTGATTTATCTGGGATGTCTACAGGAATCTTCAGATTAACCAACAAACGATCATACATTGCACACCTCTCCCTTCACAACAAGGACATCATTTTCCTTCACACATTCTTTGTACTCAGTGACATTCAATATAGATTTCGACACAATAATGACTCATTGAAAGACTGATGGACCTGCCCCAACTAGGCCCTTCAACCCATGATACACCTCATTTGCTGAAAAACCCCAAGCCTTAGTCGTAATGTTAATGTGCATGGTACGTTTATAGTTGGTTAACATGATGCTTTGCGGCAAAAGGAAAACCATTACTACCCCCATGCCAAAGGGTAAACCATAACTCAATAATAACTTCCAACAATACAGCCACCACAACTAAAGACCACCAGGCAAAGAGCTAAACACTGTCCCCTTCAGAACGTGCTATCTAGCAACAAATAGACGGTGATAGAGACCGTCGTATATGTGTTAGTCTGATCTGGTTGACAATAACATGTGGTTCACTGACAACTACACGACCATCATGTAAAGAGCTAACAACGAAAAAATTAGTGCCTCCTTTAGAACGCGAGATCTACCACCAAATAAACGGCGATATTGGCAATGGAATATTTGTTAGTCTGATCTGATTCACGATATACATCCAACTGAATGTCGCTTGCTAATGTCATAGTACTGAACGCGAGCTAGCAAATGATTTAATTCTTGACACGTAGTAAATCAATCAGATCTTGTCAATTCTAATGATCTAGCCGAGGTACTATAGCTATAGCATAGTGGCTCCAATTGAAATGCACTGGACTGACCACAACAAAGGGTGACATTTTAAATGCCGAACGTAGTCAGTTACCAGATTGCCGTCACAAAAATGGAGCCACAAAATGTGAGCAAACCAGGCCGAGAATTTACAAAATAAATAGAAAATTGGAAACTAATTGCTAATCAGAAATGCCTGAAGAAAATTTATTTGAAAGGCCGTGCTACAAACTAACAAATTTGAGGAGCAAATGCAGAGCAAATGAGATACGTCTGAACTACTACTACTACTACTACTACTACTACTACTACTACTACTACTACTACTACTACTACTACTACTACTACTACTACTACTACTACTACAACTACTACTACTACTACTACTACTACTACTACTACTACTACTACTACTACTACTGCTGCTGCTACTACTACTACTACTACTACTACTACTACTACTACTACTACTACTACTACTAGTACTAGTACTACTACTACTACTACTACTACTACTACTACTACTACTACTACTACTACTACTACTACTACTACTACTACTTTTTTTTCTTTTTTTTTTTGAAAAACCGACGCTGACGCAGTCGGACAAACTTCACGGAGGAACTCCTTTAAAAAGGCTTGCAAACCCCCAGAAAAAAACCTGGTGAACTAGTAATCTTGATTAATATTACAAAACAATGATAAATAATGAGCATTAATACAATCTATAAATACATATGGCTTAAAAGGTATAGATACAAAACAATATGCTGATAAAGCTCCGATAGCAAAACAAAACTTAACAAAGGCATTACTATTCAACCGAGGTGTAGTAGTAGACCCGTGTGGCGAGTGCAACTATCCAACAAATGAAAAGTGCCTCGTCAATCTATGACAAATAAGTCAATCATTGACGCCAGTGGGCTGATTCTCTAAAGATCAGCGGGCGTAGTAGCATTTGGGTAGTATAATACATATAGTCGGCAGAAAAATTCCAGAAAAATTGATGGCCCTCTTGTTTAAATTTTCAATTTACTTTATTGTAAGGTTTTGTAAATTACCATTCAATCCATGTGTGGTAGTAGACCCGTGTGGCGAGTGCAACTATTCAACAAATGAAAAGTGACTCGTCAATCAAATAAGTCAATCATTGACGCCAGTGGGCTGAGTCTTAAAGATCAGCAGGCGTAGTAGCATTCGGGTAGCATAACATATATAGTCAGCAGGAAAATTACAGAAAAATAGATGGAAATAGATGGCGCTCTTGTTTCCATTTTTGATTTACTTTGTTGTAAGGTTTTGTAAATTACCCGGGAACAAATAACCCTATAAAACTCTGTGCAAATTCCTAAAATTACCTGGGACAATTTTATAATTCAATGGCAAATTACTTTATCGATTGATTATTAAATTACCCCAGTCTGTTTATTTCTTAACATGAATTATTAAACATAACAATATCAAAGTGCAGACTAAAATGAATTACATGACACAGATCAATTAAAAGACACTGATAAATCAGCTGTAGTAATTAAATGATTTAAGCTAGTGCAGGCTCATTTATTTTTACAGCTCCCAACTCCATTGAAACTATGTTTGTTTTGCACCATATGTCCTTGAATACTTTTTCTTTACCATGCTGCTTTAATCTAAAATATTCGCAAGGAATATGATTCAGCAGCAATGAACGAAATATTGCCTTTATTGCTCTATTGTGATTGCCCATAGATGGATTTTTCGTCTGTGCACACCGATGTTTCCAAATGGCCCAAACACCTATGGTTAGTATTGTTATTAAAATAGTCCTTTCAGACTTTATGATATTTACACCGCTTGATCCAAACTCTCTAAACAAGACTACATGCGTGTCTAGAACAATGGGCTTCGCTCCAAATTTTGCCAAGATTTGGCTGATATAGTCCCAAAATTGTGATGATATTGGACATTCCGCAAATAAATGCTCGATTGTTTCCTCGTCTGTTTGACATAAGTAACACCTATCAGAAGTCGTAATATTACACTTGTATGTCAAGTGTCCCACCCATAGCCGTCGATGTAGTAATCGCCACAATAAATCACGAGCCATATTTGGTATGGATGGAGAATGTAAGATTTTACATACATTTTTCCAACTGGATGGTTTATAGCTTGAGTCATCCCATCTCTTAATTGCTATGGGAGGTGTTACTTGTTTTCGTCTCATAATATGGTACCATTCCTTGGATCTCATCTTGTATTTTAACATCTCATCATCAAGAACTAATGCGGGTTGTGGAGTCAAACTATTATTATTTACATTTGGTAGACGAAACCATTCAATTGGTACAGCATGTTTTATTTTATTTAGCAACCGCTGGACATCTATATGCCTCATATGTGTTTTTCTAGCTACGTCTTGCATTGAAATCCATCTACGTGTTTGAGGGTGTATCATATCCGATAAATGTTGAATGCCATATTTTGCAAAGGACGGTAGATAAAGTACTGCATTGTTATAACATATATTACTATTGCCCCACAATTGCTGTTCTAGTACTTCCTTCCAGCACGTAGGTGGAGGCATGTATCTGTCAAATATTTCTAACTCCTTAACTTGATCTTTAAACACATCTGGTATCATTTGGCTATTCGGAGGTGGCTTCTTTGAGGTAAAAACATGCTCCGCCAGAAATGGTTCTACAATTCTCTCCATGAGAGCTCGTGAAACACATGCCCACGTCTCATCTGATGTAATAAGATCATCCAAAAATTTTAACCTTAAAGAAACACATTTCACTTTAATATCAATTAAATCAAGTCCTCCTTCTAACTTAGCATTATTGAGAACACGATGGGAAACTAAATGATTCTTTTCTTCCCATATGAATGACAATATCAACTCATTAACCTCCTTTTCTACATGTTTTGGCATGTGTACAACAGATGCTGTATACCATAGCCCAGATAATGCCAAGTTGTTGACAACAAACACTCTACCAAAGATTGAAAGACGACGACGCTTCCAATTTGCTAATATTCTCTTAAGCTTAGATACTCGTTCATTCCAATTTTGTATTGTATTCGGTTTCCTGCCAAAATAGATGCCTAAAATCTTAATGGTATCATTAGACCAATTGATTTCAAGTGGCTGGTCATTCCGCTCTTTCCATGGCCCCAGAAATAATCCTTTGGATTTTCCTTTATTGATTTTCAAACCAGATGCATTTTGGAACTTTTCTAGTACGTGGTTTAAAATTGCAAAATCATTGTTTGAACTGGTAAACACAGTTGTGTCATCAGCATATTGTGACAGCTTAAGTGGTCTTTCTATGCCACGAATACATATGCCTTGAAAGTTATTATTTTGCCTCAATGCTATGCCAAGTGATTCCATCACAATAACAAATAATAATGGCGATAGGGAACACCCCTGTCTAACCCCACGTTCTAAGACAATTTCTCTGGATAATTGATTGTTCACTAAATAGCTACTCTTGATATCCGTATATAAAATCTTTACCCATTTAATAAAGTTTGAGCCTAACCCAAACGATTGCAAAGAATTAAAAAGAAAATCCCATTCCACACGGTCAAATGCCTTTTCATTGTCCAAGGCAATCACAGCTGAAGGGATGCTATCCTTCTCAACCAATTGTATAAGGTCTCTTATTACCATGGTATTGGTTAGAATTGTCCTCCTGGGTACAGCACATGTCTGCTCTGTTCCGATGATTTCTCCTAAAACACTACCTAGTTTCAATGTTAGTGCTCTGGATATTATTTTGTAGTCTACACATAGTAGAGAAATTGGTCTGTAGTTCTGAATTAGATGTCTGTCATTTCCTTTATATATTAGCCTTACGTATGCCCTAGCCATAGTTGGTGGTAAATGGCCTTTCTAAAAAATTTCAGTGCCCAATTCTTCCATTATTGGACCTACATGGTGCCAAAACGTTTGGTAAAATTCAACTGGAAGGCCATCACACCCCGGTGATTTTTCTAGTTTCATACCTTTAAGGGATTTAGTTAAATCTTCTAGTGTTAAGGGTTGATCACAAAATTCACTGCCTGTGTCTGACACCTTTTTGTCTATATTTGCTAACAAATCCAATTTTGCATCTTCATCAATTCCCTCTGACTTGCATACAATAGTACTCATTTCATTGTTGGTAAAGACGGTTGAACCATCCGGCATGTTTAATGAGCACATCACCTTATCTATTGCCCGTGCTTTTTCTAATGTGCAAAAATATTGGGTTGGCTTTTCGCCTTTTGCGTGCATCTGGGCTCTTGCTCTAATTTTTGCACCCTCAAACTCATATTGTACTATATCTCTTATTTTACTTTTAATTTTAACCAGTAATTCATAATAATTATCTTCATCATTATTTACTTTAGCATTAATTTTCATCAGTGATCGATGAGGTGTTTTCTTGCATTTGCGTGTTTCCCGTGCTTTTCTAATAGCATACTTTCGGGAAACATACATTAAATCCAGTTTTACATCCTCCCACCATTGCAATGTGCTCTTATATGATGCTTTCCTATTAATCCAATGTTGCCAACAACTCTCTATATTATTCTTATAAAATTCTTCTCCCAACAGTGTTGTGTTTAATTTCCAAAACCCGACCCCTTTTGTTACCCAGTCAGCATTGGCAAAGGCTACACAAACCATGTTATGATCGGAGAATGCAACTGGCTTAATATTAACATCTCTCCAGTACCCTGTTAACAAACTATTCACATAAATTCTGTCGATCCTTGAACCAACTTTACCATCTACCGAAAAACATGTAAGATCTTTACCATGAGGTTTTGATATTCTATATGTGTCAACTAAATTTTCATTATCACATATTTCTTTTAAGAGTCTATGTGATGTATCAGTATAAGTTTAAGTTGCATTCCTGTCATTTTCTTTGTCTATGACACAATTAAAGTCACCACCCATTACTAAGTTTTCAGTGATGTTATCTAGTGCTGTTTTAGACATCTCCTTAAAAAAATTACGACGTAGTTGATGCGATGCAGGTGCATATATACACAGCAACGTGATACGTGTTTGTTGTATATCTAGAGTGACTCTCACCCAGCGACCATTTGCACCTGATACTGAAGAGATTATATTTACATAGGCTGAACAATGAGGGAGTATAACAATTGCTACGCCTGCACTATTATCTTGAGATAACGAATAAAATATTCTGGATCCAGAAATCTTTTCTAAATTATCGTATGATTCTGACTTCTGAATTTTTGTTTCCTGTATCAAAGCAATGTCAATCTGCTCATTTTTCAGAGTCTCTAGTAAGTGACGTTGCTTTATGTCACTATTTAAGCCTCTACAATTGAGTGTGCAAATTAGCATAAAAGGTAATAAAATGCTGTGTAAAACCGCCATAATTAAGCTAACTAGATTTTGGTTTTTTCGACCCTCTCTTAGACCATTTACCTATTTTACTCACAAACGCTGCATTACTTAGCTCAACTTTTTCCAAATGCTTATATTTTAATATATCTGAATCATGACGCAGATGCCTATATTTAACACCATTTGCCGTCACATATGGAACTAACACCTCTCCTGCCTCTGACCTGTACATGACCATTTCATCAGGTGATTTAGAACTCTGTGTTTGAATGGATATATCAGATTCAGCGACTGACATATTATCGTCTTCTATATCACTTTCCTCTATTTCTGATTCAGAACTCTCTCCATCTTTCTGTCGCTTTGTTCCACTCAATCGATCTGAGACACCAATTACTTTCTCTATATTATTTAAATCGTCTAGATTGAGTGTACTCAGTGGAAAATCAAAGTTAGTTTCAGTATCTTGCGACCTGAATTTTACTTGTCCTAAATTAAAATTCTCTTCCAGAGGGTATTGATCATCATCTTCAACTTGTGTGGAATTAGCCTCTCTGTCATCAAACTTGGATTGACTTGTTACTGGAGTAAGACTTAGCCCCTCATCTAGAACCTCTATTTCATCGCCTGCAACTACAGCGATTGGATTCTTAGTTTTTCCCCCATGCTTCTCATTAACATGGACTTCAGCTACAATCTCAGCAACTACTGGTTCGATGACATTTTCCTTAGCAACGTGCTTCCCATTAGTATGGATTTCAGCTACAATCTCAGCAGCTACTGGTTCTATGACATTCTCTTTAGAGACAACTTGCTCTGCACTTTTATCAGCACCCTTTTTGACATATTTGTTCTGCGGGCATCGCCACTTAAAATGATCAGATGATCCACAAACTAGACATTTGTTTTTGTTAGGGCAATCTGTTGCAAGATGTTCTGTGCTTAGGCAGATTCTACACTCTTTGATTTGCCCCCTGTACCATAATGGCAAGATAAATCGACCATCTATGGTGACCTTGCTTGGGAGAGGTTGTTCTACCTTTTCAAACCAAATTCTTCTGATGCCATTTTCTAAGGTTCGATCAAATGGATAGGTCTCGTGTTCTACTTTGTCCACTTTGCCATACTTGATCAATTCAGTGATAACCCGTTCATCTGGGATCTCTAATGGAACCTTCATCTTGACTAATAGACGATCAGAATCTATTTCCTCCACATTACACACCTCACCCTTCACGACAAGGACCTCGTCGAGCAACTTTTCCTTCACACTTTCATTAACTACGGTGACATTCCATACAGATTTGGAAACATTAACGAGACCTTGAAGGACCCGTGGCCCTGCCCCAACTACATCCTTCAACCCATGATACACCTCAATTGCCGAAACACCCCAAGCCTTTGTCGTGATTTTAAGACTCAGGGTACGCTTATATGAGGTTGCCATGGTGTTTTATAAAAAGAGGAACCCCATACTACTACAATATATAATACAAATATATAACACCAAGACGTCGGGGAAAGAGCTAAACACTAAATAAATGGTGTCCCCTTTTGAAACCCTGGCGTCTACCAACAAATATACGAATAGAGAGTACAGTCGTATATTTGTTAGTTTGAACCACTTTCTAAGTGGTTCACTAACACCTAACCGATTAAAGTGGTTTCCTAATGCATACTAACATATTACAGTCATATATTTATTAGTCTGTTCGAGTTGACCGGGGACAGCCAACTGACTATAAGGATTTATATAGTTAAAGAACTAGGCTTGTGCTTACAAATGACAAAGGAATTAAATCCACTCACTCAAGCGATCTTGCCAAATACAATGCGCTAGCCTACGATCTATAGAAATAGCAGACCGGCGCGGGGAGAAATGTATTGCATTGACCACAGTAAGAGGAGCCCTACTAAATGGCGGAAACCGCCAGCTAAGAGGAATGCCTTTAGAAAATGGAGACACAAAATGCGCTCCAACCAAGACAAGAATTTACAAATTAAACATAAAGTTTGAAAGGAAACACTAATACGAAATATATGTATAAAATTTATCTACAAAATCGCGCTAGAAACTAGCAAATTCGGGCAGCAATTACAGAGCTAAATAAACGCGTGCGTTCACTTCGACTACTACTACTACTACTACTACTACTACTACTACTACTACTACTACTACTACTACTACTACTACTACTACTACTTTTTTTCTTCTTTTTTTTGAAAAACCGACGCTGACGCAGTCGGACAAACTTCACGGAGGAACTCCTTTAAAAAGGCTTGCAAACCCCCAGAAAAAACCCTGGTGAACTAGTAATCTTGATTAATATTACACCAAAACAATGATAAATAATGAGCATTAATACAATCTATAAATACATATGGCTTAAAAGGTATAGATACAAAACAATATGCTGATAAAGCTCCGATAGCAAAACAAAACTTAACAAAGGCATTACTATTCAACCGAGGTGTAGTAGTAGACCCGTGTGACGAGTGCAACTATCCAACAAATGAAAAGTGCCTCGTCAATCTATGACAAATAAGTCAATCATTGACGCCAATGGGCTGATTCTCTAAAGATCAGCGGGCGTAGTAGCATTTGGGTAGTATAATACATATAGTCGGCAGAAAAATTCCAGAAAAATTGATGGCCCTCTTGTTTACATTTTCAATTTACTTTATTGTAAGGTTTTGTAAATTACCATTCAATCCATGTGTGGTAGTAGACCCGTGTGGCGAGTGCAACTATTCAACAAATGAAAAGTGACTCGTCAATCAATGACAAATAAGTCAATCATTGACGCCAGTGGGCTGAGTCTTAAAGATCAGCGGGCGTAGTAGCATTCGGGTAGCATAACATATATAGTCAGCAGGAAAATTACAGAAAAATAGATGGAAATAGATGGCGCTCTTGTTTCCATTTTTGATGTACTTTGTTGTAAGGTTTTGTAAATTACCCGGGAACAAACAACCCTATAAAACTCTGTGCAAATTCCTAAAATTACCTGGGACAATTTTATAATTCAATGGCAAATTACTTTATCGATTGATTATTAAATTACCCCAGTCTGTTTATTTCTTAACATGAATTATTAAACATAACAATATCAAAGTGCAGACTAAAATGAATTACATGACACAGATCAATTAAAAGACACAGATAAATCAGCTGTAGTAATTAAATGATTTAAGCTAGTGCAGGCTCATTTATTTTTACAGCTCCCAACTCCATTGAAACTATGTTTGTTTTGCACCATATGTCCTTGAATACTTTCTCTTTACCATGCTGCTTTAATCTAAAATATTCGCAAGGAATATGATTCAGCAGCAATGAACGAAATATTGCCTTTATTGCTCTATTGTGATTGCCCATAGATGGATTTTTCGTCTGTGCACACCGATGTTTCCAAATGGCCCAAACACCTATGGTTAGTATTGTTATTAAAATAGTCCTTTCAGACTTTATGATATTTACACCGCTTGATCCAAACTCTCTAAACAAGACTACATGCGTGTCTAGAACAATGGGCTTCGCTCCAAATTTTGCCAAGATTTGGCTGATATAGTCCCAAAATTGTGACGATATTGGACATTCCGCAAATAAATGCTCGATTGTTTCCTCGTCTGTTTGACATAAGTAACACCTATCAGAAGTCGTAATATTGCACTTGTATGTCAAGTGTCCCACCCATAGCCGTCGATGTAGTAATCGCCACAATAAATCACGAGCCATATTTGGTATGGATGGAGAATGTAAGATTTTCCATACATTTTTCCAACTGGATGGTTTATAGCTTGAGTCATCCCATCTCCTAATTGCTATGGGAGGTGTTACTTGTTTTCGTCTCATAATATGGTACCATTCCTTGGATCTCATCTTGTATTTTAACATCTCATCATCAAGAACTAATGCGGGTTGTGGAGTCAAACTATTATTATTTACATTTGGCAGACGAAACCATTCAATTGGTACTGCATGTTTTATTTTATTTAGCAACCGCTGGACATCTATATGCCTCATATCTGTTTTTCTAGCTACGTCTTGCATTGAAATCCATCTACGTGTTTGAGGGTGTATCATATCCGATAAATGTTGAATGCCATATTTTGCAAAGGACGGTAGATAAAGTACTGCATTGTTATAACATATATTACTATTGCCCCACAATTGCTGTTCTAGTACTTCCTTCCAGCACGTAGGTGGAGGCATGTATCTGTCAAATATTTCTAACTCCTTAACTTGATCTTTAAACACATCTGGTATCATTTGGCTATTCGGAGGTGGCTTCTTTGAGGTAAAAACATGCTCCGCCAGAAATGGTTCTACAATTCTCTCCATGAGAGCTCGTGAAACACATGCCCACGTCTCATCTGATGTAATAAGATCATCCAAAAATTTTAACCTTAAAGAAACACATTTCACTTTAATATCAATTAAATCAAGTCCTCCTTCTAACTTAGCATTATTGAGAACACGATGGGAAACTAAATGATTCTTTTCTTCCCATATGAATGACAATATCAACTCATTAACCTCCTTTTCTACATGTTTTGGCATGTGTACAACAGATGCTGTATACCATAGCCCAGATAATGCCAAGTTGTTGACAACAAACACTCTACCAAAGATTGAAAGACGACGACGCTTCCAATTTGCTAATATTCTCTTAAGTTTAGATACTCGTTCATTCCAATTTTGTATTGTATTCGGTTTCCTGCCAAAATAGATGCCTAAAATCTTAATGGTATCATTAGACCAATTGATTTCAAGTGGCTGGTCATTCCGCTCTTTCCATGGCCCCAAAAATAATCCTTTGGATTTTCCTTTATTGATTTTCAAACCAGATGCATTTTGGAACTTTTCTAGTACGTGGTTTAAAATTGCAAAATCATTGTTTGAACTGGTAAACACAGTTGTGTCATCAGCATATTGTGACAGCTTAAGTGGTCTTTCTATGCCACGAATACATATGCCTTGAAAGTTATTATTTTGCCTCAATGCTATGCCAAGTGATTCCATCACAATAACAAATAATAATGGCGATAGGGAACACCCCTGTCTAACCCCACGTTCTAAGACAATTTCTCTGGATAATTGATTGTTCACTAAATAGCTACTCTTGATATCCGTATATAAAATCTTTACCCATTTAATAAAGTTTGAGCCTAACCCAAACAATTGCAAAGAATTAAAAAGAAAATCCCATTCCACACGGTCAAATGCCTTTTCATTGTCCAAGGCAATCACAGCTGAAGGGATGCTATCCTTCTCAACCAATTGTATACGGTCTCTTATTACCATGGTATTGGTTAGAATTGTCCTCCTGGGTACAGCACATGTCTGCTCTGTTCCAATGATTTCTCCTAAAACACTACCTAGTTTCAATGTTAGTGCTCTGGATATTATTTTGTAGTCTACACATAGTAGAGAAATTGGTCTGTAGTTCTGAATTAGACGTCTGTCATTTCCTTTATATATTAGCCTTACGTATGCCCTAGCCATAGTTGGTGGTAAATGGCCTTTCTAAAAAATTTCAGTGCCTAATTCTTCCATTATTGGACCTACAAGGTGCCAAAACGTTTGGTAAAATTCAACTGGAAGGCCATCACACCCCAGTGATTTTTCTAGTTTCATACCTTTAAGGGATTTAGTTAAATCTTCTAGTGTTAAGGGTTGATCACAAAATTCACTGCCTGTGTCTGACACCTTTTTGTCTATATTTGCTAACAAATCCAATTTTGCATCTTCATCAATTCCCTCTGACTTGTACAATGACTCATAGTAATTGCATACAATGGTACTCATTTCATTGTTGGTAAAGACGGTTGAACCATCCGGCATGTTTAATGAGCACATCACCTTATCTATTGCCCGTGCTTTTTCTAATGCGCAAAAATATCGGGTTGGCTTTTCCCCTTCTGCGTGCATCTGGGCTCTTGCTCTAATTTTTGCACCCTCAAACTCATAGTGTTCTATATCTCTTATTTTACTTTTAATTTTAACCAGTAATTCATAATAATTCTCTTCACCATTATTTACTTTAGCATTAATTTCATCAGTGATCGATGAAGTGTTTTCTTGCGTTTGCGTATTTCCTGTGCTTTTCTAATAGCATACTTTCGGGAAACATACTTTAAATCCAGTTTAACATCCTCCCACCATTGCAATGTGCTCTTATATGATGCTTTCCTATTAATCCAATGTTGCCAACAACTCTCTATATTATTCTTATAAAATTCTTCTCCCAACAGTGTTGTGTTTAATTTCCAAAACCCGACCCCTTTTGTTACCCAGTCAGCATTGGCAAAGGTTACACAAACCATGTTATGATCGGAGAATGCAACTGGCTTAATATTAACATCTCTCCAGTACCCTGTTAACAAACTATTCACATAAATTCTGTCGATCCTTGAACCAACTTTACCATCTACCGAAAAACATGTAAGATCTTTACCATGAGGTTTTGATATTCTATAGGTGTCCACTAAATTTTCATTATCACATATTTCTTTTAAGAGTCTATGTGATGTATCAGCATAAGTTGAAGTTGCATTCCTGTCATTTTCTTTGTCTAAGACACAATTAAAGTCACCACCCATTACTAAGTTTTCAGTGATGTTATCTAGTGCTGTTTTAGACATCTCCTTAAAAAAATTACGACGTAGTTGATGAGATGTAGGTGCATATATACACAGCAACGTGATACGTGTTTGTTGTATATCTAGCGTGACTCTCACCCAGCGACCATTTGCACCTGATACTGAAGAGATTATATTTACATAGGCTGAACAACGAGGGAGTATAACAATTGCTACGCCTGCACTATTATCTTGAGATAACGAATAAAATATTCTGGATCCAGAAATCTTTTCTAAATTATCGTATAATTCTGACTTCTGAATTTTTGTTTCCTGTATCAAAGCAATGTCAATCTGCTCATTTTTCAGAGTCTCTAGTAAGTGACGTTGCTTTATGTCACTATTTAAGCCTCTACAATTGAGTGTGCAAATTAGCATAAAAGGTAATAAAATGCTGTGTAAAACCGCCATTATTAAGCTAACTAGATTTTGTTTTTTTCGACCCTCTCTTAGACCATTTACCTATTTTACTCACAAACGCTGCATTACTAAGCTCAACTTTTTCCAAATGCTTATATTTTAATATATCTGAATCATGACGCAGATGCCTATATTTAACACCATTTGCCGTCACATATGGAACTAACACCTCTCCTGCCTCTGACCTGTACATGACCATTTCATCAGGTGATTTAGAACTCTGTGTTTGAATGGATATATCAGATTCAGCGACTGACATATTATCGTCTTCTATATCACTTTCCTCTATTTCTGATTCAGAACTCTCTCCATCTTTCTGTCGCTTTGTTCCACTCAATCGATCCGAGACACCAATTACTTTCTCTATATTATTTAAATCGTCTAGATTGAGTGTACTCAGTGGAAATTCAAAGTTAGTTTCAGTATCTTGCGACCTGAATTTTACTTGTCCTAAATTAAAACTCTCTTCCAGAGGGTATTGATCATCATCTTCAACTTGTGTGGAATTAGCCTCTCTGTCATCAAACTTGGATTGACTTGTTACTGGAGCAAGACTTAGCCCCTCATCTAGAACCTCTATTTCATCACATGCAACTACAGCGATTGGATTCTTAGTTTTTTCCCCATGCTTCACATTAACATGGACTTCAGCTACAATCTCAGCAACTACTGGTTCGATGACATTTTCCTTAGCAGCGTGCTTCCCATTAGTATGAATTTCCGCTACAATCTCAGCAGCTACCGGTTCTATGACATTCTCTTTAGAGACAACTTGCTCTGCACTTTTATCAGCACCCTTTTTGACATATTTGTTCTGCGGGCATCGCCACTTAAAATGATCAGATGATCCACAAACTAGACATTTGTTTTTGTTAGGGCAATCTGTTGCAAGATGTTCTGTGCTTAAGCAGATTCTACACTCTTTGATTTGCCCCCTGTACCATAATGGCAAGATAAATCGACCATCTATGGTGACCTTGCTTGGGAGAGGTTGTTCTACCTTTTCAAACCAAATTCTTCTGATGCCATTTTCTAAGGTTCGATCAAATGGATAGGTCTCGTGTTCTACTTTGTCCACTTTGCCATACTTGATCAATTCAGTGATAACCCGTTCATCTGGGATCTCTAATGGAACCTTCATCTTGACTAATAGACGATCAGAATCTATTTCCTCCACATTACACACCTCACCCTTCACGACAAGGACCTCGTCGAGCAACTTTTCCTTCACACTTTCATTAACTACGGTGACATTCCATACAGATTTGGAAACATTAACGAGACCTTGAAGGACCCGTGGCCCTGCCCCAACTACATCCTTCAACCCATGATACACCTCAATTGCCGAAATACCCCAAGCCTTTGTCGTGATTTTAAGACTCAGGGTACGCTTATATGAGGTTGCCATGGTGTTTTATAAAAAGAGGAACCCCATACTACTCCAATATATAATACAAATATATAACACCAAGACGTCGGGGAAAGAGCTAAACACTAAATAAATAGTGTCCCCTTTTGAAACCCTGACGTCTACCAACAAATATAGGAATAGAGAGTACAGTCGTATATTTGTTAGTTTGAACCACTTTCTAAGTGGTTCACTAACACCTAGCCGATTAAAGTATGCTAACAAATATATGATTAAATAGTCAAGTCATATATTTGTTAGTCTGTTCGAGTTGACAGGGGACAGCCAACTGACTATAAGGAGTAATATAGTTAAAGAACTAGGCTTGTGCTTACAAATGACAAAGGAATTAAATCCACTCACTCAAGCGATCTTGCCAAATACAATGCGCTAGCCTACGATCTATAGAAATAGCAGACCGGCGCGGGGAGAAATGTATTGCATTGACCACAGTAAGAGGAGCCCTATTAAATGGCGAAAACCGCCAGCTAAGAGGAATGCCTTTAGAAAATAGAGACACAAAATGCGCTCCAACCAAGACAAGAATTTACAAATTAAATATAAAGTTTGAAAGGAAATACTAATACGAAATATATGTATAAAATTTATCTACAAAATCGCGCTAGAAACTAGCAAATTCGGGCAGCAATTGCAGAGCTAAATAAACGCGTGCGTTCACTTCGACTACTACTACTACTACTACTACTACTACTACTACTACTACTACTACTACTACTACTACTACTACTACTACTACTACTACTACTACTACTACTACTACTACTACTACTACTACTACTACTATAATACTACTACCACTACTACTACTACTACTACTGCTAGTACTACTACTACTACTACTACTACTACTACTACTACTACTACTACTACTACTACTACTACTACTACTACTACTACTACTACTACTACTACTACTACTACTACTCCGCAATAATGTCAACGCAGAGAATATCCCTCTCAGTTCTTATCCAGATGCGTTCATCAATACCGGAGTGGATTAAAGCTTTTAAGATTTAAGTGTGGGGCGGCGTAGGTTCGCTTATATAAGCCACCTGCTTCATAGATCGAGAATTGGGCTCCATAATGTTGTCGATACTTACCACCAGAATACTCACTCAAGACGTATCATGTTACACTTATCATTATCAGAGGAGTATATAAATTGTAACGGTGGGGCAAGCTACTAAGCAGCAGGGCGGTGAATTGGCGGTGAATTGAAAATTGGGCTCTGTATTGGTCTCGTTAGAATACACTTGTGATACTTCACCGAGATTGGATGAGAACCGAATGAGAAGTACTAAAATAAAGAAAATTCCACAGCAAAAATAAAACATGATCAAAATCAACAATAAGAACATGCGTAAGATTTAGAGATCTGTTCCGGAGTATTAAATATAAAAAACTACTGAACCAATCCTCTTTTATAACAGAAAAGATTTAGGCATCGAAAATTAAATTGCGCAATCCTGGAAATACCACTGCAATTACTCTTAAGGCAACGTATGAGTAACCACCGAATTAATTTAATCCCAAGCAAGCAAACAAAAATAGCAGTTACAATCTACACATACAATCTAAACGACCACAAGCAAAACAACATACAGTACAAATGACAAAGCAGCATCAAAACGTATACTAGAGGAAATAGGTATGGCCCACCTTTGGAAAACGCAATTAGTATCTCAAGGACCAAATATAAAAAGAATTGTAAAACCGAACGTCGAAGACCAATATAGGCAAAACTGGTTTGTGGAAATGCAAAATCTTGAAAGAGAAAGAAGTATAAATCATTTAAAGCAAATCTTGAAATGGAAAATTACCTGGAAAAACTCACAGATAAGAACAAAATAGATTTTACAAAATTCCGAACTGGCAACCACTGCCTACCTATTGAAAATGGATGTTGTGAGCGAATACCAAGGGAAGAGCGCATCTGCCAGCTGTGTGATAAGAATGACATATACGATGTGATTCCATTACTTCACCTTATGCGATAGTTTCCGTAATGAAAGGCTAAACTACCTACACAAATTCTATAAAAACGTCCTAATTATTGTACATTTTCCAAGCTATTTATAACGAATAATGTAAATGTAACAAAATTATGTGCCTTTATAACCAATCAGTTCCACACCAGATAAATCACAACTATCTCCATGTCAAATATGTAAATGTTGTTTTTTAAAAACATATTTTATTGTTGACGACTACTACTACTACTACTACTACTACTACTACTACTACTACTACTACTACTACTACTACTACTACTACTACTACTACTACTACTACTACTACTACTACTACTACTACTACTACTACTACTACTACTGCCGTAAATTACCCAAAACATTGATGATCTTGATAATGATAATAACGATGGAAAATAAATGATGATAAATGCTGTTATCTATAGTGGTACTAATGATGACGAGGATAATAATAATAATAATAATAATAATAATAATAATAATAATAATAATAATAATAATAAAAATAATTATAATAATAATAATAATAATAATAATAATAATATTAATAATAATTTATGTAAACACCGCTTATTTTATATATCGATATTATAGCGCCTCATGCCACTATGTGACCTGAGGGAAATAAAGAAATAAAGAAACTGAAACTAAAACTGTATCTAAACATAAAATGTCAGCGTCAGGACGAAACATCTCACCAAAAGCAACACAAAGCATGTGTGACTTTATTGGTCACTCCACACAAGACCATATATATACTAACGTACCGTTGGAATATATAGCGTGTACCACTATGATAAAGCTGTTTCTGAATGTCTTTGTTCTAGCACTGGCGGATACTGATGACGGATACTACATGTGCGCTATTGTTCAAGAGACGACAAAGAAGATACTTAATTCAGCAATAGCCGAGCATATAGTCCTTCGTAAGTTGTTTTCATCTGATTTATAGGTATCAATAGAGGAATCAGATCTGTTTTTTATATGACGGAGTAAACATACAGCTCTGTCATGGACATTTGAACAGCCAGTTAATATATTGAAACTACTGGATCTTTCCAGTTTTAGCTATGCCCCACCCATCTCTAGCTAAGCTCCACCCACGCCTCACTCATGTTGGAGTCCATCGACTCACGACCGCCCTGACTATCAATTTCCAGAAAACTATACAGCTAAGCTGTTGAATAATTTGACTGGGTGCTGTTGCTACCTATGGCAGGGGATGGCAGCAACAGCGCCCAGTCAAATTAGTCTCCAAACATTCAACAGTAAATTTAATAAATAGTAAAGCCATACAATTCATATTACCCGACGGACTAGTAAGCGTTTAAGACAGAGTAAATCCGGTCATTCATGACGTAATGATTATGGCGTCAGCATACACGTCACGTAGTTGATTATGATTATTTTCCATAGACAACAACAGTCAACAGTCAAATTAGTTTCAGAATTTTCAAAAGGTTATATGTATAGTTACGTTTAAAATTATATTCTGTGAATTCAAGTTTCAAATCAATTCCAACGCACGTAAAATGTGGAAGGAGCTTATATAGAAATATCTGTTCCATAATGGCGACCATCACTGGTCCATCAAGGTCGTGCTACTTTACGGTGGGTTCTCATAGGATCATAAGTCCCAAATCTAGAAATATCTGTTCTACAATCGCCATCATCACTGGTCCGACAAGGTGGTGCTACTTTATGTTGAGTTCTCATAAGACCATAAGCCCCAAATCTTGAAATATCTGTTCTATAATGATGACCAACACTGGTCCAACAAGGTGGTGCTACTTTATGGTGAGTTCTCATAAGACCATACGCCCGAAATCTAGAAATATCTGTTCTATAATGGCGACCATCACTGGCCAAACAAGGTGGTGCTGCTTTATGGTGGGTTCTTATAGGACCATAAGCCCCAAATCTAGAAATATCTGTTCTATAATGGCGATCATCACTGGCCAAACAAGGTGGTGCTACTTTATGGTGGGTTCTTATAGGACCATAAGACCCAAATCTAAAAATATCTGTTCTATAATGGCCATCATCACTGGTCCAACAATGTTGTGCTACTTTATGGTGAGTTCTCATAGGACCATAAGCCCCAACTCTAGAAATATCAGTTCTATAATGGCGACCATCGCTTGTCCAACAAGGTGGTGCTACATTATGGTGAGTTCTCATAGGACTATAAGCCCCAAATCTAGAATTATCTGTTCTATATTGGCGACCATCACTGATTCAACAAGGTGGTGCTACTTTATGGTGAGTTTTCATAGCACCATTAGCCACAAATCTAGAAATATCTGTTCTATAATGGGTATCATCACTGGTCCAACAAGGTGGTGCTTACTTTATGGTGAGTTCTTATAGGACCATAAGTCCGAAATCTAGAAATATCTATTCTATAATGGCGATCATCACTGGCCCAACAAGGTGGTGCTTACTTTATGGTGAGTTCTTATAGGACCATACGCCCAAATCTAGAAATATCTGTTCTATAATGGCGACCATCACTGATCAACAAGGTGGTGCTACTTTATGGTGAGCTCTCATAGGACCATAAGCCCCATGTCTAAAAATATCTGTTCTATAATGGCTGTCATCACTGGTCCAACAAGGTGGTGCTTACTTTATGGTGAGTTATTATAGGACTATAAGCCCCAAATCTGGAAATATCTATTCTATAATGGCCACCATCACTGGTCCAGCAAAGTTGTGCTTATTTATGGTGACTTCTCATAGGACCACATGCCACAAAAGCACAGCCAACTGTATTCCCATAAAGCCTACATTCTCTAGGTTCTGATTTTATTAAAGGAAACACCGCCTTCTCTTATACTAACAATTCAGGTGATAGAATTTGGCACACATAATTCATCCCTGGCATTTTAGCTTTTTATAATGCCGACAAGGAAAGATATTCAGGCTTTATTAACAAAATTTTGATACATAGCCTATGATGGCGGCATAATTTACTTTTCAACCAATCAGAAAAGACCTGGCGTGTGCTCGCAGTCATAGCGGTACCATCTATAGTATGACCATGCTGTGTAAAGACATCCATACAGGTAAATTGTCAAATATTTTGAAAGTAATTTGACTCAACAACTTCCGGTTAAATTAATTTTAAAATATTCTACGAGATGATTATTATATAATAAAGAAAATAATACACTGGCAGTTACATAACATCACACACTATCGATTGTGGACAGAAAATGGTAGCGATCACCGTTCCACATTTATGCTATATTACAAAGCAAATAATTGTGATACAGTTAAGGGAATGTGACAGGGTTTAAATGATATGGAATCATGGAATCTATAAACCAAAATCTAACGGTATAATACAACATTTGAGATGAGATTAGCATTCCTTTGAACTACCATTCGCAATTATGTTCAGTTTATTTTTCTCCTTAGGCTCTCCGTTAATTGTTGAATCCAGTTTTAGCTATGCCCCGCCCATCTCTAGCTAAGCGCCACCCATACTTTGTCCGTGTTGCGATCGACAGATCACTGCACTCTCTGAATTTCAATTTCCAGTAGCCTATACAGGGAAGCTGTTAAATATTGCTATGGCAGCAACAGCGCCTAGTCAAATAAGTTTCGAAATATTAAACGGCATGTTTATTAAATAGCAAAAACATACATTTCATACAGCTTGACGGATTATTAAGCATTTATGACAGAATTAATTACGTCATTCTTGACGTTATTGATTATGACGTCAGCCAACATGTGACGTAATTGGTTATGCCGTCATATGATTGATTAATAGACTGATTCATCTATTGCGAGTTTTACTGTGCTTCTGACAGCCCTTAGGCTGCTCATGAATCTGTTTGTCAGATATTTGCCCGATTTTAGGCATTTTAGACAACACCATCGAAAATTATACATAGACAAAGTTTGCATATGCAATAGACGAATTCCATGTTATCTATGCCCCGCCCATCTCTGGTTAAGCTCCACCCACAATTCGCTGTGTTCGTGAACGATCGATCCCTGAACTGCCTGACTATCAATTTGCAGAAAGCTATATAAGTAAGTTGCTGAATATTTTGAAAGTAATTTGACTGGGTGCAGTTGCTGCCCAAGCAAATTAGTTTCAAAATAGTTAACAGCATTTTTATTAAATAGTACAGATTCGTACAACAACGCCTAGTACGTCACCAATTAAACGTTAGAGACGAACCTATCTACGTCACTCATGACGTAATTGATTTTGACGTTATTCTACACGGCACATAGTTGATTACGACATCGTATGATTGAGAGATAAACTGGAAAGGTCCATGGTAAAGGACACCATTGTGAAGATATTCTGTAGTTTCAAACGTCAGGTTAGAAGTTAGAGTGATTTCTTGGAACTTTCTACCATGTGACCCACAATACAACAATGTACGAACAATTTTCTGGATTTATCCCGTCAATGAAAGGTACACACGGAATGAATGCTGAAAACTAATCATACAACAAGATGTTTTCAAAACGTTGTTTCTGAAACAGTCCAGCATACACCAACATTTTTTCAGAGGAAACATTTTCTTAGGCGTATATAAAATGTTCAGAAAGTTTAGCAATGTTCATCATTTGCAGCTCAGTTTCTGACACATTCAGTTATCCCTCATTGGAGTATCCGATCTGTCGAATATATGACGTCATTATTTAATACCTTTGGTATGAGTACTTCACAAGTAATAATGGAAAAATTGGCATATTTAGTTTTTTCCGGAAAACGGGAAGAAAAGGGTTAATATCTGAAATTGTTCAAGGGCCGGGAACGGTCACACCCATAAATTATAAAGAGGTGCCCCCATACTACAAAATGCAGCAAAGAAAAAAACTTTATCCGACAAATCCAGGTTCACCAAAAAATCAGCTTGTGGCTCCCGGACTAATTGTGGCAAAGTCAATAATTAGTAGAATGCCTGAGACACTTAGCGTACCCAATAATTAAGACAGCCAGATGTACGGTCAGGCAGGTGGGCAGACGGATGGACGAATGAGAGATCGACAGACGAACCAAACAATTGCTATATTCATGAATTAAAAAATTGGTAGGCTTATTTTTATAATGCAACATATACTTCTATACGGTATGATGTTGCTGGCAAGCTTAATTTATATGAAGATACTGGCAGTTGCCACCAATATCAGGTATAGCCACGAAGAATAAGCCCTCCAATGACATTTATTTATTTCGCCGATGACAATTTCCAAGTTTACATAAAATTTTTTCAGCGGCTTTCCATGATATATTTATAATGTAGGTCCTTATGTAATTTGGTGCCATTTCATTTTGTAAAAGTGAACTTTCACTTGATTTTGTGTCTCAAGATTGTGAATATTGAAAAAAATGCAACCCTGGATGACCTTTTACAATGGCAATCCATCTGTATGTGTCGTTGTCAACAATATTGGCTAGTTTCTACATTTGTGGATGTATTGCAATTAAATTTTGCAGATATGTTCCAGTTGTCAGTATATATAACACTCGCAAAAAAGAAGATGATACTCCTTCACAAAACAGAGTTATCGCCCTTGATAAATTTTAAATGTATTAAAATCTATGGGCAAATAAACACACTTTTGCCAACGCATTTTGCTATTATACACCAGATTAATATTACAATTTAGGAATGTGTTGACATTCACAGTAGATGCAAACATTGTGAGGTTCGATTAGATATATTGCAGCATTAAAGACTCAATCAGCATCCTTAACGTCTTTCACTACAGATGAGTGTAATTGTTCACCAGTTTTTGATTTGCTGCTGCAGCTATAACTCACATAGCTGAGACTTCTGTGCATGAAATGGTGTTATTCCAATAACTACATTTTCATGTGCACCTTCGGTTGCATCAACACTACCAAATTCATTATCTCAAGCTGTTTCATGTAGTTAAGAACGAAGCGTGCATCATATTTGCATTACATGTGAATTGTTCAAGTTTATTGACAACATATCTAGATTTGAACATAGTGATTCTGTCTGTAACAACATTGCCGAGATACTGAACTTCTTCTGTTGTACTGATGGCAGCCCTCTGATATGCCTCTGCCAGATGAATAGATGATTCATTCAGGAATATCCGTTCTTCAGGTTCTCTTGACAAGAAATGCTGAAATTAAACCGTGCTTAGAACAATTAAAGTAACAGTGTGTGCTTCTAATGCTCGATACACGTGTTTCCAATTGAGAATGTGCGTTACAGTTGTAAGTGAATAGAGTCCAGTCTCTACCCTCGCTTGATCAATTCCGCTCCCCTCCACATATTTTCCCAACGTAGCCAATGCCCAGAACACAACATGAAGTTCACCTGGGCGAAAAAGAAACTGCTTCATGATATCTTTTCTATCAACCCACAGCTTCATTGCCGTTAGGGTTATCGTACAACAGATGATCAAGAGTCATTACAGTGACTGTGGTCCCCCGTCCCCACCCCCATTACACGAATCGTAATATCACGTGCTCTCATGAGGCCTGTGTAAAAGTATGCCATAGTCTGTAGGAGGGGATCTGATCAAAGACGCTAGTAGGTCAACATTGGTCAAGCTGTTATTAGAGGAGAGCAAAGAATTAAATGCGGCCCATGTTACCACAACGTTGGGAATAATCTTGTATTGCTATGCCATCTTCTCAGCTTAATCAGCCAATTATCCATGCCAGATCTGGCTTCATGTGCATGTCTGTTACTTGGTGAAGTGTACTCAGTTTACATACACCCTCTCTTTTTTGGGCTCTGGAACTTTACGTTTTAACATCTCATGGCCATGACATCATCTAACACTTGGATAATTGACGAACGGTCAATTTCAATGGGCAGCAATATAGGTGCCCTGTAAAGAGCTACAGACTGGTATATAGCTATTGCTGTGCCATGGAGAGTGTTAATACCGCAGGTGGTTGCTAGTAGAAAATCTATGCTGTCTAATTCAAACCATACAAATATATCTTGAACCAACCATGGAGGTAGGTATATCCCACCCAAGGAGTCTATTTGCTTTTGAACAACATTTGTAACTTCAGTGTCTATTTCTATAGCATTTTTATAAGGAATGGCAATACCTGATTTACCGAGTTTTCTACAAGTGATTTGGATCTTGTATTTGTGTGCACTTCTAGAGCTAAGCCGACGCTGATGGGAGTTTCAAAGTGCTGTCTAAAAGCACTATCCTCATCCTTTGTTTTATCTGACATTTGCCGATTGGATTCGTATGCCGTCACAAAGTATTGTGCCAGCAAGTATGCACTTTGATTTACAAACTCTTCCCCACATGTAGTTAAAACTCGACCAGTGTCTTGAATGCATGCTTACAAAAGGTGTTGAGCAATGCTGGTGGCTCGTACTCTGTAAGTGTTCCATAAACACTTCCATGGGAAAGAATTAGCGATAGCGCGCCTAATGATTGTAGCTGCTTTCAACAGAACTTGCAAATCATCTTTCAAATCTCCGGTCATCAGGGCAATTGTTATCAGAGTGTCCTTGTGCGTTGTCGAAATAACATGTTTGGGTTTTGTTTTATGTGGAGGTTTACTGAAGTGAATGTCATGAATGTTATCTAAAATCAGTTGTTTTAGGTATTTCTTGTACTAAGGATTATCATGTAGAGGAAACCCATTTTCTTCTAGTAAATGTGTGTATGATTGGTGAACATCATTCATATTTAATGCAATATGCATAGTAAGATTATTCAGTTCAGTATCAACTACGTCAATTATTTCAAGATCAGATAGGAGCTGACCGAGCTTAACTTGACATTCTTGCGGTTGCTTTACTTTGTCAACATATCGCGTAACCTGAACTGAACATACTAAATGATATTTCATGCCCTCCACTACTGCTTTTTAATGGATCACACACGCACAAAACGCTGCTTAGCCTTACTTTGAGACTTTCGTTATTTGTTTCCTTCCAATTTCTAAGAGCTGGCTATCCGTGTTTGTAGTTCACCCCTCATGAAGCTTATCTTTTGCATATTTCTGGCAGATAACACACATGTGTTTTTAAAAATGCAGTTCTCTGGTAGTCCTGTTAGCAGCGGTCACATCATAGGACGATGGCGGGCCCTACATCGTCTGCCCCATGCCAGCTCTCCTACAGACAGACGTTGTAGACGATTGCTAGGTGATGCAATCTATGTTTCTCCGTGTGTAACTCGTATTCTCGTAATCGTAACTAGTTTTTCAACCGAAGCAATAGACGGCTTCAATACATAGTTTGCATAGTCAGTTGCTCCACTGTTCATCTGACAAATAAATCGAAGTTGAAAATCCACAGATTTCGACTTCTTGATGGACTACAGTTCTTCCATCTTGCAGTTAATATATCACATATATTGTTGAGAATAAGTAGTAAATCTACGAATCATTACTTAGGCAATATATCAAGTTTATATATACAGTGTCTGTCCTGGCATAGACAGCAATAATACGGCGATAGTAGTGTTGTAAATAGGAGTTTAAGAGCAGCTAATTACAATTAGTATATTCCAGTGGGCAATTAAATGCTCAGAACAACAGGTAGCTTCATTTTGCGTGTTGTCTGTTGCTAGTGGAATTATTTGAAATTGTTTTATCCTATAGGGCTACGCCCAACGAGTTGTACTGGAGCATAGAATGCATGGGAATCTGGGTAATGACTCAGCCTATATGGATGTTGACACCACATATATACGTTGGGCCAGGGCCATATTAACCGATGGGCGGAAGGGAAAATTGCCCAGGGCCCCACGTGTCAAGGCGGCGGCCCCAGCTGCTTGGCCTATCTGCAACTGAGTATTTAATTTTTTAATGATATAAAGCCATCAGTATGGCTTCTGCAGTGGTTTGAGAAATGTCCATATGTAGACCAAGAAAAGGTTATTTTTGAAAATTTACCACTGGAATGGCTGGCTCGTTTATCGAGCCAGTCACTCCAGTGGTAAAATTTCAAAACATAGTCTTCTCTTGGTATCCATATGGACATATTCTATGAAAATATTTCCTGAACAAATTTGAGGTTAAAGTCCCAACCAAATTAATGAGTACCGGAGCGTCGGCTCATTCAACAGTTTTATTTAAAGTCAGCGGCACAGTATCGCTAACTTTAAATTAAAACATTGTCTAATTAAATTGATGATGTATTTATCTGTAAAAATGTATGTGCGTAATAACAATTGATAGAGTTGTCATAAAATGGGCAAATTCTTTCCATGACATTTGGAATGGCGACGGCGCACACACCCTAGTCCCATGTACAATATTTGGGAGAAAATAAGCAAAAATAGAACAATTTCCCGGCCAAGCAAAGGTCTATATTCACCTGCATAACCACAGGAGAAGCCAGCTGAGAGCATCCAGATCTCAAACTTTTCCCCGGACCACCACCCCCTACTCCCCTCACATTTCCATGTCGGTTAATATTGGAGACAGAAAGTACCTGTATAAAGGAGACGGAAAGTACCTGTATAAAGGAGACGGAAAGTACCTGTATAAAGGTGACAGAAAGTACCTGTATAAAGGTGACAGAAAGTACTCGTATAAAGGTGACACAAAATGTACCAGTATAAAGGTGACAGAAAGTACCTGTATAAAGGTGACAGAAAGTACCTGTATAAAGGTGACAGAAAGTACCCGTATAAAGGTGACAGAAAGTATCTGTATAAAGGTGACAGAAAGTACCCGTATAAAGGTGACAGAAAGTACCTGTATAAAGGAGACAGAAAGTACCCGTATAAAGGTGACAGAAAGTACCTGTATAAAGGTGACAGAAAGTACCCTTATAAAGGTGACAGAAAGTATCTGTATAAAGGTGACAGAAGGTACCCGTATAAAGGTGACAGAAAGTACCTGTATAAAGGTGACAGAAAGTACCCGTATAAAGGTGACAGAAAGTATCTGTATAAAGGTGACAGAAAGTACCCGTATAAAGGTGACAGAAAGTACCTGTATAAAGGAGACAGAAAGAACCTGTATAAAGGTGACAGAAAGCACCTGTATAAAGGTGACAGAAAGTACCTGTATAAAGGAGACGGAAAGTACCTGTATAAAGGTGACAGAAAGTACCTGTATAAAGGTGATAGAAAGTACTCGTATAAAGGTGACACAAAATGTACCAGTATAAAGGTGACAGAAAGTACCTGTATAAAGATGACAGAAAGTACTTGTATAAAGGTGACAGAAAGTACCCGTATAAAGGTGTCAGAAAGTATCTGTATAAAGGTGACAGAAAGTACCCGTATAAAGGTGACAGAAAGTACCTGTACAAAGGAGACAGAAAGTACCTGTATAAAGGTGACAGGAAGTACCTGTATAATTGTGACAGAAAGTACCCGTATAAAGGTGACAGAATATATCTGTATAAAGGTGACAGAAAGTACCCGTATAAAGGTGACAGAAAGTACCTGTATAAGGGAGACAGAAAGTACCTGTATAAAGGTGACAGAAAGTACCTGTATAAAGGTGACAGAAAGCACCTGTATAAAGGTGACAGAAAGTACCGGTATAAAGGAGACAGCAAGTACCTGTATAAAGGTGACAGAAAGTACCTGTATAAAGGTGACAACAAGTACCCGTATAAAGGTGACAGAAAGTACCTGCATAAAGGTGACAGAAAGTACCTGTACAAAGGTGACAGAAAGTACCCGTATAAAGGTGACAGAAAGTATCTGTATAAAGGTGAGAGAAAGTACCCGTATAAAGGTGACAGAAAGTACCTGTATAAAGGAGACAGAAAGTACCTGTATAAAGGTGACAGAAAGTACCTGTATAAAGGTGACAGAAAGTACCTGTATAAAGGTGACAGAAAGTACCTGTATAAAGGTGAGAGAAAGTACCCGTATAAAGGTGACAGAAAGTACCTGTATAAATGTGACAGAAAGTACCCGTATAAAGGTGAGAGAAAGTATCTGTATAAAGGTGACAGAAAGTACCCGTATAAAGGTGACAGAAAGTACCTGTATAAAGGAGACAGAAAGTACCTGTATAAAGGTGACAGAAAGTACCTGTATAAAGGTGACAGAAAGTACCCGTATAAAGGTGACAGAAAGTACCTGTATAAAGGAGACAGAAAGTACCTGTATAAAGGTGACAGAAAGTACCTGTATAAAGGTGACAGAAAGTACCCTTATAAAGGTGACAGAAAGTATCTGTATAAAGGTGACAGAAGGTACCCGTATAAAGGTGACAGAAAGTACCTGTATAAAGGTGACAGAAAGTACCCGTATAAAGGTGACAGAAAGTATCTGTATAAAGGTGACAGAAAGTACCCGTATAAAGGTGACAGAAAGTACCTGTATAAAGGAGACAGAAAGAACCTGTATAAAGGTGACAGAAAGCACCTGTATAAAGATGACAGAAAGTACCTGTATAAAGGAGACGGAAAGTACCTGTATAAAGGTGACAGAAAGTACCTGTATAAAGGTGATAGAAAGTACTCGTATAAAGGTGACACAAAATGTACCAGTATAAAGGTGACAGAAAGTACCTGTATAAAGGTGACAGAAAGTACTTGTATAAAGGTGACAGAAAGTACCCGTATAAAGGTGTCAGAAAGTATCTGTATAAAGGAGACAGAAAGTACCCGTATAAAGGTGACAGAAAGTACCTGTATAAAGGTGACAGAAAGTACCCGTATAAAGGTGACAGAATATATCTGTATAAAGGTGACAGAAAGTACCCGTATAAAGGTGACAGAAAGTACCTGTATAAGGGAGACAGAAAGTACCTGTATAAAGGTGACAGAAAGTACCTGTATAAAGGTGACAGAAAGCACATGTATAAAGGTGACAGAAAGTACCGGTATAAAGGAGACAGCAAGTACCTGTATAAAGGTGACAGAAAGTACCTGTATAAAGGTGACAACAAGTACCCGTATAAAGGTGACAGAAAGTACCTGCATAAAGGTGACAGAAAGTACCTGTATAAAGGTGACAGAAAGTACCCGTATAAAGGTGACAGAAAGTATCTGTATAAAGGTGAGAGAAAGTACCCGTATAAAGGTGACAGAAAGTACCTGTTTAAAGGAGACAGAAAGTACCTGTATAAAGGTGACAGAAAGTACCTGTATAAAGGTGACAGAAAGTACCTGTATAAAGGTGACAGAAAGCACCTGTATAAAGGTGACAGAAAGTACCGGTATAAAGGAGACAGCAAGTACCTGTATAAAGGTGACAGAAAGTACCTGTATAAAGGTGACAACAAGTACCCGTATAAAGGTGACAGAAAGTACCTGCATAAAGGTGACAGAAAGTACCTGTACAAAGGTGACAGAAAGTACCCGTATAAAGGTGACAGAAAGTATCTGTATAAAGGTGAGAGAAAGTACCCGTATAAAGGTGACAGAAAGTACCTGTATAAAGGAGACAGAAAGTACCTGTATAAAGGTGACAGAAAGTACCTGTATAAAGGTGACAGAAAGTACCTGTATAAAGGTGACAGAAAGTACCTGTATAAAGGTGACAGAAAGTACCTGTATAAAGGTGACAGAAAGTACCTGTATAAAGGAGACAGAAACTACCTGTATAAATGTGACAGAAAGTACCCGTATAAAGGTGAGAGAAAGTATCTGTATAAAGGTGACAGAAAGTACCCGTATAAAGGTGACAGAAAGTACCTGTATAAAGGAGACAGAAAGTACCTGTATAAAGGTGACAGAAAGTACCTGTATAAAGGTGACAGAAAGTACCCTTATAAAGGTGACAGAAAGTATCTGTATAAAGGTGACAGAAGGTACCCGTATAAAGGTGACAGAAAGTACCTGTATAAAGGTGACAGAAAGTACCCGTATAAAGGTGACAGAAAGTATCTGTATAAAGGTGACAGAAAGTACCCGTATAAAGGTGACAGAAAGTACCTGTATAAAGGAGACAGAAAGAACCTGTATAAAGGTGACAGAAAGCACCTGTATAAAGATGACAGAAAGTACCTGTATAAAGGAGACGGAAAGTACCTGTATAAAGGTGACAGAAAGTACCTGTATAAAGGTGATAGAAAGTACTCGTATAAAGGTGACACAAAATGTACCAGTATAAAGGTGACAGAAAGTACCTGTATAAAGGTGACAGAAAGTACTTGTATAAAGGTGACAGAAAGTACCCGTATAAAGGTGTCAGAAAGTATCTGTATAAAGGAGACAGAAAGTACCCGTATAAAGGTGACAGAAAGTACCTGTATAAAGGTGACAGAAAGTACCCGTATAAAGGTGACAGAATATATCTGTATAAAGGTGACAGAAAGTACCCGTATAAAGGTGACAGAAAGTACCTGTATAAGGGAGACAGAAAGTACCTGTATAAAGGTGACAGAAAGTACCTGTATAAAGGTGACAGAAAGCACATGTATAAAGGTGACAGAAAGTACCGGTATAAAGGAGACAGCAAGTACCTGTATAAAGGTGACAGAAAGTACCTGTATAAAGGTGACAACAAGTACCCGTATAAAGGTGACAGAAAGTACCTGCATAAAGGTGACAGAAAGTACCTGTATAAAGGTGACAGAAAGTACCCGTATAAAGGTGACAGAAAGTATCTGTATAAAGGTGAGAGAAAGTACCCGTATAAAGGTGACAGAAAGTACCTGTTTAAAGGAGACAGAAAGTACCTGTATAAAGGTGACAGAAAGTACCTGTATAAAGGTGACAGAAAGTACCTGTATAAAGGTGACAGAAAGTACCTGTATAAAGGTGACAGAAAGTACCTGTATAAAGGTGACAGAAAGTACCTGTATAAAGGAGACAGAAACTACCTGTATAAATGTGACAGAAAGTACCCATATAAAGGTGACAAAAAGTACCCGTATAAAGGTGACTGAAAGTACCTGTATAAAGGTGACAGAAAGTACCTGTATAAAGGTGACAGAAAGTACCTGTACAAAGAAGAGAGAAAGTACCTGTATAAAGGAGACAGAAAGTACCTGTATAAAGGTGACAGAAAGTACCCGTATAAAGGTGACAGAAAGTACCTGTATAAAGGTGACAGAAAGTACCCGTATAAAGGTGACAGAAAGTATCTGTATAAAGGTGACAGAAAGTACCCGTATAAAGGTGACAGAAAGTACCTGTATAAAGGAGACAGAAAGAACCTGTATAAAGGTGACAGAAAGCACCTGTATAAAGGTGACAGAAAGTACCTGTATAAAGGAGACGGAAAGTACCTGTATAAAGGTGACAGAAAGTACCTGTATAAAGGTGATAGAAAGTACTCGTATAAAGGTGACACAAAATGTACCAGTATAAAGGTGACAGAAAGTACCTGTATAAAGGTGACAGAAAGTACTTGTATAAAGGTGACAGAAAGTACCCGTATAAAGGTGTCAGAAAGTACCTGTATAAAGGAGACAGAAAGTACCCGTATAAAGGTGACAGAAAGTACCTGTATAAAGGTGACAGAAAGTACCCGTATAAAGGTGACAGAATATATCTGTATAAAGGTGACAGAAAGTACCCGTATAAAGGTGACAGAAAGTACCTGTATAAGGGTGACAGAAAGTACCTGTATAAAGGTGACAGAAAGCACATGTATAAAGGTGACAGAAAGTACCGGTATAAAGGAGACAGCAAGTACCTGTATAAAGGTGACAGAAAGTACCTGTATAAAGGTGACAACAAGTACCCGTATAAAGGTGACAGAAAGTACCTGCATAAAGGTGACAGAAAGTACCTGTATAAAGGTGACAGAAAGTACCCGTATAAAGGTGACAGAAAGTATCTGTATAAAGGTGAGAGAAAGTACCCGTATAAAGGTGACAGAAAGTACCTGTTTAAAGGAGACAGAAAGTACCTGTATAAAGGTGACAGAAAGTACCTGTATAAAGGTGACAGAAAGTACCTGTATAAAGGTGACAGAAAGCACCTGTATAAAGGTGACAGAAAGTACCGGTATAAAGGAGACAGCAAGTACCTGTATAAAGGTGACAGAAAGTACCCGTATAAAGGTGACAGAAAGTACCTGCATAAAGGTGACAGAAAGTACCTGTATAAAGGTGACAGAAAGTACCCGTATAAAGGTGACAGAAAGTATCTGTATAAAGGTGAGAGAAAGTACCCGTATAAAGGTGACAGAAAGTACCTGTTTAAAGGAGACAGAAAGTACCTGTATACAGGTGACAGAAAGTACCTGTATAAAGGTGACAGAAAGTACCTGTATAAAGGTGACAGAAAGCACCTGTATAAAGGTGACAGAAAGTACCGGTATAAAGGAGACAGCAAGTACCTGTATAAAGGTGACAGAAAGTACCTGTATAAAGGTGACAACAAGTACCCGTATAAAGGTGACAGAAAGTACCTGCATAAAGGTGACAGAAAGTACCTGTACAAAGGTGACAGACAGTACCCGTATAAAGGTGACAGAAAGTATCTGTATAAAGGTGAGAGAAAGTACCCGTATAAAGGTGACAGAAAGTACCTGTATAAAGGAGACAGAAAGTACCTGTATAAAGGTGACAGAAAGTACCTGTATAAAGGTGACAGAAAGTACCTGTAAAAAGGTGACAGAAAGTACCTGTATAAAGGTGACAGAAAGTACCTGTATAAAGGTGACAGAAAGTACCTGTATAAAGGAGACAGAAACTACCTGTATAAATGTGACAGAAAGTACCCGTATAAAGGTGAGAGAAAGTATCTGTATAAAGGTGACAGAAAGTACCCGTATAAAGGTGACAGAAAGTACCTGTATAAAGGAGACAGAAAGTACCTGTATAAAGGTGACAGAAAGTACCTGTATAAAGGTGACAGAAAGTACCCTTATAAAGGTGACAGAAAGTATCTGTATAAAGGTGACAGAAGGTACCCGTATAAAGGTGACAGAAAGTACCTGTATAAAGGTGACAGAAAGTACCCGTATAAAGGTGACAGAAAGTATCTGTATAAAGGTGACAGAAAGTACCCGTATAAAGGTGACAGAAAGTACCTGTATAAAGGAGACAGAAAGAACCTGTATAAAGGTGACAGAAAGCACCTGTATAAAGATGACAGAAAGTACCTGTATAAAGGAGACGGAAAGTACCTGTATAAAGGTGACAGAAAGTACCTGTATAAAGGTGATAGAAAGTACTCGTATAAAGGTGACACAAAATGTACCAGTATAAAGGTGACAGAAAGTACCTGTATAAAGGTGACAGAAAGTACTTGTATAAAGGTGACAGAAAGTACCCGTATAAAGGTGTCAGAAAGTATCTGTATAAAGGAGACAGAAAGTACCCGTATAAAGGTGACAGAAAGTACCTGTATAAAGGTGACAGAAAGTACCCGTATAAAGGTGACCGAATATATCTGTATAAAGGTGACAGAAAGTACCCGTATAAAGGTGACAGAAAGTACCTGTATAAGGGAGACAGAAAGTACCTGTATAAAGGTGACAGAAAGTACCTGTATAAAGGTGACAGAAAGCACATGTATAAAGGTGACAGAAAGTACCGGTATAAAGGAGACAGCAAGTACCTGTATAAAGGTGACAACAAGTACCCGTATAAAGGTGACAGAAAGTACCTGCATAAAGGTGACAGAAAGTACCTGTATAAAGGTGACAGAAAGTACCCGTATAAAGGTGACAGAAAGTATCTGTATAAAGGTGATAGAAAGTACTCGTATAAAGGTGACACAAAATGTACCAGTATAAAGGTGACAGAAAGTACCTGTATAAAGGTGACAGAAAGTACTTGTATAAAGGTGACAGAAAGTACCCGTATAAAGGTGTCAGAAAGTATCTGTATAAAGGAGACAGAAAGTACCCGTATAAAGGTGACAGAAAGTACCTGTATAAAGGTGACAGAAAGTACCCGTATAAAGGTGACAGAATATATCTGTATAAAGGTGACAGAAAGTACCCGTATAAAGGTGACAGAAAGTACCTGTATAAGGGTGACAGAAAGTACCTGTATAAAGGTGACAGAAAGCACATGTATAAAGGTGACAGAAAGTACCGGTATAAAGGAGACAGCAAGTACCTGTATAAAGGTAACAGAAAGTACCTGTATAAAGGTGACAACAAGTACCCGTATAAAGGTGACAGAAAGTACCTGCATAAAGGTGACAGAAAGTACCTGTATAAAGGTGACAGAAAGTACCCGTATAAAGGTGACAGAAAGTATCTGTATAAAGGTGAGAGAAAGTACCCGTATAAAGGTGACAGAAAGTACCTGTTTAAAGGAGACAGAAAGTACCTGTATAAAGGTGACAGAAAGTACCTGTATAAAGGTGACAGAAAGTACCTGTATAAAGGTGACAGAAAGCACCTGTATAAAGGTGACAGAAAGTACCGGTATAAAGGAGACAGCAAGTACCTGTATAAAGGTGACAGAAAGTACCCGTATAAAGGTGACAGAAAGTACCTGCATAAAGGTGACAGAAAGTACCTGTATAAAGGTGACAGAAAGTACCCGTATAAAGGTGACAGAAAGTATCTGTATAAAGGTGAGAGAAAGTACCCGTATAAAGGTGACAGAAAGTACCTGTTTAAAGGAGACAGAAAGTACCTGTATAAAGGTGACAGAAAGTACCTGTATAAAGGTGACAGAAAGTACCTGTATAAAGGTGACAGAAAGCACCTGTATAAAGGTGACAGAAAGTACCGGTATAAAGGAGACAGCAAGTACCTGTATAAAGGTGACAGAAAGTACCTGTATAAAGGTGACAACAAGTACCCGTATAAAGGTGACAGAAAGTACCTGCATAAAGGTGACAGAAAGTACCTGTACAAAGGTGACAGAAAGTACCCGTATAAAGGTGACAGAAAGTATCTGTATAAAGGTGAGAGAAAGTACCCGTATAAAGGTGACAGAAAGTACCTGTATAAAGGAGACAGAAAGTACCTGTATAAAGGTGACAGAAAGTACCTGTATAAAGGTGACAGAAAGTACCTGTAAAAAGGTGACAGAAAGTACCTGTATAAAGGTGACAGAAAGTACCTGTATAAAGGTGACAGAAAGTACCTGTATAAAGGAGACAGAAACTACCTGTATAAATGTGACAGAAAGTACCCGTATAAAGGTGAGAGAAAGTATCTGTATAAAGGTGACAGAAAGTACCCGTATAAAGGTGACAGAAAGTACCTGTATAAAGGAGACAGAAAGTACCTGTATAAAGGTGACAGAAAGTACCTGTATAAAGGTGACAGAAAGTACCCTTATAAAGGTGACAGAAAGTATCTGTATAAAGGTGACAGAAGGTACCCGTATAAAGGTGACAGAAAGTACCTGTATAAAGGTGACAGAAAGTACCCGTATAAAGGTGACAGAAAGTATCTGTATAAAGGTGACAGAAAGTACCCGTATAAAGGTGACAGAAAGTACCTGTATAAAGGAGACAGAAAGAACCTGTATAAAGGTGACAGAAAGCACCTGTATAAAGATGACAGAAAGTACCTGTATAAAGGAGACGGAAAGTACCTGTATAAAGGTGACAGAAAGTACCTGTATAAAGGTGATAGAAAGTACTCGTATAAAGGTGACACAAAATGTACCAGTATAAAGGTGACAGAAAGTACCTGTATAAAGGTGACAGAAAGTACTTGTATAAAGGTGACAGAAAGTACCCGTATAAAGGTGACAGAAAGTACCTGTATAAAGGAGACAGAAAGTACCCGTATAAAGGTGACAGAAAGTACCTGTATAAAGGTGACAGAAAGTACCCGTATAAAGGTGACCGAATATATCTGTATAAAGGTGACAGAAAGTACCCGTATAAAGGTGACAGAAAGTACCTGTATAAGGGAGACAGAAAGTACCTGTATAAAGGTGACAGAAAGTACCTGTATAAAGGTGACAGAAAGCACATGTATAAAGGTGACAGAAAGTACCGGTATAAAGGAGACAGCAAGTACCTGTATAAAGGTGACAGAAAGTACCTGTATAAAGGTGACAACAAGTACCCGTATAAAGGTGACAGAAAGTACCTGCATAAAGGTGACAGAAAGTACCTGTATAAAGGTGACAGAAAGTACCCGTATAAAGGTGACAGAAAGTATCTGTATAAAGGTGAGAGAAAGTACCCGTATAAAGGTGACAGAAAGTACCTGTTTAAAGGAGACAGAAAGTACCTGTATAAAGGTGACAGAAAGTACCTGTATAAAGGTGACAGAAAGTACCTGTATAAAGGTGACAGAAAGTACCTGTATAAAGGTGACAGAAAGTACCTGTATAAAGGTGACAGAAAATACCTGTATAAAGGAGACAGAAACTACCTGTATAAATGTGACAGAAAGTACCCATATAAAGGTGACAAAAAGTACCCGTATAAAGGTGACTGAAAGTACCTGTATAAAGGTGACAGAAAGTACCTGTATAAAGGTGACAGAAAGTACCTGTACAAAGAAGAGAGAAAGTACCTGTATAAAGGAGACAGAAAGTACCTGTATAAAGGTGACAGAAAGTACCCGTATAAAGGTGACAGAAAGTACCTGTATAAAGGTGACAGAAAGTACCCGTATAAAGGTGACAGAAAGTATCTGTATAAAGGTGACAGAAAGTACCGGTATAAAGGAGACAGCAAGTACCTGTATAAAGGTGACAGAAAGTACCTGTATAAAGGTGACAACAAGTACCCGTATAAAGGTGACAGAAAGTACCTGCATAAAGGTGACAGAAAGTACCTGTACAAAGGTGACAGAAAGTACCCGTATAAAGGTGACAGAAAGTATCTGTATAAAGGTGAGAGAAAGTACCCGTATAAAGGTGACAGAAAGTACCTGTATAAAGGAGACAGAAAGTACCTGTATAAAGGTGACAGAAAGTACCTGTATAAAGGTGACAGAAAGTACCTGTATAAAGGTGACAGAAAGTACCTGTATAAAGGTGAGAGAAAGTACCCGTATAATGGTGACAGAAAGTACCTGTATAAATGTGACAGAAAGTACCCGTATAAAGGTGAGAGAAAGTATCTGTATAAAGGTGACAGAAAGTACCCGTATAAAGGTGACAGAAAGTACCTGTATAAAGGAGACAGAAAGTACCTGTATAAAGGTGACAGAAAGTACCTGTATAAAGGTGACAGAAAGTACCCGTATAAAGGTGACAGAAAGTACCTGTATAAAGGAGACAGAAAGTACCTGTATAAAGGTGACAGAAAGTACCTGTATAAAGGTGACAGAAAGTACCCTTATAAAGGTGACAGAAAGTATCTGTATAAAGGTGACAGAAGGTACCCGTATAAAGGTGACAGAAAGTACCTGTATAAAGGTGACAGAAAGTACCCGTATAAAGGTGACAGAAAGTATCTGTATAAAGGTGACAGAAAGTACCCGTATAAAGGTGACAGAAAGTACCTGTATAAAGGAGACAGAAAGAACCTGTATAAAGGTGACAGAAAGCACCTGTATAAAGATGACAGAAAGTACCTGTATAAAGGAGACGGAAAGTACCTGTATAAAGGTGACAGAAAGTACCTGTATAAAGGTGATAGAAAGTACTCGTATAAAGGTGACACAAAATGTACCAGTATAAAGGTGACAGAAAGTACCTGTATAAAGGTGACAGAAAGTACTTGTATAAAGGTGACAGAAAGTACCCGTATAAAGGTGTCAGAAAGTATCTGTATAAAGGAGACAGAAAGTACCCGTATAAAGGTGACAGAAAGTACCTGTATAAAGGTGACAGAAAGTACCCGTATAAAGGTGACAGAATATATCTGTATAAAGGTGACAGAAAGTACCCGTATAAAGGTGACAGAAAGTACCTGTATAAGGGAGACAGAAAGTACCTGTATAAAGGTGACAGAAAGCACATGTATAAAGGTGACAGAAAGTACCGGTATAAAGGAGACAGCAAGTACCTGTATAAAGGTGACAGAAAGTACCTGTATAAAGGTGACAACAAGTACCCGTATAAAGGTGACAGAAAGTACCTGCATAAAGGTGACAGAAAGTACCTGTATAAAGGTGACAGAAAGTACCCGTATAAAGGTGACAGAAAGTATCTGTATAAAGGTGAGAGAAAGTACCCGTATAAAGGTGACAGAAAGTACCTGTTTAAAGGAGACAGAAAGTACCTGTATAAAGGTGACAGAAAGTACCTGTATAAAGGTGACAGAAAGTACCTGTATAAAGGTGACAGAAAGCACCTGTATAAAGGTGACAGAAAGTACCGGTATAAAGGAGACAGCAAGTACCTGTATAAAGGTGACAGAAAGTACCTGTATAAAGGTGACAACAAGTACCCGTATAAAGGTGACAGAAAGTACCTGCATAAAGGTGACAGAAAGTACCTGTACAAAGGTGACAGAAAGTACCCGTATAAAGGTGACAGAAAGTATCTGTATAAAGGTGAGAGAAAGTACCCGTATAAAGGTGACAGAAAGTACCTGTATAAAGGAGACAGAAAGTACCTGTATAAAGGTGACAGAAAGTACCTGTATAAAGGTGACAGAAAGTACCTGTAAAAAGGTGACAGAAAGTACCTGTATAAAGGTGACAGAAAGTACCTGTATAAAGGTGACAGAAAGTACCTGTATAAAGGAGACAGAAACTACCTGTATAAATGTGACAGAAAGTACCCGTATAAAGGTGAGAGAAAGTATATGTATAAAGGTGACAGAAAGTACCCGTATAAAGGTGACAGAAAGTACCTGTATAAAGGAGACAGAAAGTACCTGTATAAAGGTGACAGAAAGTACCTGTATAAAGGTGACAGAAAGTACCCTTATAAAGGTGACAGAAAGTATCTGTATAAAGGTGACAGAAGGTACCCGTATAAAGGTGACAGAAAGTACCTGTATAAAGGTGACAGAAAGTACCCGTATAAAGGTGACAGAAAGTATCTGTATAAAGGTGACAGAAAGTACCCGTATAAAGGTGACAGAAAGTACCTGTATAAAGGAGACAGAAAGAACCTGTATAAAGGTGACAGAAAGCACCTGTATAAAGATGACAGAAAGTACCTGTATAAAGGAGACGGAAAGTACCTGTATAAAGGTGACAGAAAGTACCTGTATAAAGGTGATAGAAAGTACTCGTATAAAGGTGACACAAAATGTACCAGTATAAAGGTGACAGAAAGTACCTGTATAAAGGTGACAGAAAGTACTTGTATAAAGGTGACAGAAAGTACCCGTATAAAGGTGTCAGAAAGTATCTGTATAAAGGAGACAGAAAGTACCCGTATAAAGGTGACAGAAAGTACCTGTATAAAGGTGACAGAAAGTACCCGTATAAAGGTGACAGAATATATCTGTATAAAGGTGACAGAAAGTACCCGTATAAAGGTGACAGAAAGTACCTGTATAAGGGAGACAGAAAGTACCTGTATAAAGGTGACAGAAAGTACCTGTATAAAGGTGACAGAAAGCACATGTATAAAGGTGACAGAAAGTACCGGTATAAAGGAGACAGCAAGTACCTGTATAAAGGTGACAGAAAGTACCTGTATAAAGGTGACAACAAGTACCCGTATAAAGGTGACAGAAAGTACCTGCATAAAGGTGACAGAAAGTACCTGTATAAAGGTGACAGAAAGTACCCGTATAAAGGTGACAGAAAGTATCTGTATAAAGGTGAGAGAAAGTACCCGTATAAAGGTGACAGAAAGTACCTGTTTAAAGGAGAAAGAAAGTACCTGTATAAAGGTGACAGAAAGTACCTGTATAAAGGTGACAGAAAGTACCTGTATAAAGGTGACAGAAAGTACCTGTATAAAGGTGACAGAAAGTACCTGTATAAAGGTGACAGAAAATACCTGTATAAAGGAGACAGAAACTACCTGTATAAATGTGACAGAAAGTACCCATATAAAGGTGACAAAAAGTACCCGTATAAAGGTGACTGAAAGTACCTGTATAAAGGTGACAGAAAGTACCTGTATAAAGGTGACAGAAAGTACCTGTACAAAGAAGAGAGAAAGTACCTGTATAAAGGAGACAGAAAGTACCTGTATAAAGGTGACAGAAAGTACCCGTATAAAGGTGACAGAAAGTACCTGTATAAAGGTGACAGAAAGTACCCGTATAAAGGTGACAGAAAGTATCTGTATAAAGGTGACAGAAAGTACCCGTATAAAGGTGACAGAAAGTACCTGTATAAAGGAGACAGAAAGAACCTGTATAAAGGTGACAGAAAGCACCTGTATAAAGGTGACAGAAAGTACCTGTATAAAGGAGACGGAAAGTACCTGTATAAAGGTGACAGAAAGTACCTGTATAAAGGTGATAGAAAGTACTCGTATAAAGGTGACACAAAATGTACCAGTATAAAGGTGACAGAAAGTACCTGTATAAAGGTGACAGAAAGTACTTGTATAAAGGTGACAGAAAGTACCCGTATAAAGGTGTCAGAAAGTATCTGTATAAAGGAGACAGAAAGTACCCGTATAAAGGTGACAGAAAGTACCTGTATAAAGGTGACAGAAAGTACCCGTATAAAGGTGACAGAATATATCTGTATAAAGGTGACAGAAAGTACCCGTATAAAGGTGACAGAAAGTACCTGTATAAGGGAGACAGAAAGTACCTGTATAAAGGTGACAGAAAGTACCTGTATAAAGGTGACAGAAAGCACATGTATAAAGGTGACAGAAAGTACCGGTATAAAGGAGACAGCAAGTACCTGTATAAAGGTGACAGAAAGTACCTGTATAAAGGTGACAACAAGTACCCGTATAAAGGTGACAGAAAGTACCTGCATAAAGGTGACAGAAAGTACCTGTATAAAGGTGACAGAAAGTACCCGTATAAAGGTGACAGAAAGTATCTGTATAAAGGTGAGAGAAAGTACCCGTATAAAGGTGACAGAAAGTACCTGTTTAAAGGAGACAGAAAGTACCTGTATAAAGGTGACAGAAAGTACCTGTATAAAGGTGACAGAAAGTACCTGTATAAAGGTGACAGAAAGCACCTGTATAAAGGTGACAGAAAGTACCGGTATAAAGGAGACAGCAAGTACCTGTATAAAGGTGACAGAAAGTACCTGTATAAAGGTGACAACAAGTACCCGTATAAAGGTGACAGAAAGTACCTGCATAAAGGTGACAGAAAGTACCTGTACAAAGGTGACAGAAAGTACCCGTATAAAGGTGACAGAAAGTATCTGTATAAAGGTGAGAGAAAGTACCCGTATAAAGGTGACAGAAAGTACCTGTATAAAGGAGACAGAAAGTACCTGTATAAAGGTGACAGAAAGTACCTGTATAAAGGTGACAGAAAGTACCTGTAAAAAGGTGACAGAAAGTACCTGTATAAAGGTGACAGAAAGTACCTGTATAAAGGTGACAGAAAGTACCTGTATAAAGGAGACAGAAACTACCTGTATAAATGTGACAGAAAGTACCCGTATAAAGGTGAGAGAAAGTATCTGTATAAAGGTGACAGAAAGTACCCGTATAAAGGTGACAGAAAGTACCTGTATAAAGGAGACAGAAAGTACCTGTATAAAGGTGACAGAAAGTACCTGTATAAAGGTGACAGAAAGTACCCTTATAAAGGTGACAGAAAGTATCTGTATAAAGGTGACAGAAGGTACCCGTATAAAGGTGACAGAAAGTACCTGTATAAAGGTGACAGAAAGTACCCGTATAAAGGTGACAGAAAGTATCTGTATAAAGGTGACAGAAAGTACCCGTATAAAGGTAACAGAAAGTACCTGTATAAAGGAGACAGAAAGAACCTGTATAAAGGTGACAGAAAGCACCTGTATAAAGATGACAGAAAGTACCTGTATAAAGGAGACGGAAAGTACCTGTATAAAGGTGACAGAAAGTACCTGTATAAAGGTGATAGAAAGTACTCGTATAAAGGTGACACAAAATGTACCAGTATAAAGGTGACAGAAAGTACCTGTATAAAGGTGACAGAAAGTACTTGTATAAAGGTGACAGAAAGTACCCGTATAAAGGTGTCAGAAAGTATCTGTATAAAGGAGACAGAAAGTACCCGTATAAAGGTGACAGAAAGTACCTGTATAAAGGTGACAGAAAGTACCCGTATAAAGGTGACAGAATATATCTGTATAAAGGTGACAGAAAGTACCCGTATAAAGGTGACAGAAAGTACCTGTATAAGGGAGACAGAAAGTACCTGTATAAAGGTGACAGAAAGTACCTGTATAAAGGTGACAGAAAGCACATGTATAAAGGTGACAGAAAGTACCGGTAAAAAGGAGACAGCAAGTACCTGTATAAAGGTGACAGAAAGTACCTGTATAAAGGTGACAACAAGTACCCGTATAAAGGTGACAGAAAGTACCTGCATAAAGGTGACAGAAAGTATCTGTATAAAGGTGAGAGAAAGTACCCGTATAAAGGTGACAGAAAGTACCTGTTTAAAGGAGACAGAAAGTACCTGTATAAAGGTGACAGAAAGTACCTGTATAAAGGTGACAGAAAGTACCTGTATAAAGGTGACAGAAAGTACCTGTATAAAGGTGACAGAAAGTACCTGTATAAAGGTGACAGAAAATACCTGTATAAAGGAGACAGAAACTACCTGTATAAATGTGACAGAAAGTACCCATATAAAGGTGACAAAAAGTACCCGTATAAAGGTGACTGAAAGTACCTGTATAAAGGTGACAGAAAGTACCTGTATAAAGGTGACAGAAAGTACCTGTACAAAGAAGAGAGAAAGTACCTGTATAAAGGAGACAGAAAGTACCTGTATAAAGGTGACAGAAAGTACCCGTATAAAGGTGACAGAAAGTACCTGTATAAAGGTGACAGAAAGTACCCGTATAAAGGTGACAGAAAGTATCTGTATAAAGGTGACAGAAAGTACCCGTATAAAGGTGACAGAAAGTACCTGTATAAAGGAGACAGAAAGAACCTGTATAAAGGTGACAGAAAGCACCTGTATAAAGGTGACAGAAAGTACCTGTATAAAGGAGACGGAAAGTACCTGTATAAAGGTGACAGAAAGTACCTGTATAAAGGTGATAGAAAGTACTCGTATAAAGGTGACACAAAATGTACCAGTATAAAGGTGACAGAAAGTACCTGTATAAAGATGACAGAAAGTACTTGTATAAAGGTGACAGAAAGTACCCGTATAAAGGTGTCAGAAAGTATCTGTATAAAGGTGACAGAAAGTACCCGTATAAAGGTGACAGAAAGTACCTGTACAAAGGAGACAGAAAGTACCTGTATAAAGGTGACAGAAAGTACCTGTATAATTGTGACAGAAAGTACCCGTATAAAGGTGACAGAATATATCTGTATAAAGGTGACAGAAAGTACCCGTATTAAGGTGACAGAAAGTACCTGTATAAGGGAGACAGAAAGTACCTGTATAAAGGTGACAGAAAGTACCTGTATAAAGGTGACAGAAAGCACCTGTATAAAGGTGACAGAAAGTACCGGTATAAAGGAGACAGCAAGTACCTGTATAAAGGTGACAGAAAGTACCTGTATAAAGGTGACAACAAGTACCCGTATAAAGGTGACAGAAAGTACCTGCATAAAGGTGACAGAAAGTACCTGTACAAAGGTGACAGAAAGTACCTGTATAAAGGTGACAGAAAGTACCTGTATAAAGGTGACAGAAAGTACCTGTATAAAGGTGACAGAAAGTATATGTATAAAGGTGACAGAAAGTACCTGTATAAAGGTGACAGAAAGTACCCGTATAAAGGTGACAGAATATATCTGTATAAAGGTGACAGAAAGTACCCGTATAAAGGTGACAGAAAGTACCTGTATAAGGGAGACAGAAAGTACCTGTATAAAGGTGAAAGAAATTACCTGTATAAAGGTGACAGAAAGCACCTGTATAAAGGTGACAGAAAGTACCGGTATAAAGGAGACAGCAAGTACCTGTATAAAGGTGACAGAAAGTACCTGTATTAAGGTGACAACAAGTACCCTTATAAAGGTGACAGAAAGTACCTGTATAAAGGTGACAGAAAGTACCCGTATAAAGGTGACAGAAAGTATCTGTATAAAGGTGAGAGAAAGTACCCGTATAAAGGTGACAGAAAGTACCTGTATAAAGGAGACAGAAAGTACCCGTATAAAGGAGACAGAAAGTACCTGTATAAAGGTGACAGAAAGTACCTGTATAAAGGTGACAGAAAGTACCCTTATAAAGGTGACAGAAAGTATCTGTATAAAGGTGACAGAAGGTACCCGTATAAAGGTGACAGAAAGTACCTGTATAAAGGTGACAGAAAGTACCCGTATAAAGGTGACAGAAAGTATCTGTATAAAGGTGACAGAAAGTACCCGTATAAAGGTGACAGAAAGTACCTGTATAAAGGAGACGGAAAGTACCTGTATAAAGGTGACAGAAAGTACCTGTATAAAGGTGATAGAAAGTACTCGTATAAAGGTGACACAAAATGTACCAGTATAAAGGTGACAGAAAGTACCTGTATAAAGGTGACAGAAAGTACTTGTATAAAGGTGACAGAAAGTACCCGTATAAAGGTGTCAGAAAGTATCTGTAAAAGGTGACAGAAAGTACCCGTATAAAGGTGACAGAAAGTACCTGTACAAAGGAGACAGAAAGTACCTGTATAAAGGTGACAGAAAGTACCTGTATAAAGGTGACAGAAAGTACCCGTATAAAGGTGACAGAATATATCTGTATAAAGGTGACAGAAAGTACCCGTATAAAGGTGACAGAAAGTACCTGTATAAGGGAGACAGAAAGTACCTGTATAAAGGTGACAGAAAGTACCTGTATAAAGGTGACAGAAAGCACATGTATAAAGGTGACAGAAAGTACCGGTATAAAGGAGACAGCAAGTACCTGTATAAAGGTGACAGAAAGTACCTGTATAAAGGTGACAACAAGTACCCGTATAAAGGTGACAGAAAGTTCCTGCATAAAGGTGACAGAAAGTACCTGTATAAAGGTGACAGAAAGTACCCGTATAAAGGTGACAGAAAGTATCTGTATAAAGGTGAGAGAAAGTACCCGTATAAAGGTGACAGAAAGTACCTGTATAACGGTGACAGAAAGTACCTGTATAAAGGTGACAGAAAGTACCCGTATAAAGGTGACAGAAAGTACCTGTATAAAGGTGACAGAAAGTACCTGTATAAAGGTGACAGAAAGTACCTGTATAAAGGTGACAGAAAGTACCTGTATAAAGGAGACAGAAACTACCTGTATAAATGTGACAGAAAGTACCCGTATAAAGGTGACAGAAAGTATCTGTATAAAGGTGACAGAAAGTACCCGTATAAAGGTGACAGAAAGTACCTGTATAAAGGAGACAGAAAGTACCTGTATAAAGGTGACAGAAAGTACCTGTATAAAGGTGACAGAAAGTACCCTTATAAAGGTGACAGAAAGTATCTGTATAAAGGTGACAGAAGGTACCCGTATAAAGGTGACAGAAAGTACCTGTATAAAGGTGACAGAAAGTACCCGTATAAAGGTGACAGAAAGTATCTGTATAAAGGTGACAGAAAGTACCCGTATAAAGGTGACAGAAAGTACCTGTACAAAGGAGACAGAAAGTACCTGTATAAAGGTGACAGAAAGTACCTGTATAATTGTGACAGAAAGTACCCGTATAAAGGTGACAGAATATATCTGTATAAAGGTGACAGAAAGTACCCGTATTAAGGTGACAGAAAGTACCTGTATAAGGGAGACAGAAAGTACCTGTATAAAGGTGACAGAAAGTACCTGTATAAAGGTGACAGAAAGCACCTGTATAAAGGTGACAGAAAGTACCGGTATAAAGGAGACAGCAAGTACCTGTATAAAGGTGACAGAAAGTACCTGTATAAAGGTGACAACAAGTACCCGTATAAAGGTGACAGAAAGTACCTGCATAAAGGTGACAGAAAGTACCTGTACAAAGGTGACAGAAAGTACCTGTATAAAGGTGACAGAAAGTACCTGTATAAAGGTGACAGAAAGTACCTGTATAAAGGTGACAGAAAGTATATGTATAAAGGTGACAGAAAGTACCTGTATAAAGGTGACAGAAAGTACCCGTATAAAGGTGACAGAATATATCTGTATAAAGGTGACAGAAAGTACCCGTATAAAGGTGACAGAAAGTACCTGTATAAGGGAGACAGAAAGTACCTGTATAAAGGTGAAAGAAATTACCTGTATAAAGGTGACAGAAAGCACCTGTATAAAGGTGACAGAAAGTACCGGTATAAAGGAGACAGCAAGTACCTGTATAAAGGTGACAGAAAGTACCTGTATTAAGGTGACAACAAGTACCCTTATAAAGGTGACAGAAAGTACCTGTATAAAGGTGACAGAAAGTACCCGTATAAAGGTGACAGAAAGTATCTGTATAAAGGTGAGAGAAAGTACCCGTATAAAGGTGACAGAAAGTACCTGTATAAAGGAGACAGAAAGTACCCGTATAAAGGAGACAGAAAGTACCTGTATAAAGGTGACAGAAAGTACCTGTATAAAGGTGACAGAAAGTACCCTTATAAAGGTGACAGAAAGTATCTGTATAAAGGTGACAGAAGGTACCCGTATAAAGGTGACAGAAAGTACCTGTATAAAGGTGACAGAAAGTACCCGTATAAAGGTGACAGAAAGTATCTGTATAAAGGTGACAGAAAGTACCCGTATAAAGGTGACAGAAAGTACCTGTATAAAGGAGACGGAAAGTACCTGTATAAAGGTGACAGAAAGTACCTGTATAAAGGTGATAGAAAGTACTCGTATAAAGGTGACACAAAATGTACCAGTATAAAGGTGACAGAAAGTACCTGTATAAAGGTGACAGAAAGTACTTGTATAAAGGTGACAGAAAGTACCCGTATAAAGGTGTCAGAAAGTATCTGTAAAAGGTGACAGAAAGTACCCGTATAAAGGTGACAGAAAGTACCTGTACAAAGGAGACAGAAAGTACCTGTATAAAGGTGACAGAAAGTACCTGTATAAAGGTGACAGAAAGTACCCGTATAAAGGTGACAGAATATATCTGTATAAAGGTGACAGAAAGTACCCGTATAAAGGTGACAGAAAGTACCTGTATAAGGGAGACAGAAAGTACCTGTATAAAGGTGACAGAAAGTACCTGTATAAAGGTGACAGAAAGCACATGTATAAAGGTGACAGAAAGTACCGGTATAAAGGAGACAGCAAGTACCTGTATAAAGGTGACAGAAAGTACCTGTATAAAGGTGACAACAAGTACCCGTATAAAGGTGACAGAAAGTTCCTGCATAAAGGTGACAGAAAGTACCTGTATAAAGGTGACAGAAAGTACCCGTATAAAGGTGACAGAAAGTATCTGTATAAAGGTGAGAGAAAGTACCCGTATAAAGGTGACAGAAAGTACCTGTATAACGGTGACAGAAAGTACCTGTATAAAGGTGACAGAAAGTACCCGTATAAAGGTGACAGAAAGTACCTGTATAAAGGTGACAGAAAGTACCTGTATAAAGGTGACAGAAAGTACCTGTATAAAGGTGACAGAAAGTACCTGTATAAAGGAGACAGAAACTACCTGTATAAATGTGACAGAAAGTACCCGTATAAAGGTGACAGAAAGTATCTGTATAAAGGTGACAGAAAGTACCCGTATAAAGGTGACAGAAAGTACCTGTATAAAGGAGACAGAAAGTACCTGTATAAAGGTGACAGAAAGTACCTGTATAAAGGTGACAGAAAGTACCCTTATAAAGGTGACAGAAAGTATCTGTATAAAGGTGACAGAAGGTACCCGTATAAAGGTGACAGAAAGTACCTGTATAAAGGTGACAGAAAGTACCCGTATAAAGGTGACAGAAAGTATCTGTATAAAGGTGACAGAAAGTACCCGTATAAAGGTGACAGAAAGTACCTGTATAAAGGAGACAGAAAGAACCTGTATAAAGGTGACAGAAAGCACCTGTATAAAGATGACAGAAAGTACCTGTATAAAGGAGACGGAAAGTACCTGTATAAAGGTGACAGAAAGTACCTGTATAAAGGTGATAGAAAGTACTCGTATAAAGGTGACACAAAATGTACCAGTATAAAGGTGACAGAAAGTACCTGTATAAAGGTGACAGAAAGTACTTGTATAAAGGTGACAGAAAGTACCCGTATAAAGGTGTCAGAAAGTATCTGTATAAAGGTGACAGAAAGTACCCGTATAAAGGTGACAGAAAGTACCTGTACAAAGGAGACAGAAAGTACCTGTATAAAGGTGACAGAAAGTACCTGTATAAAGGTGACAGAAAGTACCCGTATAAAGGTGACAGAATATATCTGTATAAAGGTGACAGAAAGTACCCGTATAAAGGTGACAGAAAGTACCTGTATAAGGGAGACAGAAAGTACCTGTATAAAGGTGACAGAAAGTACCTGTATAAAGGTGACAGAAAGCACATGTATAAAGGTGACAGAAAGTACCGGTATAAAGGAGACAGCAAGTACCTGTATAAAGGTGACAGAAAGTACCTGTATAAAGGTGACAACAAGTACCCGTATAAAGGTGACAGAAAGTACCTGCATAAAGGTGACAGAAAGTACCTGTATAAAGGTGACAGAAAGTACCCGTATAAAGGTGACAGAAAGTATCTGTATAAAGGTGAGAGAAAGTACCCGTATAAAGGTGACAGAAAGTACCTGTTTAAAGGAGACAGAAAGTACCTGTATAAAGGTGACAGAAAGTACCTGTATAAAGGTGACAGAAAGTACCTGTATAAAGGTGACAGAAAGTACCTGTATAAAGGTGACAGAAAGTACCTGTATAAAGGTGACAGAAAGTACCTGTATAAAGGAGACAGAAACTACCTGTATAAATGTGACAGAAAGTACCCATATAAAGGTGACAAAAAGTACCCGTATAAAGGTGACTGAAAGTACCTGTATAAAGGTGACAGAAAGTACCTGTATAAAGGTGACAGAAAGTACCTGTACAAAGGAGACAGAAAGTATCTGTATAAAGGTGACAGAAAGTACCCGTATAAGGGAGACAGAAAGTACCTGTATAAAGGTGACAGAAAGTACCTGTATAAAGGTGACAGAAAGCACCTGTATAAAGGTGACAGAAACTACCTGTATAAATGTGACAGAAAGTACCCATATAAAGGAGACAAAAAGTACCCGTATAAAGGTGACAGAAAGTACCTGTATAAAGGTGACAGAAAGTACCTGTATAAAGGTGACAGAAAGTACCCGTATAAAGGTGACAGAATATATCTGTATAAAGGTGACAGAAAGTATATGTATAAAGGTGACAGAAAGTACCTGTATAAAGGTGACAGAAAGTACCCGTATAAAGGTGACAGAATATATCTGTATAAAGGTGACAGAAAGTACCCGTATAAAGGTGACAGAAAGTACCTGTATAAGGGAGACAGAAAGTACCTGTATAAAGGTGACAGAAAGTACCTGTATAAAGGTGACAGAAAGCACCTGTATAAAGGTGACAGAAAGTACCGGTATAAAGGAGACAGCAAGTACCTGTATAAAGGTGACAGAAAGTACCTGTATAAAGGTGACAACAAGTACCCTTATAAAGGTGACAGAAAGTACCTGTATAAAGGTGACAGAAAGTACCCGTATAAAGGTGACAGAAAGTATCTGTATAAAGGTGAGAGAAAGTACCCGTATAAAGGTGACAGAAAATACCTGTATAAAGGAGACAGAAAGTACCCGTATAAAGGAGACAGAAAGTACCTGTATAAAGGTGACAGAAAGTACCTGTATAAAGGTGACAGAAAGTACCCTTATAAAGGTGACAGAAAGTATCTGTATAAAGGTGACAGAAGGTACCCGTATAAAGGTGACAGAAAGTACCTGTATAAGGGAGACAGAAAGTACCCGTATAAAGGTGACAGAAAGTACCTGTATAAAGGAGACGGAAAGTACCTGTATAAAGGTGACAGAAAGTACCTGTATAAAGGTGATAGAAAGTACTCGTATAAAGGTGACACAAAATGTACCAGTATAAAGGTGACAGAAAGTACCTGTATAAAGGTGACAGAAAGTACTTGTATAAAGGTGACAGAAAGTACCCGTATAAAGGTGTCAGAAAGTATCTGTAAAAGGTGACAGAAAGTACCCGTATAAAGGTGACAGAAAGTACCTGTACAAAGGAGACAGAAAGTACCTGTATAAAGGTGACAGAAAGTACCTGTATAAAGGTGACAGAAAGTACCCGTATAAAGGTGACAGAATATATCTGTATAAAGGTGACAGAAAGTACCCGTATAAAGGTGACAGAAAGTACCTGTATAAGGGAGACAGAAAGTACCTGTATAAAGGTGACAGAAAGTACCTGTATAAAGGTGACAGAAAGCACATGTATAAAGGTGACAGAAAGTACCGGTATAAAGGAGACAGCAAGTACCTGTATAAAGGTGACAGAAAGTACCTGTATAAAGGTGACAACAAGTACCCGTATAAAGGTGACAGAAAGTTCCTGCATAAAGGTGACAGAAAGTACCTGTATAAAGGTGACAGAAAGTACCCGTATAAAGGTGACAGAAAGTATCTGTATAAAGGTGAGAGAAAGTACCCGTATAAAGGTGACAGAAAGTACCTGTATAACGGTGACAGAAAGTACCTGTATAAAGGTGACAGAAAGTACCCGTATAAAGGTGACAGAAAGTACCTGTATAAAGGTGACAGAAAGTACCTGTATAAAGGTGACAGAAAGTACCTGTATAAAGGTGACAGAAAGTACCTGTATAAAGGAGACAGAAACTACCTGTATAAATGTGACAGAAAGTACCCGTATAAAGGTGACAGAAAGTATCTGTATAAAGGTGACAGAAAGTACCCGTATAAAGGTGACAGAAAGTACCTGTATAAAGGAGACAGAAAGTACCTGTATAAAGGTGACAGAAAGTACCTGTATAAAGGTGACAGAAAGTACCCTTATAAAGGTGACAGAAAGTATCTGTATAAAGGTGACAGAAGGTACCCGTATAAAGGTGACAGAAAGTACCTGTATAAAGGTGACAGAAAGTACCCGTATAAAGGTGACAGAAAGTATCTGTATAAAGGTGACAGAAAGTACCCGTATAAAGGTGACAGAAAGTACCTGTATAAAGGAGACAGAAAGAACCTGTATAAAGGTGACAGAAAGCACCTGTATAAAGATGACAGAAAGTACCTGTATAAAGGAGACGGAAAGTACCTGTATAAAGGTGACAGAAAGTACCTGTATAAAGGTGATAGAAAGTACTCGTATAAAGGTGACACAAAATGTACCAGTATAAAGGTGACAGAAAGTACCTGTATAAAGGTGACAGAAAGTACTTGTATAAAGGTGACAGAAAGTACCCGTATAAAGGTGTCAGAAAGTATCTGTATAAAGGTGACAGAAAGTACCCGTATAAAGGTGACAGAAAGTACCTGTACAAAGGAGACAGAAAGTACCTGTATAAAGGTGACAGAAAGTACCTGTATAAAGGTGACAGAAAGTACCCGTATAAAGGTGACAGAATATATCTGTATAAAGGTGACAGAAAGTACCCGTATAAAGGTGACAGAAAGTACCTGTATAAGGGAGACAGAAAGTACCTGTATAAAGGTGACAGAAAGTACCTGTATAAAGGTGACAGAAAGTACCCGTATAAAGGTGACAGAATATATCTGTATAAAGGTGACAGAAAGTACCCGTATAAAGGTGACAGAAAGTACCTGTATAAGGGAGACAGAAAGTACCTGTATAAAGGCGACAGAAAGTACCTGTATAAAGGTGACAGAAAGCACATGTATAAAGGTGACAGAAAGTACCGGTATAAAGGAGACAGCAAGTACCTGTATAAAGGTGACAGAAAGTACCTGTATAAAGGTGACAACATGTACCCGTATAAAGGTGACAGAAAGTTCCTGCATAAAGGTGACAGAAAGTACCTGTATAAAGGTGACAGAAAGTACCCGTATAAAGGTGACAGAAAGTATCTGTATAAAGGTGAGAGAAAGTACCCGTATAAAGGTGACAGAAAGTACCTGTATAACGGTGACAGAAAGTACCTGTATAAAGGTGACAGAAAGTACCCGTATAAAGGTGACAGAAAGTACCTGTATAAAGGTGACAGAAAGTACCTGTATAAAGGTGACAGAAAGTACCTGTATAAAGGTGACAGAAAGTACCTGTATAAAGGAGACAGAAACTACCTGTATAAATGTGACAGAAAGTACCCGTATAAAGGTGACAGAAAGTATCTGTATAAAGGTGACAGAAAGTACCCGTATAAAGGTGACAGAAAGTACCTGTATAAAGGAGACAGAAAGTACCTGTATAAAGGTGACAGAAAGTACCTGTATAAAGGTGACAGAAAGTACCCTTATAAAGGTGACAGAAAGTATCTGTATAAAGGTGACAGAAGGTACCCGTATAAAGGTGACAGAAAGTACCTGTATAAAGGTGACAGAAAGTACCCGTATAAAGGTGACAGAAAGTATCTGTATAAAGGTGACAGAAAGTACCCGTATAAAGGTGACAGAAAGTACCTGTATAAAGGAGACAGAAAGAACCTGTATAAAGGTGACAGAAAGCACCTGTATAAAGATGACAGAAAGTACCTGTATAAAGGAGACGGAAAGTACCTGTATAAAGGTGACAGAAAGTACCTGTATAAAGGTGATAGAAAGTACTCGTATAAAGGTGACACAAAATGTACCAGTATAAAGGTGACAGAAAGTACCTGTATAAAGGTGACAGAAAGTACTTGTATAAAGGTGACAGAAAGTACCCGTATAAAGGTGTCAGAAAGTATCTGTATAAAGGTGACAGAAAGTACCCGTATAAAGGTGACAGAAAGTACCTGTACAAAGGAGACAGAAAGTACCTGTATAAAGGTGACAGAAAGTACCTGTATAAAGGTGACAGAAAGTACCCGTATAAAGGTGACAGAATATATCTGTATAAAGGTGACAGAAAGTACCCGTATAAAGGTGACAGAAAGTACCTGTATAAGGGAGACAGAAAGTACCTGTATAAAGGTGACAGAAAGTACCTGTATAAAGGTGACAGAAAGCACATGTATAAAGGTGACAGAAAGTACCGGTATAAAGGAGACAGCAAGTACCTGTATAAAGGTGACAGAAAGTACCTGTATAAAGGTGACAACAAGTACCCGTATAAAGGTGACAGAAAGTACCTGCATAAAGGTGACAGAAAGTACCTGTATAAAGGTGACAGAAAGTACCCGTATAAAGGTGACAGAAAGTATCTGTATAAAGGTGAGAGAAAGTACCCGTATAAAGGTGACAGAAAGTACCTGTTTAAAGGAGACAGAAAGTACCTGTATAAAGGTGACAGAAAGTACCTGTATAAAGGTGACAGAAAGTACCTGTATAAAGGTGACAGAAAGTACCTGTATAAAGGTGACAGAAAGTACCTGTATAAAGGTGACAGAAAGTACCTGTATAAAGGAGACAGAAACTACCTGTATAAATGTGACAGAAAGTACCCATATAAAGGTGACAAAAAGTACCCGTATAAAGGTGACTGAAAGTACCTGTATAAAGGTGACAGAAAGTACCTGTATAAAGGTGACAGAAAGTACCTGTACAAAGGAGACAGAAAGTATCTGTATAAAGGTGACAGAAAGTACCCGTATAAGGGAGACAGAAAGTACCTGTATAAAGGTGACAGAAAGTACCTGTATAAAGGTGACAGAAAGCACCTGTATAAAGGTGACAGAAACTACCTGTATAAATGTGACAGAAAGTACCCATATAAAGGAGACAAAAAGTACCCGTATAAAGGTGACAGAAAGTACCTGTATAAAGGTGACAGAAAGTACCTGTATAAAGGTGACAGAAAGTACCCGTATAAAGGTGACAGAATATATCTGTATAAAGGTGACAGAAAGTATATGTATAAAGGTGACAGAAAGTACCTGTATAAAGGTGACAGAAAGTACCCGTATAAAGGTGACAGAATATATCTGTATAAAGGTGACAGAAAGTACCCGTATAAAGGTGACAGAAAGTACCTGTATAAGGGAGACAGAAAGTACCTGTATAAAGGTGACAGAAAGTACCTGTATAAAGGTGACAGAAAGCACCTGTATAAAGGTGACAGAAAGTACCGGTATAAAGGAGACAGCAAGTACCTGTATAAAGGTGACAGAAAGTACCTGTATAAAGGTGACAACAAGTACCCTTATAAAGGTGACAGAAAGTACCTGTATAAAGGTGACAGAAAGTACCCGTATAAAGGTGACAGAAAGTATCTGTATAAAGGTGAGAGAAAGTACCCGTATAAAGGTGACAGAAAATACCTGTATAAAGGAGACAGAAAGTACCCGTATAAAGGAGACAGAAAGTACCTGTATAAAGGTGACAGAAAGTACCTGTATAAAGGTGACAGAAAGTACCCTTATAAAGGTGACAGAAAGTATCTGTATAAAGGTGACAGAAGGTACCCGTATAAAGGTGACAGAAAGTACCTGTATAAAGGTGACAGAAAGTACCCGTATAAAGGTGACAGAAAGTATCTGTATAAAGGTGACAGAAAGTACCCGTATAAAGGTGACAGAAAGTACCTGTATAAAGGAGACGGAAAGTACCTGTATAAAGGTGACAGAAAGTACCTGTATAAAGGTGATAGAAAGTACTCGTATAAAGGTGACACAAAATGTACCAGTATAAAGGTGACAGAAAGTACCTGTATAAAGGTGACAGAAAGTACTTGTATAAAGGTGACAGAAAGTACCCGTATAAAGGTGTCAGAAAGTATCTGTAAAAGGTGACAGAAAGTACCCGTATAAAGGTGACAGAAAGTACCTGTACAAAGGAGACAGAAAGTACCTGTATAAAGGTGACAGAAAGTACCTGTATAAAGGTGACAGAAAGTACCCGTATAAAGGTGACAGAATATATATGTATAAAGGTGACAGAAAGTACCCGTATAAAGGTGACAGAAAGTACCTGTATAAGGGAGACAGAAAGTACCTGTATAAAGGTGACAGAAAGTACCTGTATAAAGGTGACAGAAAGCACATGTATAAAGGTGACAGAAAGTACCGGTATAAAGGAGACAGCAAGTACCTGTATAAAGGTGACAGAAAGTACCTGTATAAAGGTGACAACAAGTACCCGTATAAAGGTGACAGAAAGTTCCTGCATAAAGGTGACAGAAAGTACCTGTATAAAGGTGACAGAAAGTACCCGTATAAAGGTGACAGAAAGTATCTGTATAAAGGTGAGAGAAAGTACCCGTATAAAGGTGACAGAAAGTACCTGTATAAAGGAGACAGAAAGTACCAGTATAAAGGTGACAGAAAGTACCCGTATAAAGGTGACAGAAAGTACCTGTATAAAGGTGACAGAAAGTACCTGTATAAAGGTGACAGAAAGTACCAGTATAAAGGTGACAGAAAGTACCTGTATAAAGGAGACAGAAACTACCTGTATAAATGTGACAGAAAGTACCCATATAAAGGTGACAAAAAGTACCCGTATAAAGGTGACAGAAAGTACCTGTATAAAGGTGACAGAAAGTACCTGTATAAAGGTGACAGAAAGTACCCGTATAAGGGAGACAGAAAGTACCTGTATAAAGGTGACAGAAAGTACCTGTATAAAGGTGACAGAAAGCACCTGTATAAAGGTGACAGAAACTACCTGTATAAATGTGACAGAAAGTACCCATATAAAGGTGACAAAAAGTACCCGTATAAAGGTGACAGAAAGTACCTGTATAAAGGTGACAGAAAGTACCTGTATAAAGGTGACAGAAAGTACCTGTATAAAGGTGACAGAAAGTATATGTATAAAGGTGACAGAAAGTACCTGTATAAAGGTGACAGAAAGTACCCGTATAAAGGTGACAGAATATATCTGTATAAAGGTGACAGAAAGTACCCGTATAAAGGTGACAGAAAGTACCTGTATAAGGGAGACAGAAAGTACCTGTATAAAGGTGACAGAAAGTACCTGTATAAAGGTGACAGAAAGCACCTGTATAAAGGTGACAGAAAGTACCGGTATAAAGGAGACAGCAAGTACCTGTATAAAGGTGACAGAAAGTACCTGTATAAAGGTGACAACAAGTACCCGTATAAAGGTGACAGAAAGTACCTGCATAAAAGTGACAGAAAGTACCTGTATAAAGGTGACAGAAAGTACCCGTATAAAGGTGACAGAAAGTATCCGTATAAAGGTGAGAGAAAGTACCCGTATAAAGGTGACAGAAAGTACCTGTATAAAGGAGACAGAAAGTACCTGTATAAAGGTGACAGAAAGTACCCTTATAAAGGTGACAGAAAGTATCTGTATAAAGGTGACAGAAGGTACCCGTATAAAGGTGACAGAAAGTACCTGTATAAAGGTGACAGAAAGTACCCGTATAAAGGTGACAGAAAGTATCTGTATAAAGGTGACAGAAAGTACCCGTATAAAGGTGACAGAAAGTACCTGTATAAAGGAGACAGAAAGAACCTGTATAAAGGTGACAGAAAGCACCTGTATAAAGGTGACAGAAAGTACCTGTATAAAGGTGATAGAAAGTACTCGTATAAAGGTGACACAAAATGTACCAGTATAAAGGTGACAGAAAGTACCTGTATAAAGGTGACAGAAAGTACTTGTATAAAGGTGACAGAAAGTACCCGTATAAAGGTGTCAGAAAGTATCTGTATAAAGGTGACAGAAAGTACCCGTATAAAGGTGACAGAAAGTACCTGTACAAAGGAGACAGAAAGTACCTGTATAAAGGTGACAGAAAGTACCTGTATAAAGGTGACAGAAAGTACCCGTATAAAGGTGACAGAATATATCTGTATAAAGGTGACAGAAAGTACCCGTATAAAGGTGACAGAAAGTACCTGTATAAGGGAGACAGAAAGTACCTGTATAAAGGTGACAGAAAGTACCTGTATAAAGGTGCCAGAAAGCACCTGTATAAAGGTGACAGAAAGTACCGGTATAAAGGAGACAGCAAGTACCTGTATAAAGGTGACAGAAAGTACCTGTATAAAGGTGACAACAAGTACCCGTATAAAGGTGACAGAAAGTACCTGCATAAAGGTGACAGAAAGTACCTGTATAAAGGTGACAGAAAGTACCTGTATAAAGGTGACAGAAAGTACCTGTATAAAGGTGACAGAAAGTACCTGTATAAAGGTGACAGAAAGTATATGTATAAAGGTGACAGAAAGTACCTGTATAAAGGTGACAGAAAGTACCCGTATAAAGGTGACAGTAAGTACCTGTATAAAGGTGACAGAAAGTACCCGTATAAAGGTGACAGAAAGTACCTGTATAAAGGTGACAGAAAGTACCTGTATAAAGGTGACAGAAAGCACCTGTATAAAGGTGACAGAAAGCACCTGTATAAAGGTGACAGAAAGTACCTGTATAAAGGTGACAGAAAGTACCTGTATAAAGGTGCACGCTTACTAAGTTAGTAGGCCTAATTGTCAATTTCTCTACAACACAAATAATCACCCGTAGGCCTACGCATGTAAGACAGCAAATGTTATTAAAAAAATTGTTTAATGTGTGTTTAATTGTGCTAGCTAGTACCTAACTACCCCGTTGGTAGCGATTAATAACGAGAGCAGAACGAGAAGTTACCAAGGCTTTGGATAACTCTCGTTAGCGCTCTCGCTACAGTGGTTCTATCCTAGTTAACGATATCGTTAAGACCCGCATTAACGATCGCTTCGGGAACATGGGCCTTGGTCTGCAAGAGTATAAATACGCCCCTTATTAATTAGTTTTTAACGGCACGCAAAAATGAGCATTTAACATAATTACAAGAAATCTATTAATACGCACCACGCAGGACCATGTCGGGTTAAACAGCGCATGAATGTACACATCTATAACGTGGAATTGAAGGGACAAGTTCCGGGCTTAACCCCCTCCTAGCCACCAGCCAGAGGAATAAACGCGCATTTACAGGTCGGCGCATGGTCGGGTGAGGTGGGGTGCGGAAATCAGGCGGTCGGTGTCGAGATTTTCGTCGAGGAGAGAGACGACCGCTTCCTAAATTTCAATACAAAAGTGGGAAGTCAGAAGTCGGAAGTCAGAAGTCGGCATTTTCTCTATTCCTTCTACGGAGTAGTTCTGGCTATTGTTTAGCCGGAACTAAAGGTTACTGACCCTTTTCTGAGAAACCTCTCGATATGGAGATACAATAATGATAAATAAATAAAGAGCCTGGATTCATTGTCACGGCCATGTATACCGGCGCGAGACCTTTAATCAAGAACACATACATCAACCTCAATATGACATTCCAATTAAGAAAATCTGTGTCACTCGAATGTTATCTCTGTATCCAAACAGCATATTCCTTAGCCCCTGGATGGTAGGCCTGGCCCCTGGATGAGTATCTGGGAAACGTCGCTGCTAAGCTAACCGGCGGTGTCATGACGTTGTCGCGATTGTCACTGTTTATATGCATGACCATTACGGATATAACCTGATTGTAATACCACCTTACTATTAGCGCCAAAACATGGTGTTTCCTTAAAGCTCTCAGGTCCCCATAACCTGATTGTTATAGCACCTCCCTATTGGCGCTAAAACATGGTGTTATACCACCTCACTATTGGGCCCAAAGCACGGTATTATACCACCTCCCTATTGCCGCAAAACCACAGTGTCTCCTTAAAGCTCTCACGATATAACCTGGTGTTAGTCCTATAGCATCCCCATGTTTGTGTTTCCTTAACGTTATCATGTCTCATTGGAAAAACATTTGGTACTTGTTTATTTCTGTGCACTTTACCCAGCATGCAATGCCCTGATCACATATTTGGTATAAGCATAGGACGCCACATTCGGTGTAACTATAGGACGCCAGATTCATTGTAACTATAGGGCTACATATTAGGTCTAGCTATAGGGCGCAATATTCATTGAAACTATAGGGCTACATATTAGGTCTAGCTATAGGGCGCCATATTCATTGAAACTATAGGGCTACATATTAGTTCTAGCTATAGGGCGCCATATTCATTGTCACTATGGGGCGCCATATTCACTGTAACTATGGTGCTACATATTCGGTCTAACTATAGGGCGCCGTATTCATTGTAACTATATGGCGCCATATACATTATAACTATATGACGCCATATTCATTGTAACTATAGGGCGCCATATTCATTGTACCTATAGGGTGGCATATTCATTGTAACTATAGGGCGTCCGATTCATTGTAACTATAGGGCGCCAAATTCATTGTAACTATATGGAGTCATATTCATTGTAGCTCTATGGCGCCGTATTCATTGTAACTATATGTCGCCATATTCATTGTAACTATAGAGCGCCATATTCATTGTAACTATATGGCACCATATTCATTGCAACTATAGGGCGCCATATTCATTTATAATGGGGCTACATATGCGGCCTAGGTGTGGGGCGCCGTATTCATTGTTGTTCAATATTCATTGTAACTATATGACGCCATATTCATTGTGACTATATGACGCCATATTCATTGTATCTATAGGGAGCCCTATTCATTGTAACTATAGGGTGGCATATTCATTGTAACTATAGGGCGCACTATTCATTGTAACTATAGGGTGGCATATTCATTGTAACTATATGGCGCCATATTCATTGTAACTATATGACGCCATATTCATTGTATCTATAGGGAGCCCTATTCATTGTAACTATAGGGTGGCATATTCATTGTAACTATAGGGCGCCCTATTCATTGTAACTATAGGGCGCCAAAATCATTGCAATTATAGGCCTCCATATGCTTTATAACTATAAGTCTCCATACTTATTGTAACCATAGGGCGTCATATTTGGTGTAATTATAAGGCGCCATATTCATTGTAACAATAGGGTGCCATATTCTGTGTAACTATATGACACCATATTCATTGTAGCTATAGGGTGCCATATACGGTGTAACTATAGGGTGCCATATTCATTGTATTCATAAGGCTCCATTTTCATTGTAACCATAGGGCTCCATATTCATTTTGGCTATAGGCCGCCATATTTGGTGTAACTACCGGGCGCCATATTCATTGTAAAAATAGGGCGCCATATTCTGTGTAACTATAGGGCGCGATAGTCATTGTAATTATAGGGCGCCATATTCCTTGTAACATTAGAGCACCATAGTCTGTCTAACTATAGGGCGCCATATTCATTGTAACTATATGACGCCATATTTGGTGTAACTATATTCATTGTAATAATAGGCGCCATATCCATTGTAACAATCGGGCACCATATTCTGTGTAACTATTCAGCGCCATATTCATTGTAACAATAGGGCGCCATATTCTTTGTAACTATAGGGCGCCATGTTCATTGTAACAGTAGGGGGCCATATTCTGTGTAACTATAGGGCGCCTTATTCTGTGTAACTATAGGGCGCAATATTCATTGTAACATTGGGGCGCCATATTCTGTGTAACTATAGGGCGCCATATTCTGTGTAACTATAGGGCAACATATTCATTGTAACTATATAGCGCCATATTCGGTGCAACTATAGGCCTCCATATTCATTATAACAATAGGGCGCCATATTCATTGTAACTATAGAGCGCCATATTCATTGTAACTATGGGACACCATATCCATTGTAACTATAGGGCTCCATATCCATTGTAACTATAGGGCACCATATTCATTGTAACTATAGGGCGCCCTATTCATTGTAAATATAGGGCGCCATTTTCATTGTAACTATAGGGCGCATATTCATTGTAACTATAGGTCTCCATATTCATTGTAACTATAGGTCTCCATATTCATTGTAACTGTAGGTCTCCACATTCATTGTAACTATAGGACGCCATATTCATTGTAACTATATGGCGCTATATTCGGTGCAACTATAGGGCCCCCCTATTCATTTTAACCATACGACACCATATGTATTGTAACTATAGGGCGTCTTACTCTGTAACTATAGTGCACCATATTCGCTGTAGCTATAGGGCGCCATATTCGCTGTAGCTACAGGGCGCCATGTTCTGTGTGACTATAGGGCACCATATTCGCTGTAGCTTTAGGGCGCCATATTCGCTGTAGCTATAGGGCGCCATGTTCGGTGTGACTATAGGGCACCATATTCGCTGTAGCTATAGGGCACCATATTCGTTGTAACTATAGGGCTTCATAGTCTTTGTAGCTATAAGGCGCCCTATTCGTTGAGTGTATAATTATTTGTACAAGTATAAATTTCTCAACGAAAAAGTCCACGTCAGCACGTGCAACTGGTCAGCTCTCAGGGTGTAAACACGTAGGCCTAGGACTTATTCATGCTAGGACACTCGACAACGCGTATTTCAACACTGTTCAGTGCTAGTGTTCTGGATCCACCCTTGTCGCCGCAATAACTCAAGTTCTGGATCCACCATTGTCGCTGCAATAGCTCAAGTTATGGATCCACCCTTGTCGCCGCAATAGCTCAAGTTCCGGATCGGCCACTGTCGCCACAGTAGCTCAAGTCCTGGATCCACCCATGTCGCGCAATAGCTCAAGTTCTGGATCGGCCACTGTCGCCACAGTAGCTCAAGTTCTGGATCCACCCATGTCGCGCAATAGCTCAAGTTTTGGATCCACCCTTGTCGCCGCAATAGCTCAAGTTATGGATCCACCCTTGTTGCCGCAATAGTTCAAGTTCTGGATCCACCCTTGTCGCCGCAATAGCTCAAGTTCTGGATCCACCCTTGTCGCCGCGATAACTCAAGTTCTGGATCCACCTGTGTCGCCACAAAAGCTCAAGTTCTGGATCCACCCTTGTCGCTGCAATAGCTCAAGTTCTGGATCGGCCCCTGTCGCCACAGTAGCTCAAGTTATGGATCCAGCATTGTTGCCGCAATAGCTCAAGTTCTGGATCCACCCTTGTCGCCGCAATAGCTCAAGTTATGGATCCACCATTGTCTTCAAGTTTTGGATCGGCCCCTGTCGCCACAGTAGCTCAAGTTATGGATCCACCCTTGTTGCGACAATAACTCAAGTTCTGGATCCGCCCTTGTCGCCGCAATAGCTCAAGTTCTGGATCCGCTCTCGCTACCACAATAGCTCAAGTTCAGGATCTGCCCTTGTTACTGCAATAACTCAATCTTAGTGTCCACCACTGTTACCGCAATAACTCAAGTTCAGGATCCGCCCTTGCCGCCCAATCACACAAGTTCTACTGAAGGATCTTGAAACCTGGGCGGAGCATATCGACCCAGAAAACCTTACATTGATGTTGTGGCCAAACAGTCAGAAGTCAGGGTCTACTGAAATGTCAGATGTCGAGATCAGGTAATCAACTGATACAGAGAATTTCTTTTGTGAATTACTATATTTAAACTAGGTACGCAGATGCCATTATCTATCTGTTAGTGTATGACAGGATAATCCTATAATATGTCATAGTGTATGACAGTATACTCCTTTAATATGTCATAGTCTATGACTAGATAATCCTATAATATGTCATAGTCTATGACTAGATAATCCTATAATATGTCACTGTGTATGACAAAATAATCCTATAATATGGCATAGTGTATGACAAGATAATCCTATAATAGGTCACTGTGTAACACAAGATAATCCTATAATATGTCACTGTGTATGACAAGATAATCCTATAATATGTCACTGTGTATGACAAGATAATCCTATAATATGTCACTGTGTATGACAAGATAATCCTATAATATATCACTGTGTATGACAAGATAATCCTATAATATGTCACTGTGTATGACAAGATAATCCTATAATATGTCACTGTGTATGACAAGATAATCCTGTAATATGTCACTGGACTGGATATGACAAGATAATCTTATAATATGTCATAGTGTCATAGTCTATGACTAGATAATCCTATAATATGTCACTGTGTATGACAAAATAATCCTATAATATGGTATAGTGTATGACAAGATAATCCTATAATATGTCACTGTGTATGAAAAAATAATCCTATAATATGGCATAGTGTATGACAAGATAATCCTATATGTCACTGTGTATGACAAGATAATCCTATAATATGTCACAGTGTATGACAAGATAATCCTATAATATATCCCTGTGTATGACAAGATAATCCTATAATATGTCACTGTGTAGGACAAGATAATCCTATAATATGTCACTGTGTATGACAAGATAATCCTATAATATGTCATAATGTATGACATGATAATCCTATAATATGTCACTGTGACACTTGATAATCCTATAATATGGTATAGTGTATGAAAAGACAATCCTATAATATGTCATAGTGTATAAATAGATAATCCTATAACATGTTATAGTGTATGACAAGATAATCCTATAATATGTCATAGTGTATAACTAGATAATCCTATAATATATCATAGTGTATAACTAAATAATCCTATAATATGTTATAGTGTATAAAAGGATAATCATGCATGAAATGATTGCTCTCTACGGTCAACCACAAACAGACCCACCTACAGTATTTGTTCCACCAAAAGTTTCACCACATCTCAGTATCGGCCATGAAAATAGATGAGGGCACTACATTAATGATATCAATATGAGGATATATTTCTGTCCATGGTCCATGTTGCACTATGCATATTGGGGTGATATGTTATTACACGCTAAGTCTGATGGATTTTGTTGTCGGGTAGAAGAAGGGACTAACCAACCCGGAACCAGTAAAATGCTGCCCCGGTCTATGTCACAGCTACCCCCATGGATGGCAATACTTTAAAGCATAGGCGAGAGCAAAAATGTCTAAGACACGATTTGCCCCCCCCCCCCCTGCGCATGCGCCGGGTCACTGGGAGTACTCCTGTAATAGGCAGGTTTTCTAATGGGTCATGAAATGGCCACGTACGTGTGATGTCACTGACTGGGCAAATACTTTTTAGGATGTACATATTATCTTTACACGACTTCTTCCTCAGGACAATGGCCTATGATCACAATGTCACCCGGGATGTTCGATACCATTAGAAAGCATTAGAAATTCGTTTTCTTAAGACAACTCCTAGGAGGATATTTTAGAAAGAAGTAACTGGCATCAACCACCACCTACCAGGAATGAAGAGCCACGAATTCGGCCACGCCTTTGAATCTTTCTCTTAGATGCAGCCGGAGCATATGCTGGTAACCCCTGATTGGCTGATGAAATATCTAAGACGCCGTCTATTCATCTGAAAATAATGAGATGCAGAGCTGGCTAGTATAAAAGCAGTCAGTTTTGAGTGAACATGGCTGGACTTCTGCCAGACTCAGCAATGACAGTGCAGCTAACGACTCCTGTCGATGGTCTGCCATGTTCCCGCTCCACTTTGCTACCGCGTGTATGACTGCTCATGGGGATCCTCAGTGAGCAAAACAGTTACTTTGACGTCTCTCCGGGATCAAACAACTACAAAGCAGCCAACACTGAATATCCTTCAGATTAGCAGCCTAATTTATTCCGCCAGCTTGGAAAGACATTCCACTAGCCCCCCACCCCACCCACCCACCCACCCACCCACCCACCCTCCATGTACTACTCAAGAGACACGTGCATGGAAACCTCGCACTTCCATCTGTTATGGAAGAAGGACTGAAGAAGGACTGAACCAGTCACCACCGCAGACGAACCATCTTATGCCACCTTCCACCTACACTTGTGGCCGTGTGAGGATATCATTCACCAGAACAGCCACCTCTCGTGGACGAACTTCGAACTCAGCGTTCGGTTCTAGCCTCCGACCGAGTTTCGCATTGTGTCACCTCACGCCTTCACTTTGAACAGGACTTTGTGATGAAATATCTTGCGAAAGTGTGCTTTCTCCACCAGCCATTCGATCCATGAGAGAATCTCTCTGAACATTCTCCAATCCATTAAGTTCTGTCTCTCCGGCATTGCGATATTTGGCTGCTGAGGACTACGTCATCACGTAACACTGTGCCTTGGGAGTATACCTACCAAGGCAGGTTTAAAGCCTGTAGCATTCGCAATAGCAAAAACCCTGAATTACTTCACCCACTCTACTCGGACTTGTAAGTATTAGTTAAATATTACATGCACTAACTAATCTAGTTTTCTATTCTTTTACAGATTTATGCCGTCTTAAGCATTCTCCATTCTAGTAGTCGCCTTTGTCGCTTCTCTCCACCTAGGGGAATTCTAAAAGAGATCGTCTGCCTTAGATGTCATATTCTGGCAGCAATCTCGCGCTCTGCTTGACGTGAAGATATATATATAAGCGTCGTTGGTGCTGTCACCTTTTCTGGCTTGTATATGTAACATAACATCCGTTCTTAGCGCATCGCGCAGGATGAAGAATTATAATAGGGCTGCGATCGAAGATGTCTGTTCTTCTACCAAAATTGTTCTCCCCTTTGGGTACGTTAGACTGCCACCCCACACCCACTTCATCACTTGGTATGGCCTTTTTAACTAAAGTCGCTGGTGGACATTTCTTTTGCCGCCTCCATCATAGTTTCCGCTTACACAGAGGCTGATTGAAGCCCTCACCTTTGCTTTAAGGAAGCTTATGATCGCCAGCTTAAACATGGGATCTTCAATGCTATGACGAACACTGAAACAACCAATTTGTATTAGCCATTGATCTACTAGAGTGGCCATTGCCACACGAAATCAGGTATTTGTCATGCTCCGATTGGGGCCCAATCGGCCATTTCATACCGGTTGTGAATGCTGATGTAATGTGTGACGTCATGGTTCATTATGACATCCCACTACTTATTAGTCATCAGACAGAGAACAGTTCCACGATTGAAGGGATATGTCCGTCTCACTTTTGGGAGACCATGCTATATGACTTGAATCAATCACAGTGTTCTTAGCAGGTAATTCAAGACGGATGATAGCAATGGTACAGCACGTCACAAATACGTCGGAAAAGAAACACGCAAGGGTATTAAGTTTATTAACTCAGCCAATATTGAAATCCTATAGATTAAACTTCTTAAAAAAGTTTTCAACACTGATAAAGACATATATGTAACGGAAGTTTATGTTAGTCCCCCAGGTACAACATTTACAGCACAACGGCTTAGAAAATGGCATAGCAGTTTACTCACAAACGGGTGACTGTCTGATAGCTGGTGACTTCAATGCACATACATCAACTTACCCAGCCTACTGTTTTGATGACCAATCACCTATTACAAATTTGCATCCAAACTATGCATCTGATGTTGAATGTCCTATGAATAACATGGATTCCTATAATATTGATTCCCAAGGTAGCCAGCTGGTATCCATGTGTAATTCCACAAATATGCGTATTGTTAATGGTCGCACCTTCGGTGACTCTCTTGGCCATTGCACATGTTATAATCATAGGGGACGACCTAGGGTAATAGATTACATGCTCATATCCACTTATCTCCTAAGGCGTGTAGAATGTTTCTTTGTAAATAATCCAAGTCATTGATCTATTCATTGTATGTTATCCATGATTCTTCGTACTGGTATTTATGAGCATATACATAATGATACACCCAACAAACCATGCCCAAAATTTATTTGGACGGAGGGTGATGATATTAAAATTATTAAGGTAACATCTGACGCTGAAACTCAAAGGTCAATTAATGAACTAATGTCATTAGATTTCTGTAACTTACCCTCCGAAGACTCTGCAGTTGTAATAACTCTTACCAACATCATTGTGAATGCTGCAAAAATCTCTGGTATAAAGCAGTAATATTTAAATAGAACCTGTGTTAGCAAACTTAATACATCTAACAAGCGAAGAAACAAATTTTTCAACACTGATTGTAGGTCAATTCACAAGGATCTCAGAAGGCTAAGTCAAAGAATCCATAAAGAGGCTTCAAATACCATTCTTCTCAGTAACTTCCAGAGACTATAGAAAAAATTCAAGAGCCCTGTTTCCAAAAAGAAAGCCTATTTCAAGCAGCAAATCTTAATCAAAATGGAACATTTACCGTCCAAAAATCCACAGGCCTTATGGAATATATCTGATGAGATTCTGTCAAGACATCTAAGCCAAGTCCAACTTCCTGTACCGATTGGGTGGTCCATTTCAACAAGCTAGTTAACAGTGCACCTGCTCATGTAGATATAGATCGCGATGAAAGTATGCAAACATTCACCGAGTCAAACAAAAATAAAATCTTCAATGATCTTAATTTTTCAACCAAGCCATCTGATTGTAAGGCCAATTGTAAGGCTGTTGGTCTTGATATGATCTTAAAAGAAATGTTTAAAGCAAGCCACCATTAGCTCTTACCCATTTTACACAAACTATTCAATTTTTTGCAATCCTCTGGATATTTCCCAATTAGTTGGTGCTGCAACTTGTTGACACCGATACACGAGAAGGGAGATACTTCAAATCCAGAAAACTACAGAGACATGGCAGTTGGGAGCAGCGTATACAACTTATTTTATAGTATTATGCAGATCAGATTAAAAAAATTTGTTGAAGAGCACAAGCTAATTCCACAATGCCAAATTGGGTATAGAAAGGATGCTCATACCTCAGACCATATTCTGACTTTAAAATATATTATCAATAAATATGTAAATTCTGCCACGAAAAAGAATCTCTACTGCTGCTTTGTAGATTTTAAGTCAGCATTCGATACTGTGTCACGAAAGAAACTTATATATAAACTGCTGAAAGCTGTTATTGGTGGTAATTTTCCGAACTTTATTCAAAATATGTACGCTAATGTAAACTATGCAGTCAAATTATGTGATGGTTATAGTGATAGTTTCTCATCTAGTGTTGGTGTCAAGCAAGGATGCGTTCTTAGCCCAGCCTTATTTAACGTATATGTACGTGATCTACCAGAGACGTTTGACAGAACCTGTGATCCTATCCCCATTAACAATTTTACAGTCGGTTATCTTATGTTTGCTGATGATATAGCCATGCTGTCTGGGACCCCAAGTGGTATACAAAATCCATTTAATAATCTAAGCAACTACTGCTCTACTCGGGATCTCACAGTGAACATTAGTAAGACTAAGATAATTATTTTCAACAAAAGCGGTCACCTTATAAAGTGTTGTTTATATTGAGATGTTCAATGATTGAAACTGTAAAATCATATAGGTATCTAGGCATTATGTTCACACCATCTGGTAACTTTAATATGGCATGTGAAACACTTGCAGAGCAAACTCAGAAAGGTTTTAAATGTAAGAAAAAATATTCTCATGACATTTAAAATCTTCAAATCACTTATTCGTCCCATAGTAGCATACTGTACCGAGGTTTGGAGACTTTTCTATCGCAAAGGAATTCATGCAAATAATTTTATGGACATTGGAGCGAAGGTACCTGGCGAGAAGGTCTCGATAAATGCAAATATTTACTTGGCGGACTACCCATGCTGCTATTAGAGGAGAATTTGGCCAATATGCCCTCTCTTACAACTCTCCTCCTACATTCTGCGAAATTTTTGTCTAAACTATGTGCACTCGACCCTGAAAACTAGTTTTTCAAACATTTACTGACTCATGCCGATCACTAGACCTACTTGATTGGCCATCTTCTATGAAAGGTTTATGGACGGAATTCGGACTTCAAGACATTTGGTCTAATTATGTCTTTATTAACAAATTTAAATCGTTAAAATTACTAAAACGTGCAATGGAAGAAAGATATCGGTTACACTGGTATTCCTACATCAATAGAGATGTCATACGTCCATCTGAAACTTCTGGGAAAGGTGCCAAATTGAGATACTATAGAACCTTTGAATATAGTTTCTCTATTGAATCATATTTATTAACTGAACAAAACTTCAATAAGAGACAATAAGAGACGAGAATTCTCTTCTACACATAATCTTCAGATTGAGCTGGGTAGACATACTATCCACAAAACCCCAGTAGATAATCTATAAAGGTCATTTTGAAGGTCATCAAAAGTCTGTAACAATATATATATATATATATATATATATATATATATATATACAGCCTTTTTACTGATGGGCCGTACCATTGCTATCCTCCAGTGAGTTAGTATGAAGCATTGGTGATGATGTGTGCCATTGCTATCATCCAGTGAGTTAGGATGACGTATTGGTGACGTGCTTTACCATTGTTATCATATAGTGAGTTATGATGACAGACTTATTAGTGATGTGGCATAACTTTGCTATCAACCAGTGAGCTAGGATGACGGCCTCATTGGTGGTGTGCTGTACTATTGCTATCATCCAATGTGTTATGATGACGTATTGGTGATGTGCTGTACCATTGCTATCATCCAGCCTAATTGATGATCACTAATAAGGTCGTCATCCTAACTAACTGGATGATAGAAATGGTACAGCACATCAGCAATAAGGCTGTCATTTTAACTCACTGGATGATAGCAATGGTAGAGCGCATCACCAATACGTCATCCTAACTCACTGGATGATAGCAATGGCAGAGTGGATTACCAATAAGGTTGTCATTCTATCTCACTGGATGATAGCAATGGTATAGCATATCAACAATAAGGCTGTCATCGTACCTCACTGGATGATAACAATGGCACAGCACATCAGCAATACGTCATCCTAACTCACTGGATGATAGCAATGGTACAGCATATCACTAATAAGGTTGTCATTCTAACTCACTGGATGATAGCAATGGGACAGCACATCACGAATACGCCATCCTAACTCACTGGCTGATAACAATGGTACAGCACATCACCAATACGCCATGCTAACTCACTGGATGATAGCGACCATGCAGAACATCACCAGAACGTCGTCCTAACTCACTGGATGATAGCAATTGTACAGCACAGCAATTGTAGAGCACATCCCCAATAAAGCTGTCATCCTAACTCACTGGAGGATAGAAATGGTACAGCACATCAGTAAAAAGGCTGTCATTCTTACTCGCTGGATGATAGCAATGGTAAAACACATCACCAATACGTCATACTAGCCCACTGGATGATAGCAATGGGAGAGCGCATCACCAATAAGGTTGTCATTCTAACTCACTGGATGGTAGCAATGGTACATCACATCAGCAATAAGGCCATCATCCTAACTCACTGGATGATAGCAATGGTACAGCACATCACCAATAAGGCGGTCATCCTAACCTCACTGGATGATAGCAATAGTACAGTACCTCACCAATAAGGCTGTCATCCTAACTTACTGGATGATAGCAATGGTACAGCACATCACCAATAAGGCTGTCATCCTAACCCACTGGATGATAGCAATGGTACAGCACCTCACCAATAAGGCTGTCATCCTAACTTGCTGGATGATACTAATGGTACAGCACATCACCAATACGTCATCCTAGCTAACTAGATGAAAGCAATGGTGCATCACATTACCAATACGTCATCCTAACTCACTGGATGATAGCAATTGTAGAGCACATCACAAATACGTCATCCCAACTCGCTAGATGGTAGCAATGGCAGAGTGCATCACCAATACGGTTGTCATTCTAGCTCACTGGATGATAGCAATGGCACAGCACATCACCAATACGTCATCCTAACACACTGGATGATAGCAAGGGTACAGCACATAATTAATAAGGCTAGCATCCTAACTCACTCGATGATGGCAATGGTGCAGCATATCTCCAATATGTTATCCTAACCCACTAGGTGATTGCAACGGTACAGCACATCACTAATAAGGTTGTCATTCTACCTGACTAGATGATAGCAATGTTACAGGGTATCACCAATAAGGCTGTCATCTTAACTCACTGGATGATAGCAATGGTACAGCTCATCATTAATAAGGCTGTCATCCTGCCTCACTGGATGATAGCAGTGCTATAGCACAACACCAATACGTCATCCTAGCTCAGTGGGTGGTAGCAATGGTACAGCATATCACTAATAAGGCTGTCATTCTAACTCACTAGATGGTAGCAAACGTATGCCATATCACTAATATGTCTGTCATCATAACTCATTATATGATAACAATGGTACAGCACATCACCAATAAGTCCGTCATCGAAAACCACTGGATGATAGCAATGGTACAGCACATCACCAATACGTCATCCTAACTCGCTGGATGATGGCAATGGTACAGAACATCGCCAATACCTCATCATAACACAATGGATGATAGCAATTGACCAACCCATCCCCAATAAGGCTGTCATCCTAACTCACTGGAGGATAGCAAAGGTACAGCACATCAGTAATAAGGCTGTCATCCTAACTCACTGGATGATAGCAATGGTACAACACATCACTAATACGTCATCCTAGGAGACTGGATGATAGCAATTGTAGAGCGCATCACCAATAAGGTTGTCATTCTAACTCACTGGATGATAGCAAAGGTACAGCACATCACCAATAAGGCTGTTATCCTAACTCACTGGATGGCAGAAATGGTACAGCGCATCGTTAATAAGGCTGCTATTCTAACTCCCTAGATGATAGGAATGGTTCAGAACATCACTAATACGTGATCCTAACACATTGGATGATAGCAATGGTAGAGCACATCAACAATACGTGATCCTAACTAACTGGATGATAGCAAGGGTACGGCACATCACCAATGCGTCATTCTAACGCATTGGATGATAGGAATGGTACAGGATATCATTAATAAGGCTGTCATTCTAACACACTAGATGATAGCAATGGTACAGCACCTAAAAAATAAGACTGTCATCCTAACTCACTGGATGATAGCAATGGTACAGCACATCACCAATACGTCATCCTAACTCACTGGGTGATATCTATGGTACAACACATGACCAATAAGGCTGTCATCCTAACTCACTGGATGATAGCAATGGTTCAGCATATCATCAATAAGGCTGTCATCCTAACTCACTGGATGATAGCAATGGTACAACACATCACCAATACGTAATCCTAACACACTGGATGATAGCAAATTTAGAGCGGATCACCAATAAGGTTGTCATTCTAACTTACTGAATGATAGCAAAGGTACAGCACATCACCAATAAAGCCGTTATCCTAACTCAATGGATGATAACAAGGGTACAACATATCACCAATACGTCATCCTAAATCACTGGGTGATAGCATTGGTCCAGCACATCAATAATAAGGCTGTCATCCTAATTGGATGATAGCAATGGTAAAACACATCACCAATACGTCATGCTAACACACTGGATGATAGCAATGGTAGAGCGCATCACCAATAACGTTGTCATTCTAACTCACTGAATGATAGCAAAGGTACAGCACATCACCAATAAGGCTGTTATCCTAACTCAGTGGATGACAGCAATGTTACAGCACATCATGAATAAGGCTGTCATCCTAGCTCACGGGACGATAGCAATGCAACAGTACAGCCCCAATACGTCATCCTGACTAGATGACAGCAATGGTACAGCACATCACCAATAAGGTTGTCATCCTAACTTAGTAGATGATAGCAGTGACACAGCACTTCACGAATACGTCATCCCAACTCACTAGGTGATAGCAATCGTACAGCACATCACTAATAAGGTTGTCATTTTACCTCACTAGATGATAGCAATGGTACAGCACATCGCCAATAAGGCTGTTATCCTAACTCAGTGGGTGATAGCAATGGTACAGCACATCACTAATAAGGCTGTCTTTTCTAACTCACTAGATGGTAATAAAGGTATGCCACATCACTAATATGTCTGTCATCATAACTCACTATATGATAACAATGGTACAGCACATCACACCGATAAGGCGGTCATCGAAACTCACTGGATGATAGCAATGGTACAGCACATCACCAATACGTCATTCTAACTCACTGGATGATAGCAATGGTGCAGATCATCTCCAATACGTCATCCTAACTCAACGGATGATAGCAATTGTACAGCACATCCCCAATAAGGCTGGCATCCTAACTCACTGGAGGATAGCAATGGTACAGCACATCAGTAATAGGACTGTCATCCTCACTCACCGGATGATAGCAATGGTACAACACAATACCAATACGTCATCCTAACACACTGGATGATAGCAATGGTATAGCGTGTGATGTTCTCCGAACTATCCTGAGTGGTCACGGAAACTACCGAGCTGGAGACAGAAGCCCAGACAGAATCTCAGTGTGAGAACTAAGTTAGACTTCGTGTCAAATCATTAATATTCGTAAATATACAGTATTTCATATGTAGTTAGTTCAGAATAAATATCTTAGTAACTACCTTGTGTTATGAAATCATAGAACATTACATAGCGCATCACCAATAAGGTTGTCATTCCAACTCACTAGATGATAGCAATGGTAGAGCACATCACCAATAAGGCTGTCATGCTAACTCACTGGATGGCAGCAATGGTACAGCACATCATTAATAAGGCTGCCATTCTACCTCACTAGATGATAGGCATGGTACAGAACATCACAAATAAGGCTGTCATCCTAACTTACTGGATGATAGCAATGGTACAGCACATCACCAATACGTCATCCTAGCTCACTGGATGATAGCAATTGTACAGCACATCACCAATATGGCTGTCATCCTAAGTCACTGATGATAATAATGGCACAGCACATCACCAATACATCATCTTAACTCACTGGATGATAGCAAGGGTACGGCACAACACCAATACGTCATCCTAACACAATGGATGATAGCAATGGTACAGCACATCATTAATAAGGCTGTCACCCTAACACACTGAATGATAGCAATGGTCCAGAACATCACCAAACGGCTGTCATTCTAACTCACTGGATTATAACAATGGCACAGCACATCACCAATACGTCATCCTAACTCACTGGATGATAGCAATAGTGCAGCACATCCCCAATACGTCATTCTAACTAGCTGGATTATAGCAATGATGCAGCACATCAGCAATGCGTCATCCTAACTCACTGGATGATAGCAATGGTACAGCACATCATTAATAAAGCTGTCATTCTAACACACTAGATGATAGCAATGGTACAGCACATCACTAATAAGGTTGCCATTCTAACTCACTAGATGATATGATTGGTACAGCACATCACCAATAAGGCTGTCATCCTAACTCACCGGATGATTGCAATGGAACAGCACATCATTAATAGGACTGTCATTCTAAGTTACTAGATGATAGCAATGGCACTGCGCATCACCAATACGTCATGCCAACACACTGGATGATAGCAAGGGTACTCACATCAACGATACGTCATCCTAACGCATTGGATGATAGAAATGGTACACCACATCATTAATAAGGCCATCATCCTAACTCACTCGATGATGGCAATGGTACAGCATATCACCAATACATCACCCTAACTCACTAGGTGATCGCAGCGGTACAGCACATCACTAATAAGGTTGTCATTCTACCTGACTAGATGATAGCAATTTTACAGCACATCACCAATAAGGCTGTCATCCTAACCCACTGGATGATAGCAATGTTACAGCACATCACCAATACGTCATCCTAACTCAGTGGGTGATGGCAATGGTACAGCACATCACTTAAAATGATGTCATTCTAGCTCACTAGATGGTAGTAAATGTATGGCATATCACTAATATGTTTGTCATCATAACTCATTATATGATAACAATGGTACAGCACATCACCAATAAGGCGGTCATCGAAACCCACTGGATGATAGCAATGGTACAGCACATCACCAATACGTCATCCTCACTCACTGGATGATAGCAATGGTACAGCAGTTCATTAATAAAGCTGTCATCCTAACACACTGGATGATAGCAATGGTACAACACATCCCCAATACGGCATCCTAACACACTGGATGATAGCAATGGTAGAAAGCATCACCAATACGTCTTCCTAACTCACCTGATGATAGCAATGGTAGAGAGCATCACCAATACGTCATCCTAACTCACTGGATGATAGCAATAGTACAACACATCCCCAATACGTCATCCTAACTAGCTGGATAAAAGCAATGATGCAGCACATCACTAATACGTCTTCCTAACTCACTTGATGATAGCAATGGTAGAGAGCATCACCAATACGTCATCCTAACTCACTGGATGATAGCAATGGTACAGCACATCATTATTAAAGCTATCATCCTAGTTCACGGGATGATAGCAATGCAACAGCACATCCCAAATACGTCATCCTAACTCGCTGGATAATAGCAATGATACAGCACATCATCAATAAGGCATCCTAAATCACTGAGTAATAGCAATGGTCCAGCACATCACTAATAAGGCTGTCATCCTAACTAACTGGATGATAGCAATGGTACAACACATCACCAATACGTCATCCTAACACACTGGATGATAGCAAAGGTACAGCACATCACCAATAAGGCCGTTATCCTAACTCACTGGATGACAGCAATGGTACAGCACATCATTAATAAGGCTGCGATTCTAACTCACTAGATAGTAGGAATGGTACAGAGCATCACCAATACGTCATCCTAACACACTGGATGATAGCAATGGTAGAGCACATCACCAATACGGCTGTCATCCTAACTCACTGGATGATAGCAATGGTACAGCATATCACAAATACGTCATCCTAACCCACTGGGTGATAGCAATGGTACAGCACATCATTAATAAAAACTGTCATTCTAACACACTAGATGATAGCAATGGTACAGCACATCACCAATAAGACTGTCATCCTAACTCAATGGATGATGGCAATGGTACAGAACATCACTAATACGTCATCCTAACACACTGGATGATAGCAAATTTAGAGCGCATCACCAATAAGGTTGTCATTCTAACTCACTGAATGATAGCAAAGGTAGAGCACATCAGCAATAAAGCCATTATCCTAACTCAATGGATGATAACAATGGTACAGCATATTACCAATACGTCATCCTAAATCACTGTGTGATAGCAATGGTCCAGCACATCACTAATAAGGCTGTCATCCCCATTCACTGGATGATAGCAATGGTAAAACACATCACCAATACGTCATGCTAACACACTGGATGATAGCGATGGTAGAGCGCATCAACGAAAAGATTGTCATTCCAACTCAGTGGATGATAGCAAAGGTACAGCACATCACCAATAAGGCCGTTATCCTAACTGAGTGGATGACAGCAATGTTACAGCACATCCCTAATAAGGCTGTCATCCTAGCTCACGGAACGATAGCAATGCAACAGCACAGCCCCAATACGTCATCCTGACTCGTTGGATAGTAGCAATGATACAGCACATCACCAATACGTCATCCTAAACCAATGGGTAATAGCAATGGTCCAGCACATCACTAATAAGGCTGTCATCCTAAGTCACTGGATGATAGCAATGGTACAACACATCACCAATACATTATCCTAACTCACTGGATGATAGCAATGGTAGAGCGCATCACCAATAAGGTTGTCATTCTAACTCACTGGATGATAACAAAGGTACAGCACATCAACAATAAGGCCGTTATCCTTACTCAAACGATGACAGCAATGGTCCAGCACATCATTACTAAGGCTGCCATTCTAACTCACTAGATGATAGGAATGGTACAGAACATTACCAATAAGGCTGTCATGCTAACTTACGGGATGATAGCAATGGTACAGCACATCACCAATATGTCATCCTAACACACTGGATGATAGCAATGGTAGAGCGCATCACCAATACATTATCCTAACTCACTGGATGATAGCAGTGGTAGAGCACATCACCAATACGTCATCTTAACTTACTGGATGATAGCAGTGGTACAGCACATCACCAATACGGCTGTCATCCTAACTCACTGGCTGATAGCAATGGTACATCACATCACCAATAAGGCTGTCATCCTAACTCACTGGATGATAGCAATGGTACAGAACATCACCAATACGTCATCCTAACTCACTGGGTGATAGCAATGGTACAGCACATCACCAATAAGGCTGTCATCCTAACTCACTGGATGATAGCAATGGTACAGCATATCAGCAATACGTCATCCTAACTCACTGGGTGATAGCAATGGTACAGCACATCACTAATAAGGTTGTCATTCTAACTCACTAGATGATAGCAATGGTACAGCACATCACCAATAAGACTGTCATCCTAACTCAATGGATGCTAGCAATGGCACAGCACATCACCAATATGTATGTCATCCTAACACACTACATGATAGCAATGGTACAGAACATCACCAATACGTCATCCTAACTCACTGGGTCCTAGCAATGGTACAGCACATCACCAATAAGGCTGTCATCCTAACTCACTGGATGATAGCAATGGTACAGCACATCAGCAATACGTCATCCTAACTCACTGGGTGATAGCAATGGTACAGCACATCACTAATAAGGTTGTCATTCTAACTCACTGGATGATAGCAATGGTACAGCACATCATTAATAAGCCTGTTATCCTAGCTCACTGCATGATTGCAATGCTACAGCACATCCCCAATACGTCATCCTAACACACTGGATGATAGCAATGGTAGAGCGCATCACCAATAAGTCATCCTAACTCACTGGATGATAGCAATGGTAGAGCGCATCACCAATAAGGTTGTCATTCTAACTCACTGGATGATAGCAAATGTACAGCACATCACCAATAACGCCGTTATCTTAACTCACTGGATGATAGCAATGGTACAGCATATCGCCATTACGTCATCCTAAGTCACTGGATGATAGCAATGGTACAACAAATCTCCAATATGTCATCCTAACACACCGGATGATAGCAATGGTAGAGCGCCTCACCAATAAGGTTGTCATTCTAACTCACTGGATGATAGCAAAGGTACAGCACATCACCAATAAGGCCGTTATCCTAACTCACTGGATCATAGCAATGGTACAGCACATCACCAATACCTCATCCTAACACACTGGATCATAGCAATGGCAGAGAGCATCGCCAATACGTCATCCTAACTCACTGGATGATAGCAATGGTAGAGTGCAGCACCAATAAGGCTGTCATCCTAACCCTATGGATGATAGCAAATGTACAACAGATCACTAATAAGGCCGTCATCCTAACTCACTGGATGATAGCAATGGTACAGCATATCACCAATACGTCATCCTAACTCAGTGGGTGATAGCAATGGTACAGCACATCACTAATATGGTTGTCATTCTAACTCACTAGATGATGGCAATGGTACAGCACATCACCAATAAGGCTGTCATCCTAACTCACTGGATGATAGCAATGGTACAGCACATCATTAATAAGCCTCTGATCCTAGCTCACTGCGTGATTGCAAGCTACAGCACATCACCAATACGTCATCCTAACTCGCTGGATAAAAGCAATGATACATAGCTGGATCCATACTCAAGGTGTGGTCGTACGGCATCTAGGTAGTTGGTCTTGAGGATCCTTTCATTGCCACCCCACTTTGTTCCTGCCAGCTTCCTCATGATGTTTAGCTTTTGCCTCTGCATTCTGTATGTGCTCCTTCCATGTTAATCTTCTGTCGTAGGTGACTCCCAGGTTTGTCTGCTGGTCCTCGTACTCGAGTGGACTACCGCATAGTGTCAGATTGCCAACCTTGGTTTTGGGGGACAGTGCGAATAGCATGGCTGATGATTTTTCTTTGTTGATGGTAATACACCACAGATTGGCCCACGCTGTAATTCTGTCCAAGGCGAGCTGCATTCTGTGCGTGGCAGTCTTTGTATACTCCTCGGTGCACAAGAGTACGAGGTCATCTACATAGAGGGCTGCTTGGATCCCATTGGGCAGCTCTGCTACAATGTCATTAATGAAGTGTATGGGCAGAGTTGGTGATAATACTCCGCCTTGCGGCACCCCTTGTCTCAGCAATACATTCTGTCCAGATTGTCCATCCACCATCACCCTAGCTTTGCGATTGTGTAGGTACGAATTGGTCCATCGGAACATGTTGCCACCGAAGCCTGCGCGACGGAGCTTCACGAGGAGGCCATCCTTCCACACCTTACTACTTACTAGATGATAACAATGGCACAGGACTTCACGAATACGTTATCATAACTCACTAGGTGATAGCAATTGTACAGCACATCACTAATAAGGTTGTCATTCTACCTCACAAGATGATAGCAATGGTGCAGCACATCGTCAATAAGGCTGTCATCCTAACTCAGTGGGTGATACCAATGGTACAGGACATCATTAATACGGTTGTCATTCCAATTCACTAGATGGTAGCAAAGGTATGCCACATCACTAATATGTCTGTCATCATAACTAACTATATGATAACAATGCTACACCACATCACCAATAAGGTGGTCATCAAAACGCACTGGATGATAGCAACGGTACAGAACATCTCCAATACGTCATCCTAACTCAATGGATGATAGTAATTGTACAGCACATCCCCAATAAGGCTGTCATCCTAACTCACTGGAGGATAGCAATGGTACAGCACATCAGTAATAAGGCTGTCATCCTAACTCACCGGATGATAGCAATGGTACAACACATCACCAATACGTCATCATAACACACAGGATGATAGCAATGTTAGAGCACATCACTAATAAGGCTGTCAGCCTAATTTCTGGATGATAGCAATTGGAGAGCATATCACCAATAAGGCTGTCATCCTAACTCACTGGATGATAGCAATGGTGCAGCACATCACCAATATGGTTGTCATCCTAACGCACTGGATGATAGCAATGGTAGAGCGCATCACCAATCAGGCTGTCATCCTAACTCACTGGATTATAGCAATGGTGCAGCACATCACCAATATGGTTGTCATCCTAACGCACTGGATAATGGCAATGGTACGGCACAGCTTTAATGCGTCATCCTAGCTTAATGGATGACAGCAATGGTACAGCACATCACCAATACTTCATCCTAACTCAATGAATGATAGCAATGGTACAGCACATCATTAATATGGTTGTCATCCTAACTCACTGGATAATGGCAATGGTACAGCACATCATCAATACGTCATCCTAACTCACTGGATGCTAGCAATGGTACAGCACATCGCCAATAAGGCTGTCCTCCTAACTCACTGGATGATAGCAATGGTACAGCACATCAGTAATAAGGCGGTCATCCTAACTCACTGGATGATTGCAATGGTACAGCACATCACCAAATACGTCCTCCTAACACACAGGGTGATTGCAATGGTACAGCACATCACTAATAAGGCTGTCATCCTAACTCACTGGATGATGGCAATGATACAGCACATGAATAATGCGTGATAGCATTATCACATCACGTCACCAATAAGGATGTCATCCTAGCTCATTGGATGATAGCAATGGTACAGCACATCGCCCATGAGGCTGTCATTCTAACTCACTGGATCATGGCAATGGTGCAGCACATCACTAATGCGTCATCCCAACTCACTGGATGATATCAATGGTAGAGCGCATCACCTAAAAAGCTGCCATGCTAACTCACTGGACGATAGCAATGGTACAGCACATCACCAATAAATCATCCTAACACACTAGATGATAGCAATAATACAGCACCTCACCAATAAGAATGTCATCCTAACTCACTGGATGATAGCAATAGTACAGCACATCGCCAATAAGGCTGTCATCCTAACTCACTGGATGATAGCAATGGTACAGTACATCAGTAATAAGGCGGTCATCTTAACTCACTGGATGATAGCAATGGTACAGCAACTTACTACATAATTATACTAACATAGTAGATTTTGTCCTATAATATTTTAAGTAGGCTAACTATGTCTTAGGTTTATATTTTTAATATTGTCTAAATTTGGTTATTTGTTTGCAATTTTTAAATTGTAAAGCGTTTTAGAACCGACTTGATGTTGGAATAGAACGCTATAGAAATATGGCCTAATAATAATATCCATGGTTTCAGGCAACATACATATTTCATTAGCTATGCCACTGGCGACTCACTCTACTTTACATATTGGTATGGATAATGGTTGTAACTTCTCCTCGATAAACGTCGTTACCATGCCTCCAAATTACATGGGTGCGGTTATGATGAACCAACCGATGTGATCAGACATGGTCGTTCCATCGTTTTGAGGAAATGGTACATGGCCTAGCCCGTGACTTAGTTTCACTGGTGCATCCTCAAAATCACCTGCCACCAATTGTTTCGATGTCAGAGTTCTATCCACGTGACAATGGTACAGTCTTACCCGATTCTCAAGCACAGGTTCTGGGAGAATCAATAAGGAGATCCATTTCTGGCTATGTCCCTCACATTTCTAGTGTTGCCGGGCAGCCATTGTTTCGCGCTTGCGCCCACCTCACCCCCACCCCAACCTTAAAAGCCGCGGCTAACAGCATCCAACACGCAATCCTAGGACATTACTACAAAAAACTACACTACCACAAACAGCAAGCACACATAATTGAAGGGAATCTGTTAGACTCACACACATACGAAGCGGACAGAGCTGTTGCTAAGGCACACAGGATAGCTGCCAAGTTCGCCACAACCAGCATAAAGACACACGCAACAAACACAAACAGGACACACAATGACACACACAAACAAAGCACACAAAACCCGGTCATGCGAAAGGCAAACATCCCGCCTTTGATGGATCTACAACATCAAACAAACCACACGCAGAAGCAAGTACACCCAGCACAACACGCACCAACAGAGAGACGCCACAGACCACCGCTGTTGCCAACACCTCAACCAGCACAAAGACAACACACAGAGCAAAACCCACATACATACACAAGACCACAAACACCACAGAACAACCAAACCACAACTCAATGGTTTAGACCTACACAGCTCAAACAGCAACCACAGATCAACACAGAGAGACAACCGAGGAGTAACCCACTTCCCCTGCCAAAAAACGGGGGAGCACCACACATACAGAACAAACCACATTCACCACAAACCACCTTCAAACCAGGGCAAGCTGGACCAAAACAAACATCACAAACCAACCGCCACTACACAAACAACCGACACTTTGTAATACCATACTCAAGACAACCACCTCCCATCCACCACGCACATCCATCACCACCAAGAGAGCAGATGTACCTTCCCAGAACACAACCTATCACACACTCAACACACCAACCCAGAACCCAACCCATCCAAACAACATCACAGACAAGTACAAGCACACCACAAACCAAATCATATGCCGAAGCCATAAAACAATCCAAAAACGAAAATGTGAAAAAACTACTCTTAGAAATAATCGGCCAATTAGACGTTTAACATCAGGTACACAACTACAAAAACGCAGAAAACAACGCATCATCAGCAAACAAAAAACAACACCAGATATTGTCGTTAACCTGTCCAACCACAAACTTACCAAAACAGAAAATTCCGTTCTAAACAAAGGCCTTTCATTTGTACCCACACCACACCACATATCACCAGACACACAAATACATTGCATAGATCAATTCATCAGGAAGTTAGAATGCAAATACTTCTTTTACAGCAACAACCTTGAAAAACCCACAGCACCATCCAAATTCAAACTACCCTCAGAATGGAGACCAAGCGCAACACCCAATGCCATCAACAAACTCCGGTCATCACTCACCAAGCTTATCACCAAACCACCCGACAAGTCACCACGATCCAACATCACACACCATGAGAAAACAGCCCTCAAAACATTAGCTAATAACACAAACATAGTCATCAGACCAGCAGACAAAGGCTCCGCAATAGTCATTCTCAACAAAACAGACTACATTGCAGAAGTACACAGACAACTTACAGATGTCGCATACTACACCAAACTCAGTGAAAATCCCACTTTAGAATATAAAGACACCATAGATGCATACATTAACGAACTTCTAATCACCGGAGCCATCACAGGACAGACACACAGATATCTCACCGAATTCAAAGTCAGAACTCCGCGCATCTACATTAACCCTAAGATACACAAAGGCAAAATACCTCCACCCGGACGCCCGATTGTATCCAACTGCGATGGCCCCACGTCACGCATTAATGAATTCACAGATCACCTACTAAAAGACACGGAAAATGATATCCCAAATCTACTACGAGACACCACTGCATTCATCCACCATATAGAAAACACTACAGTGGATGCTGGCTCAATCCTATGCACAATGGATGTCAGATCACTATACACAAACATCCCACACGAAGAAGGCATACAGATTGTCACAGAACATTACAGACATACACTTGAAAAAACAAACACAAACAACAATAACCACACACCTGCACACATCTACCCAGACGAATTGGCCCAAATAATGAGATACATTCTTACAAAAAACAGCTTCCAATTCAATGAAGACTACTACATACAAACACATGGAACAGCCATGGGAGCCAAGTTTGCTGTCAAATATGCTAACATTTACGTGTACACCATAGTAAGCAGAATGTTATCAACATGGATGGGCAGCACTCCATCTCACTTAGTTAGATACATAGATGACATATTTTTCATTTGGAACACCAGTGAGAACGAACTACTTGAATTTCACGCACACATGAATAAAGAGCATCCCACAATAAAATTTGACTTGGAATATTCAACGGAAAAAATCCCATTTTTGGACACAATGGTATACAAAGAAGATAACAAACTTAAATTGGACCTATACAGAAAACCTACAGACAAACAACAGTAACTTCACAAACAATCAAGCCACCCTAAAAACACAAAACATTCCATAATCTACAGCCAAGCATTAAGATACAAACGCATCATCACAGTTCCTACTAGATTAAAACAACGCACACAGGAACTCACAGATGCATTCATCCACCGGGGATACAAAGAGACAGAAATTAAAGCCATCATAGAAAAAAACGAGAACACACAGAGAGAAGACATTCTTTACAAACAACCCACACAAAAACAGCCTAGGCCAGCTTGCATACTACAATACCACCCATCATTAGAACACATAGGCAAATCCATTCGAACCTACTGGGAAAAGTACATCTTGTCTTCACCAATCTTAGCACCAATTTTTCCCAACTACCCAGTAGTAGCATTCAAGAAAAATAAAAGCATTAGGGACCATCTAGTCCACTCTAGCCTAATTAAAATAAAAAGTCCAGATGCTAACAATAAGATCGTACCGACACCAAATGACACTCACGACATAGTAGGGACACTCCGACAATGCAACAACAACAATTGCATCACATGCAAACAATACATGAACACTGCTGACAAATTCACCAGTTTCGTCACTGGTAAAGACTACAAAATCAACACACAAATGAGCTGCAATACCACCAACATTATTTACCTCATAGAATGCAAACAATGCAGCTCTCAATACATAGGAGAAACAAGTCAAACACTCAGCAAACGACTCACACAACATATCCATGCAATCCGACACCAAACAGACACGAGAATCTCATGGCATTTCAACCATCCAAGACATTCTATGAAAGACATCACGATAAGACCAATTGAAAGAATTTTTACAGATAACAAAAAACTAAGATTAAACAGAGAACACTACTGGATCAAAGAACTCAAAACGATGCACCCGTTCGGAATAAACAAAAAAGCATAACACACTCACTCACTCACTCACCCACCCACCCACCCACCCACCCACCCACCCACCCACCCACCCACCCACCCACTCACTCACTCACTCACTCACTCACACATAGGAGGTTTGACGGAAGTTTGCAGACTGGCAGGTATGCATAGGTAACTATGTAAATACCTGGGTCGGCGTTTTTAAATACTTAGGCTTCATAAATCAGTTCCGTCATTTTTGTATCTAATAACAGATCCCTCGCATACACACACACACAAACACACACACACACACACACACACACACACACACACACACACACACACACACACACACACACACACACACACACACACACACACACACACACACACACACACACACACACACACACACACACACACACACACACACACACACACACACACACACACACACACACACACACACACACACACACACACACACACACACACACACACACACACACACACACACACACACACACACCACGGATTGGCAGACATGCGCCCACCAAGCGTAAATGTCTGGATCCATCCCCCATAACAATGACAAATATGCACGCATATACACGCACGCACAGACACACACACACCAGGGATTTGCAGGCATGCGCCCCCAAGCGTAAATGCCTGGATCCCACAACACATCCTTTCTAAGATGTTTTAAAGATAGGCAAGCACACAAACACGCACTCTCTCGACAGACACCATGACACACACACGCATGCACGCACACCATAGATTGGCAGGCATGCGCCCACCAAGCGAGACATGCGCCCACCAAGCGTAAATATCTGGATCCATCCCACATCACCCGCCCCCATATAAGATTGGCAGATACGTACGCAGGCAAACACACACACACACACACACACAAAAGCATAACACACTCACCCACTCACTCACACACGCACCCACCCACCCACCGACCCACCCACCCACCCACCCACCCACCCACCCACCCACTCACTCACTCACTCACTCACTCACTCACTCACTCACTCACTCACTCACTCACTCACTCACTCACTCACTCACTCACTCACTCACTCACTCACTCACTCACTCACTCACTCACTCACTCACTCACTCACTCACTCACTCACTCACTCACTCACTCACTCACTCACTCACTCACTCACTCACTCACTCACTCACTCACTCACTCACTCACTCACTCACTCACTCACTCACTCACTCACTCACTCACTCACTCACTCACTCACTCACACATAGGAGGTTTGACGGAAGTTTGCAGACTGGCAGGTATGCATAGGTAACTATGTAAATACCTGGGTCGGCGTTTTTAAATACCAACACCCCACACCCCACCCACTCCATGCCCCCACCCCTCCCCAGTTGTTGAGGTCGGGTCTGCTGTCATACGGAGGGACCGGATAAGTGTTACTGCTCCTCATATCCATCGAGCTCCGGGTCAGGGTGCTGGTCCGACGTGATCAGGTTACCGAAGCGGATGCTCTCCATGCCTTGGGTCCTTCCCGGTGCCTCTCGGATACTGCTGGTCTCGAGGTTTGTGACGCCGTCCCATGGATGCATTCTTTGGACTCACCCACAATCGTTTGCTGGTCGGAGCAGCCAGACATCTCCTTGGAGACGCGCCATTCCGGTTGGCATTCCCAACATGGCAGAGTGCCTGTGGATGATGGAGCCTGAATGCTAGGCCCTCCCCAGAGGTTGATGTATTGCTTTCCTCCCAGTTACCATTATCTATGTGCAGTGTTTCGGGGCTAGAGGCAGCCATTCCCTGTTGGGGATGTAGTCTTCTTGCTCGGCGATGGATGTGGTGTTGGCGCTGAAGTGCGCACCGGGTTCTTTGCATGAGTGGTTCCTGTGATGGTGGTTCTTGAAGCGGAGGTTCTTATGGCGGTGGCGGCAATGGAGGTAGTGGCGGTGGTTCTTGTGACCGAGGTTCTTGTAGTCGTGTTGGCGACGGAGGTAGTAGCAGTGGGTCATGTGATGGAGGTTCTTGTGGTGGTGGCAATGACGGAAGTAGTGGCGGTCGTGAATCCGCTGAGGTCTAATGCGACGTCAGGCTGACAGTAGCGTGGTGGACTAAAAAGATGATGGGTGATGCTATGGTTATCTGGTTCAGTCCCCTTGAATGTTGATAATGGCAGGATCACTTAGCTAAATGTTTTATCCTGACTGCAGGCCAATTGGTCTAAAAAGAAAAGAGTTGTTAGTGGATGAAGCAGATCAAGCCACAGTGTTTTTCCTTCAGTTGTGCGTGTAATGCGCGCTGGTGGCTGTGGTGCGATACTTTTATGAGGCAGGTCCTTCTCTCCCTTCTCTGAGAAGAAAGGGACAAAACGGTCAGACCCGAAGGAATAAGCTGAAAGGATGGCAAAGGAATTCGAAGCCTTTTAGAATGACATGTTCGCAGTGAGCGGTCTTAAGTAACGTGAATAAGGTCGTCACATTAATATCATTCGTGATGGCATGGGGAATCAGCATTGGGCCTTCCAGTGCAAGAAGGTCAGCTGAGAAGAGTGGCGAACTGCAGAATTTGCTACTCTAAGAGGCATGTAGGCCAGCCGAAACAGTGCAGATCATGGTGCCTTAGTCACTCGGTGATTGCAGGTGCTTCGAACGGGAGCTAAACTGGAGGTAGCAGAAATCATGTCCGCAGGCGACTTTTCGTTTTAGGGCAAGTTCCAAGTGATATGCAGTGGACCTACTGACAAAGCGGGGAGAAAGCCTTTTTGGTGGGGCACTTGGCATCTTCGATCGACGCACTACTCTGAACCTTCATGCTACTTGAAGCACAAAGGACGCTGCCCACAAATTTGGCAGCTAAGGTAGACATCCTTGAGAGTGTATATGTATTTTCAAAATGCGACAGTGCTAGTGATGCTAATTTATAACTTCACGTCGATAGGAGTGCAAGATTGCTGTCCGCATGTGGCGGATAAGATGACCAATCCCTTTTTGGAAGTTTCCTAACAAAAGAAAAAGGCCACTACCAGAGTGGTGGAAAAGGTGGTATGTCTAAATGTTTGGACATAGAAAACTTAGATTAGTAGATACATTTAAGATTTAAAATACAATTGCAAGTCTCAGTAGAGCAGTCGATTGGAGACGTTGTTGAACCGTCAGCGCAAAGCCTTTCAGTGATGCTGTCTTGTTCAATAAAGCTGGAAGCGTAGCTAAGTCTCTGGCCGTCTCAGGTGGTTGACGTTCAATGTCAGATCTATGGTCGCTTCTTTCTTAAATGTACCAGTGTTCATCGCCTTGAGGGAGCGAGATCTTCAAGCTTCCCAATGGTACCAAACATTGTTGTGATCATGGCTATTATTCCGAGGAAGAAGTCATGCAAAGATGACATGTACAACCTATAAGTGCTCACCGGTCAGTGATAACGCATACGTGGCTGCCCCATGAGAAAACCTGTCTATTACGGGAGTAGGCACTGTGGCTATGCGCAAGCGCAGAGATGGCAAATCAAGTCTTAGACATTCCTCCCTGTCTGTGCATTGGGCATTGTTATCCGTTGGGGAAGTCGTAGTATGGCCCGGAGCAGAATTTACTGTTCCCAGGTTGGCTAGTCCTTGTTACGTGACCACACGCCCCTCCTCCATATAGCCACCAATATCTCTATTGAAGGCGATACCACAGAGGGTAGCAGGGAGGCCGTGGGTTATGCAGGTTTTTCATAGGGTGAGGGTGGGTAGAAGGGGTGGCATACTCTTAGTTTTTTGCCCGAGCCTACTAGGCTTGGTATGTTCATCATTTTTTGTTTTGTTTTGCCTCTTTATTTTAATAAATGGAACCTATTTACAATAGAAATAATGGCCCAACCCCATCAGTCTCGAAGTATTTGGTCCCTCCGAGACCCGAGGATGAGCCTTCCCTGAACTATGATGGCACAGTGGTATATATATATATATATATATATATATATATAAACATACATATGTACAGTGTGTTCGTCTTGTGGATGGACGAACTATGGAAGAGATGATGAGGAAGATATGGACACGGACGATGTAGCGTGGATGATGTGGCATGGATGGTGTGGTATGGACAATGGGTACGGAAGATGTTTCGCGGCTGATGTTTCGCAGGAAGCCATTTCATGAGAAGATAGTAATGGCACAGAAACTGATCACAATAGAACAAGTTTGTCATGGTCATCCATAGAGACGGTCTGCAAATGAAGAAGAGAAGTCAGCATTGGAGTGGCGAGTTTATCATGTGTCCGAGAATGGTCGTTTCCAGGCAGAAAACCAGGGTGGAGCTCGCTGAGGCTCCCTGGCCAGGTAATGAAGCTGATGTCTGGGCAGCGGCAGGTCCTGCGGCCGATTGATGTATATAAAGGGTGCTTGTATTCCTCTGGTGGACATGTCGGTGGAGGCAGAAGGATGTGGTGCCCAACCTTTATGAATAGTGGTATTCTGGAACAATGATAGCAGACGTGTTTTCCACATTGGTAGTGAGCGTGTAACGAGTCTGAAGCTGGAGAGTGCAGATCTGATGGTCAGCAGTCCTCAGGGCAATGGCATGTCAGGTGCAGATTCATTGTACTAGCTTGGAAAGATCAGTGTCTATGGTGGCAATAGCAGGAAGGCGGATACCTCGATGGGTGGAGATCTCCATGGTATCGTCGGTGGTGTTGGTAGAAGCTGTTGAAGTGAAAATGGTGACGATAACATCTACTGCAGTAGTAACAGTAGGCAATGGCGGCAGCAATGGCGTTCGTGGTGGCAGTGACCATGGGGGTGGTTATGGCGGTGGTGGTGACATCTTTGGCAGGTGCGACAATGATGGTGACAAGGTTGGGGTAATCGTAAGAGCAGGTGTGACAGCCGGAATGATTGTGATACTTGTGGCGATGGTAGTTATGGTGACCATCGTGGAAATGATAGCAGGAATGATCATGGGATCCAGAGTTGGTGAATTGGTAAGCGGAATTGGAGTGGCAGTTGTCACGATAGCTGTGCTGGTGGCAGTAGTTGGAGATATAGCTAGAATACTGGCAGCAGCCATGGTGACTGTGGTGGTAACTGCGGAAGTTGAACTCGGAGATGGAATGAAGTCTGTAATCGATGGAGAAGACAAAGACGGTGTGACAGTTTCAGGTTATGGATCGGCGGAAGGAATTTCAAAGATCAATCATGGTAGAGGTCACTGGACGATTGGTGGTGGAATTGGCGTGAGTAGTACCGGAACGTAGGTGTATGCTGGTGATGCACGAGGAGTGACCGGAATCTGCCAGCCAGACTGGCATAGAAGTGTCAATCGATGGCGTGATGAGCAGTCATGAAGATGAAGTACAGCTGGCTGATGGAGTAGTAACTGTCCTAGCTGCGGTTGATGATGGAGTGAAGATGGAAGCAGTCGAGGTCACAGTCAGAAATGGGCTGATGGTGGTGATGGTAAAGGCTATAGAAAAAACAATGGTGGACGTTCTAGCGAGGGTGGCTTCAGGTTTAGCAGAGAACAGGTGGCGGGTTTGTTGGCAGAACTGCTGGATTCTTTCAGCGACGGATTTGTTAGAATTCTCTAGCAGATTGTCACAGATCATGGCTATCGCTATAAGTGGCGGGGTAGTCATGCCAACGTCAGAAGTGTCACTGTCACTTCTGTACAAGTCCTGCTCTAGTTCTGACTGCGTTTTTTGCCTTACTCAAGAGAACAAAGTTGGTCTTATATGCTTTCGGACACAAGGTCCCGCCGGTGGCGAAGGTGGAGGAAAGGTATCGGAAGCTGATTGGTTGGCCGGAAGCGAAGCCTGAGGCGAGACACGTGGAGGGGGGGGGGGGGGTTGGTGCTATCATGGTGTAGATGGTGTTATTCTTTCTCAAGTGTGTGGGGTAGTCACAGCGAGGTTGGCAGCAAGGGGGTTGGTCCTCTTTAATTAGGCTGGAGAGTCTTGTAAGCCCTCAGCGGAGAATCCTGGAGAGGCGGATGATGATGACGGTAGGCTGCCATCAGGGGCAGAAAGTGGTAGCAATTGGCCAGAAAGAGGAAACGTTGGTAAACATGTATCAGTGGAAGAATCTCTGTGGTGTTGCCTACTGGCAGGAGACGCAATGGCCGGAAGGTCTGTAGCAGAAGGAATCAGTGGTCGGCTTGCAGCGGGTGGGGCAGGCAGAAGTTCGAGAGTGGGAGAAGAGGTGGATGGCTGATCCGCTTCTAGAGGTGTCGCAGCAGAGAGATTAATTGGCTCCGGGCTATGTGTGGCAGGCGGTAGAAAAGCCATGGTCGGGGTGGGGGCGGGGGGGGGGGGGCGGCAGGTCTCCACTGGAGGGCAACAAATAATTTGCACTCACCTGTGTTAAGCGATGACAACCTGCATGCGATGGCCAAGTTGCTTAGCATGGCGGTGGCCCAGCATGACACGGATAATGACAGCCTTATAGGAAAGGCAGGCTGCCCTATTCACAAGATGCGTTTGCTCATTATGTGGGCTTGTAAATCATGTGATCTGGTAAATACTTTGGCGCATATCGAGCAGTGGTCAGTTTTGCTCATGGTGGCGGTGATCTGGGCATTTAAGTTTTTGGTGGATTCAGATTGTAAGAGGCCAATAAGTGTGATACTTCTGCTTATATATGTCTTTTATGGCAGAAGAATTCCTAATTAAGATTTCGAAAAGTTTGAATTCTTATTCCAGACTATCCCAGCCTAGATAAGTGGTAGTTCGTAAACAGGGGTGAACGTTTCTCTAGTCCTCCTCCTTACAATGGGGGTGGGTGGGGTGGGGTGGTGTTGTGTGATGATCCAATTTCTAGTCTTTTAAGGGAGGACTGCTTTCCTTCGATGGCGGGATTCATTTCTCCTGACGGTGATGCGGTTCAAATAAATGTTGTGGAATCCTATTTGGCAGAAAAGGCACGCAAAATTCAGAGAAAATCTAGCTCAAGCACCAGGATTGCGAGAGATGATCGTGACAATACAACTTATAGCATGTCCATTTATATGGCTGAAAATGTAGTACTGAGAACACATAAAGTTCTCAGTTTGTCCAGACTTTGACTGCTTTTATGGTGATCAGCCTTTGTGAGCGAATTTTACACAAGGGCGATAAGGTCAAGCCAAAGTTTTAGTGGAAATCCCAAATTGATTTCATTTATACATAAGAACAACAATTAGCACGTATGCATCAGTTTTGTGTTCAAATTTGTGTTCATTAAAACCTGGCGAGGTTGTCCGTCTATTATCTTAATTAAGGTTATGCCTATATAAAGTATT